>JAUMJL010000169.1:1332500-1636032 GCA_033558185.1 Dromococcyx pavoninus | reverse complement strand
TTTGTAAGACGGTAGCGAAGGTGAAGGAGTGGTCGCTGAGGATTGGCCACCGCGCGTCCTGGAGGAGGAGGGGACTCCGGACTGGACCAATGGCAGTGGCGGACCGAGGGGGCGGGCGCGAGAGGGGAGGGGCTGGGGCGAGCTCGGCCGCCGCGTCCCCACCCGCGAGTAGCAGCGACCGGTGCGAGGCCAGGGGTAGCGCGGTGCTCCCGGCAGGCGAGGCAGGAGCAGCTGCCGCGCGGGAGGTAAGGCCGGGCCTCGCCTCAGGACCCCTTCCTGTCTTAGCCAGGGCCCGCCTAACTCCTCGGGCCCTTCCCCTCTGCCCTCCTGGCGGCCTCGCCCCGCCACCGCCTCCTCCCTACGGGAGGTGCCCCCTCACCCCGCACCGCTGGGCAGCCGGTCCTGATCCCCTGCGCCGCGTACCCCCGGGACGCTGCGGCCTCCTTCCCGCTGGCGGCGGGGGCACGGCCCCGTCTCCCCCTTGCCCTGCGCTCCTCGGGCCGCTCCCTCACCCCGCCGTGGAAGTTCGGCCCCGCCGCCCCCAGCCTTGCACGGGCTGGGAGGGAGCGAGGCGCTGACATTCGTGTCTCTACGATCGTTCCCCTTGTCCCATCCACCCCCAGCCTCGAGAGGCCGATCAGAAACAGAGTGAAACAAATGGCTTCAAACTGCTTTCCCCGTGATGTAATTCCTTTTTTTATCTGTGACACTTTTCGAATACTCCCTACTCCCACTTCTTCAGCTTTCCAGAGAGCCTCCGGCTGCAGCTCGGAGCATTCCTGCTGCTCAGTGGCTCCTCGGAGTCTTGCTTTGTCAGGAGAAGGGTGCTCTGGGTTCTTTCATTTGCCCACCCGCTGTAGGAAAGGGATTAAACCATTGGAGGAAAAAAAGGTGGGTTTTAAAATGAGAATGAATCGATTAAACTGCTTCTCTACAGGGATGTTACTCCTGTAGTAGCCTGGGTGTTTTGGCCTCCCCATGTTACTGCAGCAGCTACTGAGACAGAACTTCTCATGAACCCTTCCTCCTCTTCCTTCTCGCCTAGTGTCAGGGCCCACTTTTCCGCAACTTTGGCTCCCCCCTCCAGACCTGCTCAGTCAGAGAGGGAAGGGTCATTTGATGTCTGCGTGGCGAACTGGAGATGACAAATCTCCCAGGGTAAATTCAAACAGTGTTTATTTTGGACACAGCCAAAATAAATCAGTATTCGTTTTGGACACAGCCAAAACAGCAAATCAGTATTTTGGTCACGGCCAATATACTGAATCAAATACTTGGGTGCATTCTGAGTTGCAACTTCCCCAAAGTTGCAAAAACAGATCCCAGCCTGTTCAGATCATAGTCTGATACCCTCAAGGCAGCTGCACAAAACAACACAACTCAGATCTGATTCAATGCACAGTAGTGCCATGGAAAACAGAAGAAAGGAAAGAAGAGAGAGAGGGATAAGGGTAGCTGGGGGAGAGAGAAGAGGAAAATAGTCACTACTCTGTAAGCTTCTGAAAAACGTGGTCTTCAGGAGCATGTGGTCCTCTAGTCCTTCTGCAGCATGTCTTCAGGTGGGTTCCATGGGGTGGTGGACGTGCACACCTGCCTTCTTGGCAGGCTTCTATTTATAGGACAAGTTCATGCCCCCACCATTAGTATGAGGGGTGATCTTGCTGCAAAAGTTCTCGAATTGGCGGATGTGCAGAAGCTTCTTTGGGAAATTTCTGGAATTGGGGCTGGGGGCTCCAGGATCACTCGCAGTTCAACAAACCCTTGCCAGAATAACCTCTGCCTGAACCCTTTGGGTATGCATGCATAGTCAGGTGTGGGGGGGGCAGCACCTGCTGCTGCACCTACTCCCCCTCCTCTGCAGCTGCACAGTCAGCCCAACAGGAGCCACAGCACTCAAGATGTTAAAGACAACAGTACGAGTAGAGTCAAACAATGTTTAAGACAATATGAGTCAGACGATGTTTAAGACAGCAATGGAAGTAGAGTCAGTCTCTACACCCAGCAACATGTGCTTGAAGTTGCTTAAGCTGAGGCTCTGCTTTGCATTTGTCTTTAATTCTTAGTGGCTGCCTAAATTTTGAGTTTTAGTGGCATTTGGGGATTTTACCCAAAGGTAATCTTTCTCAGTTCCTTCTTTTGGAAGTTATCCCTCACAGCTTAGTTCAAAGTTGGTCTTCTCTGGATATCTGCTCTTTTGAATGGACTTGTCCTTGGAACCCACGCTTGCTCGTGAGATAAAGTTGAAAGCAAATTCCTTTCTCCCTTATAAAAGCATGTAACGTAAGCCCCTGTCTCTTAGGTGACAGCTTTGTTCTATGAATATTGCTGCTAATGTTAACTTAATGTCTCTGCTTTCAGTTGTTGTATGCTTGTAACTATAAAGTGAAACATCATAGCATTTTGTAGATGAGTAAATGAGTATGAGCTGTAGAATTCTGCATGTCCAGTATCTGGTTCCTGGTATAAAATAGTAAGCCAATGTACAAGTTGTTGGAGTGAACAGCTTGATGGGCACAAAGGCAGCGGGGGTGTTTCCAGATATTTTTGCACAGTTAAGTAATTTAATATGGTGGAGGTTCAAGCATGCCAGCTTGTGCTCTAATAGCTCTTTCAGTTATGTTTAGCAAACTGGATTGAAGTATATGTTGAAGAACAGTTGAAAATACTTCCATGGCACTATGTGTCTAGAAATAGACTTGGGGTCTTGGGGGAAGGAATGCTGCAAATCCTATGTAACCTGTATATTACTTGGTCTCAGTTGGAGGTGGCCTGATCTATGTGCTGAAGTCAGACCTGAGTCTTGAAATTAACTTCCAGTTTCAATATTGTACATAATTTAAAATGTGACACTGTCTCTCCACATGGAAAGGCGTACATGATAATGATATGTTTATTGTAATAAATCTGATGAACTTAGGTATATCTACTGTATCTGAAGTGTTACATGCTTTATCATGGGGGTGCTGATTATACGGTTAAACTGACATATGGGTAGTTCTCAGTAAGTGAGTGTTTTAGTAGTTGGTCTTTCAAAGAAAGTGATGATTTAAGGGTGTTGAAGATCTCGGGGGATTTTTATCTTTACTACCAGGACGTCATAATGTTCAGTGCTTGTTAAAGGACGTATCGCAATGCCCATGGTTTAAGCATCAAGGGGTTTGAGAGGCCTGTGCTGTGGTGTTACCTCTGTGCTGATGGCTCAAAAATCAATTAGTGTGACTTGCTTCATTCTCAGTTAGGAGCTATGTTTTATAAAGTGAGGTTAATGTTTTCTAAAAGAACATATTTAGAAACATGTGAAGAAAAAGGATACATTAGGTTTTTTTTCATTCTGCTCGAAAGGAGGGTAAAATAACCTATGGGAATCTTTAGGAGGAGGTGAAAACTTAAGCAAAGAAATGAAATGACAAAAGTAGTTTGGCAAAGTGGTAGAGTTTAATGGTCCATTTCTTGGTTTTTTTTTCTGCAAAGAGTAAATATTGTTTCTTTTCTGGCCAAATAGTTGTCTGGTGAGCTGGTTCAAAAGAGTGACAAGGGGGGTTATTGATCATTAAGATTCTTTTCCGATAAGGCAGCTAGTAAGCGATCTTCCTTAGAGGATTAGATAGTAAGAAGCACTCCTTCTGCCTGAGAAATATTTAATGGAAGGTGGAGGGATGTGGGAAACAGTCCTATAGTTATTAGTATAATAGTTCAGCATTAGCAAGCTGATCAGTGATAGTAAATATGAAATAATTACCTTTCTTTAGGATGTTTTCTTGGATGTGGCCAACTTTCTTTGCCCTTTAGTATTTTGTGTTACCTTCAAATACCAGAAGTTTATATTTAATTTATTAGACAGTGTTGTATTTAATATCTAACTAGGTTCAACTGGATGGGGATAGAGGGGAGCAGGATAAATGTCAAACTGACATACCTACTTTTTTCTTTTTTTTTTTCCAGCAGATCTAGGAGCATCCTAGGCCTCACTTTAGATTATTAAAAATGTTTTAACTAAGACTACTAAATGTAAAATATGAGAAAGGACCTCTCAAATCTAAATAAAGTACACTAGGATTTCTTCATCGTACCATAAAAATGCCTGTTTAGTGTTCTCTGGCTTTAGTCTTCTGCATTTGGGGCTAGGCTTTGAAGAGGCTTGTGTTGTAGTAATTAAAAGCCAAGTTTAGTGCCCAAGAGTGTTTTAACATTGCTTTGCGTTCTTACTCTTGCCCTTCCTCTGATACAACCTTCTTTGCTCCCTTTTTCTGTTTTTAGCTTCTCTGCCCTACATTGGCTCTTGTCTGCATCTCTTCCACCGAATGATTATTCCAGTTGCTCTGTCGATCCTGTCTGTACTTCACCACTTGCCGTCCTGTTCAGCAGGTCTTCTAATGCTTTTTCTTTCTTTGGAGTAAGAAGAGTTGTCATCAAGTCTTGCATTTTGGTTCTGGGATCTGTTACCAGGCTAGGGCAGCAGACCTGTCAGCTGCAGGGAGGATTCCACCTATCTTTGTAGTCTCGGCATGCCGAGAGTTGAATGACTGTGCTTGGGATAAGTTATCTCCAGTGAGTACATACAAACTGATATTTACATGCTCTGAAATTGGCCACTTGTAAGTAATACGTATGTCAGCCATAAAGCAAAAGGCATGTTTCTGAGACTGTAGCTGCTAATACTCCATTAAGAATCAAAACAGAATACAACTTCTAATTTGAGATTTCTTTTACTTTTTGCAAGGATTTTTTGAGCCCAAAGTTAAAGGCTGTTAAATATTAGGGTGTGACAGATTAGTATCTACTTCCTGTTTTATTTTATTCTTGGCTGTCTTCCCAATATCTCTGAAGGAACTGGCTGCCCTGTCCTGGAAGTGGCTCAATAGCAGTGCTTGAACCACCATGTTTTTCAGACAGCATTTCAATGTAGGCCAAAATTATCTCTGTAGCTGAAGATGGACTGTAAACTGTATCAGTTCTAATAAGCTACTTTGCAGTTATTTCTGTTAAGACTGTGAGCATCCTACCCTGGGAGGAGTGCAGTCGATCTCTGGGGCTCTTGTGTTAGCAGTATGATTCTAGGCTTTTGCACGTCGTCAGCATTTAAATTTTACTTTTTGTATATATTTTTAGGATATGATATAGAGTGATGGAATTACGTAACTCAATAAAACTAAGTCTCTTACATTGCAAACTGCCTGTATTTCTTAGCAATAGAAATATCAGAATCTGTCTTTGTCTTTAATGCTTTATAGCACTAGCACCCAAAGTTTTCACACAGAATTGTTTTAGTAGAGTTGGAGAAAGGATGTCTTGTGGATTTCCACTTCCATGGAACCTGCATTGGTAGTCTGGTACTTCCCATATGCTGGGTCTTGCTCAGTGTTCCCATACTGATGATAATTTAAGGTAATATGAGTTACTTTGTGGGGAGGGAGTAGTGACAACCAAGCATGAGGTGCAGGCTGTATCCTGCCCCTTCCAGGCCTTCTGGGGGGTTGGGTTAGTTGTCTTTGTGGCCAGTCTTGGAGCCGTTTGTTTATTTTTACTTGATGGCAAAGTTTACAGATGTAGCCTTGTAATAACTTCAGGTACTGAGAAAAGGAGCTTTTGGGTTTAAGAACTTTTGTATTGAAATATTTTTTATAAGGACTTCTGAAATTACCTAGATTTACATCTAGGTAATTCAAGCAAACAGTGTCTTAGCATCTGCAATTATATAATTTGTGAATCTGCATGCATACTCCATGTCATTGTCCAGGTCATCAGTGAAGATGGTAAACAGCATTGGTCCCAGTATCAATCCTTGGCGTACACTGCTGTGACTGGCCTCCAGCTGGACTTCGTGCTGTTCATCACAACCATTTGAACTCAGCAATGCATCCAGTTTTCTGTCTGCCTCATTGTCTGCTTATGTAGCTGGTACTTCATCAGCTTGTCCATGGGGATGCAATGGTAGACAGTGTCAAAAGCCTTCCTAATGTAGAGGGGAACAGCATCCACTGGTCTCTCATCAAGGTTACGAGATTGGTCAGGCATGACTTCCCCTTTGTAAACCTGTGGTGACTATTCCCAATCACTTTTCCCTTTATATGTTTGGGAATGACTACCAAGTTTACTTACTTCAGCAGCTTTCCTTCACTCCATACTGGTGAGGCCACACCTGGAGTACTTGTGTCCAGTTCTGAGCTCCGCAGTACGAGAGATTGAATTACTGGAGAGAGTGTAGTGGAGAGCCACTAAGATGATTAAGGGATTTTCCTCATGAAGGAAGCCTGAGAGAGCTGGGACTGTTCAACCTAGAGAAAAGAAGGCTCAGTGGAATCTTCTTGATGTGTATAAATTCTTGAAGGGATGGTGCAAAGAAGACAGAACCAGACTTTTTTCAGTGGTGCCCAGTGACAGAACAAGAAACGACGAGCACAAACTGAAATGCAAAATGTTCCCTCTGAACATCAAGAAACACTTTTTTACTGTTAAGGTGACTGAGCACTGGCTGGTGACTGAATCTCCATTCTTTGAGATATTCAGAAGCTGTCTGGACATGGTCCTGGGCTACTTGGTTCTAGGTGGTCCTACTTGAATAGGACAAGTTGACCTCTAGCGGTCCCTTCTGGTTTAAGATTCTGTGAGGGTTTGTTTTTTGTGGGTTTTTTTTTGTATTTGTTTAATTTTTTTTTTTCTGATCCTCTTTCACTGAGCATAAGTCTTCCTTACACCAGGTCTCAGGGCCTGGGATTACTGAAGGCAGGTCTTAACAGTGAAGAAGGCATAAAGTATCAAAGTCTTCTTTTCTGTGTCATTTGTTACCAGGTTCCCTGCCTCATTCAACAGCAGGCTCGCACCTTAGCTACTGATTCATCTGTAGATGCCATTCTTACTGGTTTGTGCTTCCTTTTCCTTGCCAGATTCAACTCCAAGTGGGCTTTGGTTTTCCTGACCCTGTCCCTGTGTGCTCAATGTGTTGCTTCCTCCTGGGTCGCCTGACCCTGCTTCCACTGTTTATATTTCTTTGAGTTTTGTCAGGAGCATCTTGTTCATTCATGCAGGCCTTCTGCCACCTTCACTTTACATCCTGCACATAAGGAAGGACCATTCCTGAGCTTGGAGGAAGTGATCACTGAAAGTCTCATCTCTTTATAGTTCTTAAAAATGATGGAGTAGTAGCAGAATGGCTTTCTTTCCATTTTTTGGCTTTCAGATGCATGCTGCTAGAAGAGTTAAAAGTAGTAGGCCCCTAGAACATCTTTTGTGAAAATAGAACAGGTTCCCCTAGTTATCAAATACCAAGTTAATATCTTGCATCAAATCTCTGCTCCGGGGAAGCCGTATAAGATTTGCTGGAGTGTGTGATGCTACTTTTTTTTTTTTTTAACAGATACAACAGACTAATTTATCATTTTTAAAGCTTTCACCTAAAGGTAACAGTGTTCTGTTTAGGCATATGGATGATCTTGTTACGTTTTTGTATAGGCAGCATTTCAGTGTTTGCCAAAATGGTTCTGTTTTGCTGCTTTGATAGACACTACACCTTATTCTATTTTTAAAATTACTTTTCCAGACATTCACTGGGATGTAATGAATTTTTGCCAGTGTGCTCTTCCATTGACTGTTAGTGGAATCAAGTTCATATCAACGTTCGTCAAGTTGGTCTTCTTGGTTCTTCAAAACCAGTGATAAAATGTTCAGATCTTTCAGTTGTTGCTGATGCCCTGCACCTATTTAAGGCTTAATTTATTAAGTTTTACCAATTGAACCCTTGATACAAAAGCATTTGTTTAACAGGTCTGCATAGGTTGTTTCCTGTTACGAGGAAATAACTGCTTGTGTGTAGCTAAAAGCCTGTGACCCATTTGTTCAATTTTTATGGTTTTTTACATTTAAAAAACAGACTATTCAAAATGGGCTCATGACCTTCTGAGACAATGCTCTGTTGCCTTGTACAGGCTGTGGTGTCTGGTTGGTTGATGCACTTCCAGGTGGCATGGCTAGAGCTGCTAGGATTCAGGAATTTGATGCAATGAATACATTTCAACAGTCTTTGTGTGCTACTCTGTTGCTGACCTCTGTAAGCCAGCAGCACTTTTGTAGCTACTGCTGCTCAGTGTGGAGGGTAATGCAGCCGGGGTTCAGGTATTCCTGATATGTTTAAATGTTTGGAGGCTGTTGTATTTGTATCTGTGGTCTCACAACTGGATAATCTTTTCTTTGAAAGCTGCCTTCTCCAAATAAAGTGGGTCTCAACAGGAACTGAGCTGTGTTTGGATGAATTTCTTTCCTTGAGGAACTTTGCATGCTGGATTAGTATTTTTAGACCTGCAGAAAGTAGCAAGGGTTGGCTGGTGTAGAAGGGAAAATGGCGGTCTGCTTTGGATGACCAGCAATAACATTTAATCTTCCACTTCACTAAATAGAGTTGCATTGTTAGCATATTAATATATGAACTCCCTTTAGAATAGAGACGCATCCATTCCCCCGGAGTATGCTGCACCTGATTCTGTCAGTCAGAAACAAGTAAATTGGGTGTTGTCAGACCAATTTTAGAGGCTTTGTGTGCTGGTACAGTGAAGACGCTGATATAACTGTGAAGTTTAAAGTTGCAGAAAATGTCTGTTGGGTTTTCATAGGGTTGTCAGATTCAGATTGATGCTTGTTCTCTGCCCTTTTTTTTTTGTAAAAGTCAGCATTCGAGCAGTTATTTCTCACTTTGTTCTCAGCTGCTGCTGTTTGGGAATAATAGTGAGTTCTACGAGGGTTCATCAAATTACAATTTTTGCATTTCTCAATGCTCCATTAAAAAACAGAATCCCTGCTTTCAACACAATGACAGATAATGTTGGGGTTTCCTTCTGTCACTGTAGGATGCCTGGCTTGTACAGGCTGTTTCTCTGGCTTATTAAATCTTTGATAATACCTGAATATAAAAAATCTGTCCCATTGCACTTTGAATTTGGGCATTTAGAAGACCAAGAAATGATAGCTGAATATGATAACTGCTCACTTTGTTTTGTGGTGTCTTGTAGTGGGTCTGTGCAAATGGTTTGGAGGTGCAGTGCAAAGTTGTGTAGAATGAAACAGCCAAAAACTTTTCAGACTCTAGTAAGTGGAGGTCATAGTTAAAGGTACAGTGCACATCTGCTTTGAAGATGGGAAGTTAGGGTAGTGGTTCTGCTTTAATTTGCTTTACCAGGATTTCACTGTTGAACTCAAAGAAAGCAGAATTCTATGCAATTTTGAGGAACATTTTACCTTCTATAAGGGCGCAATTTTATCTTTTCTAGAAAACTCTCAGAAATGCCGGGTCAGGTTAATAAAGAAAAGCTGGTTTGAGCACATTTCTGCAGACTTCTACCCTGACAGTATGCGACAGGTTGGCCTAAGGCATAGGACATGAGCAGTCTAGTTTTGGGAGGTATTGCTGCTCCCAGAATGCATTTTTCTCTGGTGAAGAGATGTTTGCCAATATCACCTGCAGCAAGATGTCAGGAGCAGCTTCTCTATGATAATAGTCATGGTGTTCGTGTTCAGTCCTGTCCTTTGTGTTCCATAAGTAAGAAATGGTCAGAGTGGAAGTCATCTTTCTATCTAGAAATCTGCGAGATTGATAGATAGTAGTTCTGGTTTTGGAAGCAGGAAACTCGGCTACAAGAACTGTGAAGCATGAATGGTGCCAGCCACTCTTGTCAGGAGCTACTGCTTTTTACCTTGTTCTTGAGTTTATATTACATAGGGACAAATTTTCATTCTGGGCTGATGGATATAAATTTCATCTTGCAAGTGTTTCAGTTGTGGCTGGTGGGTAATGAGATTCAGTTAATGGTGGACTATTTCATGGTTCTTTATTGCAGAAGAGCCTATGGCAGTGTTCCTGGTGGAGACCGGACTTTAACTGTGACAGCAGGCCTTAAAGCTGCTCTTTAAGCTGTGCCTCCCTATGGTGGCACAGGAAACCACGCAGGTCTAAGAGGAGATTGAAAGGTGCTGGGTATCCAGAGGCCTGGGACTGCTGGAGGTCCAAATGGCTGGAATCTGGGACAAGTGGATTATCGATGCTGGCTGTGCAGGAATGGGATGATCCCAGGAAAATAGGAATGCAGATGGTTAGAACGTTGAAGTCTTAGTTTGGAGCAGATGAAGCCAAGCAATACCTGGAGTTTGTGGAGGCACTATAGAAATGGTTACAGCTCGATATCTGAACACTTTAGAATGTCAGTTTTGGGGTCTGGTCAGCCCTGCTCTTGGCTTTGATGCATGGCCTGCCTGATAAGTCAGTAACGTGGCTAGTGGTTTGTGTGGAAAGAAGGCACAGTAGAAAAACATTTTCAGCAGGTATGCTAACAGTGCATTAGTATACTTGAGGCATTTCTCTTGTAAAAAGATGCTGTTCAATCTTTCTCCCTTAAAACAGGGAAGAGGTCTTTGTTCAGAAAGTGGTGTGGTCATCCTGGACGTGTTCTGGGAGGGGAGAGTGCAATGCATTTACTCTGTAATGAGTGTGCTAAAATAAATGTTCAAAACATTTCTGCTCTGTTCTGTTTTGTCACCTACAACCATACGAAATAATTGCGTTACCGAGCAGTTCTACTATAGGTATTGTCAATTGTGAGGACTAAAATTCCTGAGAACCTGATGGCAGTTTACATTGCCTTGTGGTCTGTATATATTTTAGTTATTATTTTATCAAACATTTGAAAACTCAGGGGTGAAGACAAGTAATACTTATTACTACTGCATCTTTCTTGTACTTGACAGCCCAGTAAATGCTTGTGTTAAAAACCTTCTTATTTCAAACCACAGCATTGTCAGTAGTTTAGTAAACATGGAGGAGACTCTTAAGGGCTAAAGTTACCAACTATGAATGTCAGCAGATAAAAAGGGGTTTGGAGAAACCTGCTTCTTCACTGCCAAGGTCTAGTTCAGGGGTGTCAAACTTATGGTCCATGGGTTGAATCCAGCACTCCACCTTGTTTTATCCAACCCGGCAGCGCCGAGCTCCTTGCCCTTGTGCTCCTGCCACTGCTGGTCACATGTGCAGCGTGTGATGCGCGTTATGCTGCAGGAGCAGGAGATCAGCAGGAGCTGTGAGTTTGACATTGCTGGTCTAGAATAAAAAGAACAGAAACCGGACAGTATTTCACCTGAAACTGCTACTCACAACTTCTAGAACAATCATCATTTTAACCATTAGATGGGGAGTGGACTTAAGCCAAGTGGGTTTGGAAGGCTTTCCAACTATTATTAAGATCTCATTTATATCACTTACCAGGCATTCATAGAAGCAGCTTCTTAAATTCTTTTTTTTTTTTAACAATATACATTGCACTTAAATGTTGTTAGAAGTTCCTTTCTGACCTGTCAAAATAGTATTATTTTGGAATTTAGAAATGCTAAGTGCTTGGTCTGCAATGGGTGCTTTCAAGGACACTAAAATTACAGTATCTTGAAGCGTAATCATAACTGGGTTTGAGGGCTGTGATCTTTTCCATGAGGGTTCCCCAGCAAAAAAGCCCCTAATCATTAGCAGCTGCTGTGTAAGCAGGTCTGTAATAATCTTTTTGGCAAAGTTTTTTCTTTCAGCTATTAAGAAAAGCTCTGGAGGTGCTGTGTTTATCGCTTGGTTTGCAGTTAATCTGTGTGCTGCTACAATTTATACGTTGGCTACCATTGCACTACCTTACCATATAGCGAAGAGCTCAGTTTTCCTCTAACTTCACATGGGTACATATGGAATGAGTGATAGTAATGCTGATTCATTATTTCCAAAAATAACCAGTGATGTGGGGTCTTTTATATATAGAATTAGCTGATGTCACTCCACACCAGAGCAGGAAAGCAGGCAGGTGTACTGTCTGAGTGTGAAAGCACTGCATGGAGCTGGAGTGCTATTCCACACTTCTGTTTTCCTGCCTATTACCGTGAACTTAATCCTTCTTGAGTGTCTGCTGTTTTTCAGAAGTGTACAATTGCACAATATCATTTACCAGCAAGGACATTACCTGGTGTACATATTTGCACAAGTCATAGAAAGGGTAAGAGGAGGTGTGAAAATAACTGCTGCCATTCTCCATACTGGTATCTTTTCCTTGTTCACACAAGTTTGTACTGCGGTTCCTGGCCACAGCCTGAAAGTCCTTGGCATTAATTATGCGTTGAATAGACACTTCTGTACTGCTTGGGTGTGTGTAGCTCTCTTTGTGGTCTGATGGTGGTCCTAAGCACTGGTGGTTGTGGGGAAGTGCCAGCAGTACCATCTGCAAGCACATGTTTAGGGAGTTGATCTGCTGCGGACAGAAGCTTGATGGGACAGCTGTGCTTCACTCTTAGCTGGAGAAAAGTACAGCAGTTATTTTAAAACTGCTTAGATCCTCTTCTGTAAGGACAGGGTATTCCAGGAAACAACACAAAACTAGCTGAATTCAGATATTTATAACTTCAAGCAAAATTTAATTGTGCATGCTGGTTAGTGTCATTTCAATGGCCAAATATAGGTTCTTAAGCATCTTTTTGGTGCCAGCAGTGGTATTGAAACACTGAACCAATTTAAGTTGTTACAGGATATGAATGCATAATGTATCTCATTTTGAGGGCAAGAGTCATATAGGCTGCCACGTAGCGTAGAGCCATCTTTCTTTCCTCCTGTTCGATTTGCAAGATGTGTTTTGTCATTTCCTGTGAGTACTGCAAGCACTGTGTGGGTCAGAAGTCCTTTTGAATGAAAGGAACCTGGTGTATCTGATGTACAATTACATCTGCATCACCTAGCTGTTTGGAGGAGAAACTTTGACGTGCATTAATTACATTGGAAGGGCCCAAAAACTGTGATGAGTGCCTTTATAGCATCTGTTGCCTATGCTGTGATGGGAGATATGGGTTGTCAGTGTGATGGTCCTGCACCATTATCTGATTGGAAAGGAGCAGCCTAGCAGGCAGTAGTATATCATATTGGAGTTGCAATATGTGTAGAAAGAAGAGGGTAGGAAAAGGTGTTGAGACAAAAAAAATAAACAGAGTTGATAGGAGAATTTTTTACTGCATAGAAATAATTGTGGGCCCGATTGCTACTAGGTTGCTTGAGGGCATTCCACTTAGGTGGAATTATTGTTGCAATTAAACAGTAGTCCTTGGCATTAAGTATCTTCAGCTTTAAATCTCTTCCTTGGAGACAGTCCAGTTAATTGGAATATATGTTACTGCCTAGTTTTGTATTATTTATAACATTGAGTATAATGCAACTAAAAAAGGACTTAAAAAAAAATCTATGCAGTGACACCCAATAATTTTTTCTTTTCAGCCAGACTCAGTTTCTACTTCTTTAGCTGTTACATGAAGATTGCTGTTACAAGCAGATGCCATAATATATAGTGGTATATATCCAATATGCATCCAGTCTTTTCTTTGAATCCTAGAGAATTTACATACAAAATATGTATCTGATGTTACACACTCGCACACTTTTATATTTTAGTAACATACAGTGGAATGGGCTAATTTCTTGGAAGAAGAAGTTTTCCCACCTTTTTAAAAAGGTCTGCCTTTTTTGGTGGTTAAAATTATTATGATTCATAGTAACTAAGAAGCACTTGCAGTGAGGGCTGACCAATGTGAAATGCACATTTTGGTTTAAGAAACCAATTCCCATTGAAATGATGTGTGCTTAGTTTTTAATTGTGTCCAAGGCTCTGACAGTATTTCAAAGCACATCAGCTCTCTTGAATGGGGACTGAACTTCTCCACGTTGTTCACTTTGCGGCAGTGTAATGAGTGCTATACTGTTTTGTTGCACCTCTATTAACAATAATATTGCTGAATTTTAAGTCACTCATGCCTTCGTAGTCATCAGCAATGACTGATTTTCTTACTGTTGTTGCTTAGTCTTTAAGGAAAAACGTACTGGAAATGGTGATAAAAGGTCTTAGTTCGTGATCATGTAAGTCATTGTTGGTGTTAAGTTTTACATAAAGTAGTTTTAGTGACTCCTGTTTTTACCCTGTGAAGCGAGTACACCGTGATTATGCTAGTGTGGTTGAAGAAGTCATCGTCTGAAATGGTGCACTAAAGTGATTTTGAGTACATTGCAATGGAAAGTAGAACAGGTTGTGTTGAGCCATGACAGGAGCTATTTTGGAAATTTTTTGGAATTTTTTTGGTCTTTACAAACCTGTTCAAGCACAGACAAAGGTGGCACGTGGTTGCCCGTTCATATGAATATTTTAAATCAAACATTGTATAGTATGTTATTTCCTGATGTATGTGTACAGGATAATGCGTAAAACCGAAGTAACTGTCTCACTGTGACTTTTATAGCTATGACATGCTGGCTATCAAAGATTTGGGGCAGTATTAATATTTCTGTATTTATCGTTTTACAGTTTAGAGACACTGGGAGCGTGGGAGGGTTGGGTAGCTCTTAACAACAACTGATCTCATTCCTTATGTAGACCAAGCCTTTTTAAAGTTTTTTGTGTGTGTTGAGGGGGTTGTTTGTATGAGTACAAAACCAAAAATGTTCTCTCACCATGTTTTTTAATGTACTTATTTGATGTTAACTGTATTTAAAGTAGTGACAAATGCATATAGTGTAACTAACTAAACCCCATCCTGTATGAAGTAAAGCATTCATTTGGAAGCATTAACAATGCAGGCGTATATTTCTAATGACTTTTTTTTGCCAGTAGGTTCTTCTCATAAGTGAAATCTTGAGAAATTTTCAATATTGGTCTTTTTTCTTTGCTTGTTTTTGCTGATTCAGAGTTTAAGAATTTTTTCTTAATCAGTTAATTTTAGATGTTTGTACTTTTGATATGATACTATTCTTACTTTAAGGAACTGAGAAGCTTACAAGCACTGGTAGATTTCTTGAAGAAAACAGATGTTTGGGAGAAGTGAGTAGTCCAGGGAATGGAGACAGAGGTAAAAGGTACTTACCTCATGAATAAAATCCATCTGCTAATGGATTGTGAATGAAGAGAAAAGGTGTGGGAATACCTGAGACTTGAGGCTCGCAGAGGGCTTATCTCAGGTAGACTGTTCTTGTTAAGAAGTGATGGAGACAACCTATTTCTTTTGTTTTTACCTGAGAGAGGAAATGTATGGGGTCCCTTTTCAAATGGGTCCTGTGGTTAATTCAGGTTTTGGAAAGGAAAATACAACTAAAATGCTGTATAAAGCAGGAGAAGCTGACCTGGGGAACTTCAGAACCTAATGATGAAGGGAAACTTACTACATTGCAGCTTGGACTGCAAGAAGCTGGATGAACACGCTGAGGAAAAATCCCTCTGTTGTGCTTTTCCTGTAGCTCTCTCAGTATCTGCTCTTGATTGCTGTCACTGTTACTTTTTCTCTGGTAAAAGACAGAGTGGAGGAGAGAAATTAGGAAGACTAAGATGAGGATGAAGACTGTAAATTTTAAAAGAAACAGAGCAGAGCAACTTCTATTCTTACTGTTCCTTCAGGAGATGGTGGATGGTGCTCAATGCTGTTCTTTAGAGGAAGGAAGATACGAGGCATTGTGGTAAGTGTGTTTTTATCAAGAAAACTGAGGAAGAAGCCCTGTGACTTTATGGGGTCTTGAATGTGGGGAGCAGACATTAGAAAAGAAGAGAGAAATGATAAGTGAAATCTCCTAAGATGGAACTGGAAGGAAACTGCAGTGTGTGCCAGAATCTCCCTCTTCCTGCAGAATATGCATGTGGGCTGCTGCTGGAGATGACATTCTTGACTTGATGATCTGATGAAAAATCTAATCATGGCAGTCCTTATCTTTATATAGGAGAGAGTTTACAGCTCCTTAACTAGCAGAAAGGAACTTCATTTGAGGGATACGAGTTGTTTTGGGAGAACAGAATGGCCTGGGGTGCTCTGTATTTGCTGTACTATACACTGGCCTGTACAGGATCATGCCACAAGGAGCAATCATGTAAAAGCTAGCTATTAAAGAAGGAAATAGTGTGGGTTATGGCTCAGGGGAGTTGTGGGGAAATATTAAATTGCATTGGTATTTAAAGTGGAACGCACTCCTAAGTGGAAAGAATATGGGCCTTTCTGTCATTAATTTTATTTTTTTCTGTAAGTTATTTTTGTCAGCATTGTCATCAGTGTTATAGCAATACTTTAGAGCCTGTTTAAAAACAGACTGTCTTGGTATAAGAACTCTATAATCACCAGCAGTCCCACTTTGAAAAGAGCTTACAGCTTAAATAGTTAAGAACAGAAACGTGCTTTGGAAAAATATGCAAACACAGTGAACTGCAATGACACTATATTTGGTAGAGCTTTTAGGGCAAGTTTATTGAGGAAATGAAGAAAAGGAAAAAAAGGAAATGGCAGTGGTGGGACAGGCGAATTAATAGCAAGAGGAGAAGAGGTGGTGTACAGTTAGGTGAGAGTTTGAGAGCTGGGGGATAAGGAATTGAATCAGTAAGTAATAAGCCATTTATTTAGTGGAAACATCTAGATTAATACCTTAGGGATGAGAGTGTTAATGTGGTTTCCAAGTGACATGATGTAGGTGGTTTTCACAAGCAAACATAGTGTTCATTGTAAATGTATAAGCTGAATTTTTCTTAAAGATCACAGATCTCTTCCTCCACCCACACTGTTCTTACACGCCTTGATTTCATGATTTCTGTTTGCTGTAAAATGTATTTATCTTTTATCCACAGTCATAAGATTCAGGTTTAGGAGGAAAAAAATCAAAACTTGAGCAGTAGAAGCAGAAGATCACATTCCACATAAACTTGGTCATATCAAGTGTAAAACTGTTCTCCTACTTACGAACTAGAGAACTCCTCTCATTTGCCTTGTAAGCATGAAACTTGTCCCTTAAGACCCAGGCTGTTCAACATATGTTGATACAAGAGATGATAACCTTCCCTCGAGTAGAGGGGAAAATAACTTAGTTGAGGCAATCAAACTGGAAAAAAAAATGCAAGCCTGTTCTGCGTACATCCTACTCATCTGTCCTCCCTCTCGATGCAGCCAAGGAACATATCCCACAACCACCTACTATACTCACCTTTCAGTGCTCTTTGCATGGCTTGAGAATTCCCTCATCTTCTCCTTGTCTGCCCTTGTCGACCCATATCTGTCCTTCTAATACTGATTCTAGATCTGCACCCCTCACCTTCTGTGTTAGAAGATGCCAAGAGGATGCGTGGGGTGGGAGCTATTATGTAATGAGAACATAATATAATTAGCATCCATAGGCTCTGAATTAAAGAAGATGAAGTGTTAAGATATTGCATTGGCAATACTGAGTCCTTGAAGCAAAGTAAGGTAAAACTTGAGTGGATAACTCTTGCTGTGGGAATTTCCAACTTGGTTCTTGTAAAAGCTCAGCAAATTTTTGAGTAGCTGCTTTACTATCTGTAAAGTAAAGAGTTATAGCTGAAACGAATAAAAGTTAATTGGGATCATGTCAGTTCTGTATTCTGGTCAGTTCTTCCTGCTTCACCCATCAACTTGGTGGCTGTTTTCAGTCAAACCTGATGGAGTGGAAGAACACAAACATAAACAAGTCTGCTTGATAGAGAAAAAGCTGTTTTGGGAATAGTTTATCTGCTTGGCCTATTTGTTGTTCAGTCAACATCTGTGCTGATGCTTTTGGCCAACATGAGCAGTTAGATCAAAACCTGCAAAAGAAGATGAGACCTGGTTAGTAAAATCATGTGGGGAGGGAACTGAAAGCAGTTTGGAGTCCCAGAAGACCTGAGGAGGGTAACTGAGAGGAGTGGAGGGCTTCTGGGACTATTGAAAAAGGCATGTATAAGAAAGGGAGATGCATGTCCAGAAAAAAAAGCACACATCATATAGTCTGCATCATGGAGGATAATTTTTTTAAAACTAGCACAGTTAAATACCTTAAAAATAATGTGGTGTTTGTTTAGTACAATTATTATTTTCATGGTGTTGTAACAAATCTTGCAAGCTTGTATTTTAACCCAGTGAGTGAGAAGTAGGTATCTCCCCTGAATTTCTTCACTGAAAGAGTGGTCAGGGATTGGAACAGATTGCCCAGGGAGGTGGTGGAGTCTCCATCCCTGGAGGTGTTTAAAAGACGGGTTGATGAGTTTCTTAGGGATATGGTTTAGTAGGGAGATAGGCGTGGTTGGACTCGATGATCTCGGAGGTCTCTTCCAACCTTGTGATTCTATGATTCTATGATTCCACAGTTCCTTATGGATTTTTTTCTGTCAGACTTAACTGCAGCTCTGTGTGGTACTGCGATGAACTTCTTGGTGGTCATGTGATGTGAAAAGTTAGGGGGGTTTATTGAAGATTAAACTGATTATTTTTTATGAAGTATTGTTTGGAAAAAAAAATTCTATATTTTATCATCCAAGCTTGGCATTGCTTACATATGGAAACATGGTCCTGTGATGCAGTAGGGTTCTCTAATACCATAAACATTAGCTTTCTTAAATAAAATGTTTGAGCCGTGGCCAGCAGGTTGAGGGAGGTGATTCTGCCTCTCTACTCTGCTCTAGTGAGACCTCACATGGAAAACTGCCTTCAGCTCTGGAGCTCTTAGCACAGGAAAGACATGGACCTATTGGAGCAAGCCCAGAGGAGGGTGACAAGAATGATCAAAGGCTGGAGCACCTTCCCTATGAAGAGAGGCTGAGAGAGTTGGAGTTACTCAGCTTGGAGAAGACTTGACTCTGAGAAGACCTTATTGTGGCCTTTCAGTACTTAAAGGAGACTTACAAGAAAGATGAGGGAAAACTTTTAGCAGGGCCTATTGTGATAGGACAAGAGGTAATGGTTTTAAACTAAAAGAAGAGAGTTTTAGACTAGATATTAAGAATTTTTTTTCTCTAAGGGTGGTGAAACATTGAAATAAGTTGTCCAGAGAGGTGGTGGATGCCACATCCCTGGAAACAGTCAAGTCAGATTGGACGGGGCTTTGAGCAACTTGATGTAGTTGAAGATTTCCCTGCTTACTGCAGAGGGAGTGGGACTAGATGACCTTCATGGTCCCTTCCAACCCAAAACATTCTGTGATTCTATGGGTGCAAAAAAACCCAAAACCAAAGACACACACTTGGTAGCAATTCTTGAGTGCTTCTTCTGGGATTTTTGTGCAAGCTTCTCATGGTTGCCTTCTAAAGCTGTTAGGTAAACGTGCTCACTTTCTAAAGCTGTAAGTCAAGGGGAGGCATATTTTACAGTTCATTAACTATCATTTGTGTGTGATGCAGAACCAAATTCAAAGTCTGCCACAATACAACTGATCTTTGATAGCAGTATGGGGGGGGGCGGGGTGTAGATGGATCACTTGCACCCCTCCCTGCCAGTTTTGGCATGCTTCTTTTGCCAAGACAGCTGATACACTATATTTGGAAATGCGACTGTGTTGGGTGTTACCGAGCTTATTCATCGTTACTGTCAGTGTACTCTATTTGCAGAATGCTTTCAGGAATTTTCAACAACGTTTATTTGAAAGGAAATATGGCACAGTACTTAAACTATTCACCAGAAGACAACCAGAAAAGCAAACTTGAAAGGAAAAAAAAAAAGCCCAAACCACTTTTCCACTGAAATGTGTGTTGCTCTGCTTCAGATATTTATGAAGTCTGCAGTACATCTCAGTCCTGAAGCATTTTTTGGTTTGTTTTTCTCCACATGTCATGCAGCTATATTTTATATTGCTGCTTCTGTTGTGTGTGTACTGGCAAACAGCCTGTCCTTCCACTGCTGTTTTGAGAAGCAGGCTCATAATTTTCTTTCTAAACAATAGTTTTAGTCATTTGCAAAAAAGATGCTTCATATCTGACAGTTTATTTCAACTTAAAAAATACTGTTTCTTCTGAACATACAAATCTTTTTGGAATTTCAGGGATTGCTGTAAAATTGAAATCTAAACTCTAAAATCCATTTCATGAACTCTGTTTATTTAAGTAATTTTAATTTATTACAAAATGTAACTAGACTTACTTGCTCCATATTGAGTCTTATGGTATCAGTATATCACATCATTTGTTCGTTAAATATGGCAGAGAGCTTTGCTCAACTAAACTGGTTTTTTGCCAAAAGTGAAATCTGATGATATGTTGTGTATTAGTTTTCAGAGATTTTGAAAAACTTTCATAATCTATTTTTATATTATATTTTATATGAATTATATTATAAAGGGTTTTTTTTAATACTGGGTTGCTCCACTAGATTGGTATTTGGAATATGTTATACAACCATGTATAGCAGCAATTCCTTTGAAATTATGGCTTTTGCTAAACAATGCATGTCCAATGCATTACATTTTATGTTGTTATAACAGTGCCATATAACTGAACAGTGAGTGGAGATGAGTAAAGTAGGGAGTGGAGATCCATTTTTCTGATTGGGAATTAGATAAAGAAGTACAGTTTTGATTAAGATAGATGATTCCTTAAAGAAAAATACTTCTGTAACAAGATATCTCAAGATATCAGTCTGCTGGTTTTGCCTTTTTGTGTTAGATAGACTTGCTGATTTAATCACGCGTGAAAAATATTTTCTCTGCAAAAATTCTGATGACTAAGAAGCAATGGTTTAGACAGGATACATGCATCAAAGGATAGAAGAAAGATACTTGCAGAGCTGATTTCATGTTCATATATTGGTAGCATCCTACTGAAAAAGTGCATTTTTCATTATGCTGTCATCAGCCTGAGTTGTGTTCACTGAACTTTGTTATTGCTGTACTTTGCTTCACATTATATGAGCAATAGGAGCTGAGACAGGTTTTGTATTAACCTTGAATTTCTTAATTGCATCAAGTAGATTTCAGCTAGAGATTATTTTTTGGCATCTAAAATAACATTCACCTGCAATAGTAATGCAAAGAGTGTTGTTCAAATTTTTCTTTTTGTCATATTTGGGAAGCTGATGTTTGCATACTCTAAAGCAGCCATATCTTTAGGTATAACTCGTGGCAATGCCTTCACTACTAAAATTGATTCTTACTGTTAACGTTTCATACGGGGAAAAATTCAAAATGTAGTGCTGACCGTGTACCGTATTTATGCAGCTTTGTGTATTGATTTATCATTGTTCTGATCGCATGGTGACACTTTTCATGTCGCCATGTATAGTATGTGCATGGTTGTCCCTGGGTTTTTTCTTATAAAATCTGCCAATGAATGCTTATATTCCAAGCAGATTCTTCCTCTAAATACAACTTTAAAAAAATAATTACAAAAAAAGCCTGCAGTATTTTGGAAGTTGTGTACACAGAATATTTACTTAGACTGTTTTTCTTCAATTTATTGATCAATAAACAAATTTTGTTCTTAGAAATGAGAAACGAAAGTACTTCAGAATAATTTGGATTTCGCCTTATTTATTTTAATATTTATGAGCATTTTGATTGATATAAACTGCATGTCAACATAAATTGTAACTTCTAACATGGAATACGCTGCAAGTACTTTTATTTTCTGATGATACTAAAGATGTGGGGGACTATAGTTTAATGCAGGAAATCATTTGTATGAATCAGCACAAAACTGAGTTCTTGCCCTGAAGATTTTGGACTGTCCCCAAAACTGCTATTGGATCCATTACAGACCCATCTGACTTGATTTCTCTTAAGAGCAGAAGGATCTAACCCAAATGTAACAGGATCGCATATGGGAGAGGGGAACACTCAAGTGAATAGGTCACGTGCATTTAAAGCCTTTATAAAGGTGAGAGCTCTGTTTATCTTTTACAGGTGTGAGAACATTACTAGAGGGGGAAAAAAAAGAAGGAAAAAGTGTATAATGGGTAGACCATGAAAATAAACTTTTCTAAGTTCTTTTTTTGTTCGTATTGTTCTTCTGTGACTTTTCTTGCACTATATTACGGCAGGTTGGTCATTTATATTGATCCTATTTCCAGTCTGTAGTGTTATAAATTCAACAATCTCATAATGAGCACTACTCTCTGCTTCATATAAGCTGAAAAATGTTCTCATATCTTGTATCAAATGTAATTGCATGTGGTAGAGCAGTGCCTTTCAAGAGGATGTCCAGTGTTAATTTACAAACTTCAAGGGGCGTGAGCAGCCGGTGTGATAACATTGAATCTGTGGGATCTCTCCTTACCAGCCTACACGTGAGGTCTTTTAATGGTAGAAGCTGTACTGGGAAAGTGTTATGCAATTCAAGGGGGACTGATAAAATTGAGCATCTCAGGAGGGTTGTTTGTACCTCTGACATCTGCTAGAGAGATAAAATTGTGGGGGGTGGTGGGGGTTGGCACCAGAATTTCACAGTTTCTGTCTACTCAGGGATAGTCTTGTTCCTTGCCCTGTGTTTATTGTGGGAAGATGAAAGAATTTGGTTTGTTTGCCTTCCTATTTGAAAACACCTTAAAGGAGGGGGGAAATCTAAGTCAAAACTATGTTATGAGGTGTTGTCTTTTCAGTCAGTTCTGAGCTCCTTTAATTTTGAGTTAATAAGTTAACTCAGTTGAGATTAACTTGCTTCCTGAGCAGTTTAAGTTATTTAAAATAGACCTTGGGCTTGGCAGTTTCTTCTTCACTCTAATCTTAATGGAAAACAAACAGAGAGATTATGTACTTTTTCCACTAGAAATTTTTTAGTGTGTAGCATTTGTATTTAAAATATCTGCCCAATACCGTTTTTTAACGTATGGATTGCAATTGTTTAAACCTTGGTCAATGTGGAGAGGCATCTTTTCAGCTGTCGGTTTATACATTCCAGTATTAATACCAGCTGCCAAAGAATAAAACTTTTTGGTAGAGTATGAGAGGAAACATTTCATTTTGGGCAAGCTAGCTACATTGACCAAAGATAAAAGGATCCCTTTTATATATACAGACTGCTCAAAACACCTGGAATCCAAAGTACTTTTTCAGTACAGTGATTTTTAACTTTTTTATGGATGTTACTGTGATGTGTGTGATGACTTAAAGCTGTTGTGGCTGAGGTGATCTTGATGACTTAGGCAGTTGAAATCTTTCAGATGTCCAGAGTTACCTGAATGTGTCTCACTCCTGTCTCACTGTGAAGTATTAGGACATAGAATCTTCTGTACTGTACGGGAAGATATTATATGCTGTATAGACTTATATAGGTTACCCATATAGAGGTAAAAACATCAGTTGCAGTAACATGTGGAATCGTAGGAAAGTGTTAGATGGGAAGGGACCTCTGGAGATGGAGTCTCAATATTCTGCTTCAACTTTGAAGTTAAATCAGGTTGCTTAGGGCCTTGCCAAGTCAAATTTTTAAATTCTCCAAGCGAGCTTGGAGATGCTGTTAAATCTCCATCCTGTTCCAGTGCTCAGCCACCCTCATGATGAGGAGCGTCTTTACACCTATTTGGAATTTCCCTGGCAGCATCACCTGACTGTTGCCTGTTGCCCTTTTGCTGTTCCTGCCTCGGATGAATCTGCCTCCACACCTATTGTATAACTGTTACATGGGTGAAGGCAGTTGTGAGCTCCTTTTGTTCTCCAGACTGGACAAACCCAGCTTCCTCATCACGTCTCATCTCATGTGTCAGCCCTTTTGCTATTTTAATGGCTTTACTCTGGATGTGCTCCAGTTTGCCAGTACCTTCTGTGCTGCATGACCCAAAACTATACAGACCTCTAAATTTGGCCTTACCAGCGCCAAGTAGAAGGGAATAATCACCTTTCTTGACCTGCTGTTTATGTTCTTGCTTATACAGATCAAACTACAGTGAGTTTTCATTGCTTTAAGGGTGCACTGTTGGCTTGTGTTCAACTTGCTGTCTGCTAGAGTCTCCCCCTCCTTTTCTGCAGAGCTACTGCCTCTCGCTGTAATGCTGTAGGGCTTTTTCCTTCCCAAATGCCGGATGCTTTGTTTAACTTTATAAAGTTCCTGTTGGCCACCTCCTCCAGTTTGTTGAGGTCCCTCTGAATGGTGGCCCTGCCCTGCTGCGTGTTGACTGCTTTCCCCGTTTACAAAAACTTACAATTATTGCCCACAACTCTTTGAACCTCATGGTCCAAGAAATTTTTTGTCCACCTTGTTTTCCGCCTATTTGGTCTGTGTTTCTTCAGTGACAATTGGGATGTTATGGAAGATACTGTTAAAAGCCTTGCTTTAGTCAAAGCAACTGGCAGCCACCATTTCTCCCTGATCATCAGAGCCACTTATATCTTTAGAAGGCAGTCAGGTTTGTACCTGGTTTGCCTTTAGAAGTCTGTTGTCTGATCCCAGTCACATTCATGTCCATCAAGTCTGGAAATAGCTTCTCTTTGGGACTCCCTCTACATTTTGTACAGCAAATGAGGTGGAAATGATCACTGTCTACTTCCCTGGATCCTCTATCCTCTCCTGCCTCCACTTTGCTTTTCTGTTGGGTTTTGTTTGTTTGTTTAAATTAGCTATTTCCTGTCATAGGTGATCACCATGACTTCGCAAAGATGTGAGCTGGCAACCTTCCAGTGTCACCAGCTAGCTTTCTCACTACCTTGCATGTTTCCTATCTGTTCCTCTGTACTTGTGTAGGACTACCTTACCTAAATTGTCTTTTAACTTGATAGCTCCTCTCCCTCAAGCTTTACTACTAGATGCAGAAGTCTGGGAAGCCTGATAGCAGAGTTTGCTGGTAAAGAACATGCCCAAGGTGCTGGCTATCTCAGCTTTTTCTATACCTTTTATCACTGAATTGCTTCATGATTTAGCAGCTGAATTACACTTTCCTTGATCTGTCTTTTACCAGTTGTGTACCTGTAGAAGTGTTTCCTCTTGCCTTTCACATCCTTCTTCAATAGCAACTCCAGACAAGCTTCAGCCTCCCTAATTCGGTCTCTGCTTGTCCAAACAGTGCATCTACATTCTCCTCTGGCTGCCTGTTCCCACTTCCACTTAATGGATGTTTCTGATTGGCCTCCTGCTGTGCCTGCTGATTTTTGGGAAGGCTTGTTTTTGTGCTCCAAGAAGAGAGTTCAGGAAGATGACTGTCTGTCTTGGGCTGCTTTGTAGCTTCCCAGGGCATTCTGGTTACCATTCCCTGAGCAAGCTCTAGCTCTGCTGCTCTGAGTCCAGAGTCTTTAGTCTGCTTCTTTCCTTCCTTTCTTTACTCGAGATCTTTGCTACCATTTCACAATTACTGCATCCAAGGCTGATGTTGGCCGTCATATGCATAAGTGATTATTCTTTATTCATGAGTACTAGATCCTGTGCAACTCCTCCCTTAGAAGCCTGTTCAGCGCTAGCATCAAAAATTGCTCCCAGTGCATGCGAGAAATTCCCTGGATATTTCGCGCCCTACTACGCTACCCTTCTGGTAGATGTTCTCCATGAGAACAAGGGGCTCTGAATATTAGAAAACAAGCCTGGGATGATGTTCCATTTATTGTGGTAACTGAAAATAAGTTTTCTTCTTTAGTTAGTTGTCTTATCTCCTGAACCGCAAGGAGCTGCTGCGAAGATAAACCTATGATATTTTGATTTTGTTTTGAAATGTAATACTTAGTTTTTTCTTAATTTTGAATTACTGTTTTGGTCCAGTCATAATTATTATTGTAGCTGACGAGCTGGTTTTGTATAGCATGGATACTTTGGTATCCATAATATTTGTTCACAACTAATGAATTTTCGTGTAATCTGAATGATTTTTTTTTCTCTCTCTAGGATTTCTGTTTTCTAATTACCCTGAGGTAGTTAATGTGCAACTACATGAAATATTGCTTCAGATTGCATTGTATGGGGTTGCCTTACATTCAGGCTATGCAAATACTTACATATGTGCTAGGATCAACTCCTTGTTATCTTTTTTTTTTAAGTGACTAATAAGATCTTGTCCATTCATCATTATTGTGTTTTGTTTCTTAGTGATTGGTGACAGTGTGCTTCTTAATCTGTTTTAGTTAGAAGATGGGGAAGAAGAGCCGAGTAAAAACTCAGAAGTCAGGAACAGGAGCCACAGCGACAGTATCGCCAAAGGAAATGTTGAATCTAATTAGTGAGTTATTGCAAAGTAAGTTTCATTTTTATGCCTCTCTGGAAGTAGGGATTACGTGCAGACAATTCAACTCTCTTGTTGAAACCAGTGAATTTTCATTCATTTTCTGGAAATGGCCAAGCTTGTTAAGGCAGTATAGTATGTATCTCATAGTGCCTATCTCTGTTACTATACATCATTATTGCCTTATTGAAATGTGTGTGTATTGGACATACCGTATTTCTGGCAGCTTTTGACTTTACATCTCAACACAGGCATAAATACTGGATGAGACTGTATTGAAAAGAAACTACTCTAGATAGCTTGACATTGAAGTTTTGTCAAAAATGTGTTTCTTGTAAACCTGAAGAATTACACTGTTTGTATTTATTGTTTGAATAGTACTTTTAACTGATACCAGAGTAGAGAAATTAACTGTGGAAAGCACCGATAGGACTCGGTTCAACTGTGCAGATATTTTCGTGCTTAATTTTTTTGTTGTTGTTGCTGTTCAGAAACTTTTTGCAGTGCTCAGCTCTTGTGTGTAGAGCAAAGTTGTTTCAGTTGTTGAGGAACGTGGAACTCGTCCATTATTTCTAGTAAGCAGCGCATAATTTCATGTGATGATGCTAAAATGCTATTCACTCTCCTGTCATTGATAACTGCTGAACTGCACTTCTTATTGAAACACAGGTACACATTTTCATATCCTGGACATATCTCAATGTTGCCTTAGAAAAAAATTGGAATTTTTCTTTAGCGTAGGTCACAAAGAGGAGATAAGGAGTTGGGAGAGCAGTTTGATGCTTATGCTACAATTTGGCTCTGCTTTGCTACCAAAATGAAACATAGGTGTATCAACTGATCTTTTTGTCAAGCTTCCATATTTTATTCATTGCAAAGATTTTTCAAATCAGTTGAGCAAGGTAATCTTCAGCTGTCTGCTTGGATTTATGTGACTTAGATCAAGAAATCTGCACACTGGCATTTAGAATATTGTCATAGACACTGTGGATATAATGTAAAGCTTGACAAAGTGTTCCTTTGCTTGTCCTGCCAGTACACGTGCATCTATGAAAACAGTATTGATTAGGCAGGTCAAATGTAAGTACTAGCAAATTCCTCAATTACTTAAGGTAAAGTCTGTGGTATTATCATCTGCTTTCATTACAGCGAGAATGATGGCAAGCAGGCTGATGTAAACGGAGTGTTTTACTTGGATTACTGAAAACAGACTTTTGTTTGTCTTCTCTGAGAGACTATGTACTTAATGGTCTGGTTGTTTACCTTTTTTTTTCTTCCTAGCTTTTTAAACATTTGATGTTTCTTAAATCTAAAAGAATATTAAAAAAAAAAGAAAAAATGACTTGAGACCAGTTATATAGTTAAAATTTTAAAAGAATCTATTAATTACACGTCAAAGAATGGAATGTTTAGAAAAATGGAAATTACAGTGTTTACCATGTAAACACTTTTGAAGGACAAGCAGGACTAAGGTTCAGCTGCTGTGAAACAATGACCTTTTCTCTGATGTTGATATATATATACACACACAGACTTTATTAAAGAAAATATTTTCATTTGGCATTTTTATTTCCAGAATGCAGCAGTCCTACCCCAGGTCCTGGTAAGGAGTGGGAAGAATATGTACAGATTCGGTCACTTGTTGAGAAAATTCGCAAAAAGCAAAAAGGTAAATGTGAAAGGCTTTGACATAAGGGTGGCTCAGAGTATTGATTTGGCTGAAGAATTGTTGACAGCTAAAAGGAATATTTTTATTGTTGTTATGTAAATGTTATGCAATCCTATATTTTTGGGATAAAAATCTTAATTCTCTGACATGCAGTTGCTTTTTACACTTGCAAGTGTTTCTGAAATGTTCTGTTGGGCGTAACCCCTGGCATTACCCATTTTAATACTTATTCAGAGTGAATATCACAGACAGGTGATGCTCTGATAGTTCTGTTCAATAAGTATAAATAAAAGCTTGAGATTGTGATGAGGTGACAATCTGAAGTACTAGAAGTAAAAATCCTTTGGGAATTATAGGCCTTTTGGAATTGTTATTGCATTTTCTGCCCCTCTGCCTCTATAAATTTGAACATTTTGCATTCAATTTTGTAACTTTTATTTTAACCTGAACACTTTACTGAACATGGAAACAGTTTCTGCAGTTCAACATCAGGACATTAAATTATGACAAAATAAAAAGATACAGATGCACAATATAAATACATCTGTTAATAAAGCTATCTGCTGTAGGTCAAGCACATAATTAGACATGAGCTTAAGGTACCACAGTTAAGATGGAGTTTATTGCCAGTTTTCCCAAGTTTAAGTTATTTTTCACATTAGAACAGTTTTCTTCTGGTCTGTTCTGCAACAGCTCACTGTTACTGATGCTTCATTTTCATATTAGCTTTGTTTTTATTTGGAGGTAGGATTTACAACATGCATTCTGTGTAATTTTATTAAAATTAACTTTTTCTGTATGACAATTCTTTTTCCTCTGTTATTTATACGGTGATGTCATAAATGCCAGACTACATTTGAAGTGGAGCCTGATGGGCTCATGTACTTGCTTGAAAAAGCAGAAGACTACTTAGGGGTTTGGAATGTCCTTTTCATACCTGTTTTTAATAATTTTGACTAATGCATGAGAAACTTCACAAACGGACTTTGAAACCTCTGAACGTCAGTTACTGGCAGAGGAAATATGGAAGAATCAATAATACTATTTGACTGCATCCAGTACCTCTGTGGAGATGAACTTTATTCATTGTTGTGCTGTCCTGTGACTTCTGTAAACATATGGCACATGTCCTTGTTTTTATGATGTAATACATGTATTAGGGTAAAACCTAATTTAGGTTAACAAGAACAGAGTTGGACTGTTGATTATATCTTTCTTCTGTGCCAGAAAGATCAAAACATTCATGGCGAAAATGGCTGCTGACAGAAGTGGTAGAATTAGTATAATAGTATATGTTAATAGAGCATATTTTTATCCATGAAAGATGCAAAGCCTACTAACCACAGCACTGTTGACATACAAATGGATTTTAATGTAACATTTTTACCTAGTGGTTATGAATAGTAAGGTGTCTTTCAACACTATTTTTTAATGGAACCTAGTAATTTATACTACACAGTTTTCTAGCTTAATAAAAGCTTTAAACAATTAGCAAAGAAAATATAAATTGCTTTTGGGAACTCTAAGATGTACAAATGAATATATGATATTGGCCTAAGTGTCGTAGTGTGTGCTTTTCTTGAATAGAACACTAGGTTGCGGAACATGAGCTAAAATCATCTCGATTATAGAAAACTCTTAATTTGAAAACTGAGTATTTTTACTTTCTAAAACTTTTCGCTATTTGACTCATTAGCAAAATTTTAAATAAAGCTATTTTTCCAGTATAGATTTTCATCAATATAGCCACATTCTGTTCAGTATAGAAATAACTGTTCCCTAACAGTGCTTGTAGTTTAAAGGAGTGGTTCTTCTCTTTAATTTGGAAAGAAGTGAGAAGTATTGGAGCATATATATGAGGAACAGAGGCAGAATTTCAGAGATGCTTACAGAATGGTTCCAAATACAAGCTGGATGTTAAAAGCTTCTAGTAGCCTTATACAGTAGTCAGTTTTGGAAATTGAAAGGACAAAGGCCTGGAAGTATAAACATCTATCAAGTTCTGTAGAAGCTATGCAACTAGTCTTACTAGATTTGTGAGGCCTTAGCTCTGAATATAGGCAGCAGAAATAGCATACTGAAGAGAATATGAAATCAAAGAGAAATGCCAGCTTTTTAAAACAAAGAAAAAAAAGTTGAAACACTGTGCACCACATTTTCATTGCATTAAAAAAAAAGTACTTTATCAATAGAGAGTTTTTACACTGCACCATCAAAACCTATATTTTTAGTTCATACTTGCGCTTTGTTAACTGCAGTTTTGATTGGTTCTAGGGCTTGAAATCTGTGATTTGGATGGGAGGTATATTTCAAATACACTAATGCTGCTTTCTTAAAAATCCTTTTAATTTAAAGATGTATTTATCACTTAACCAAAATGTCTTTGGTTGTAAGGAACTTGCTGATGATGTTTTGTCACTCATAAAATGGCCTGAATGTTTCAGAGGCGTTTGGGCACTTTTAATGTAATCTGACACTAGAGTTTAGGTTGAAGAGAACACATCATAGATGAAAAAAGGTATGAAAGGAGCTGTCTAAGTGTAGCCAGGAATTATAATGCATAGGTTCAAATCAGATGATGGTAAATGAATGAAGCTATCTGTTTCACAGGTGGACCACGTGCTTGTGGGAGAAGCAAAGTGTAATATTTGGATGAACTCCGTGGTATCAGGATGTTGATCAGTCCTTAGTTATTTAGTAAATCCATATGCTACAGGAAAAAGCAAACTCCCTTGTGTGTGAGACAAAGAGCTTGAGATCTGCTTATCACCATTTCCAGTACTGAATTAACAAAATTGCAGCTTGCCTCTCAAATTTCTCATTCTGTCTATATTAACATATTGTGGTGATTGCATTTATCATCAATCTTAAGCTGGGAAATATTTTTGCTCAGCTTTAGAAGAGGAGAGAATCTTCATATTTCATCACAACTCATCTTAGGTGGTTGTTTTTTAAGTTGACTGGTAAGGCAATTTGGCAGAACATTTAAGTTGATGAAAATTGGGTATGACATTTGTATCCTATTGAATGCTTAACAAAGACCTGTTCTGACTCAGCTACTTCAAAGTAGAACTGCTGTGGGATAGCAGAGAACTTTTTACTCGTGCTTTTATATTGAACTACTTCATCTTTCTAGATTCTTTTATTTCTGCATTTGTTTTTTAATAAATTGTTTATATAGGTTTGTCTGTTGTCTTTGATGGAAAGAGAGGCGACTATTTCCCTGAATTGATAAAGTGGGCAACTGAAAATGGAGCATCCACGGAAGGTTTTGAAATAGCCAACTTTGAAGAAGAAGGGTTTGGTTTGAAAGCAACAAGGGAGATAAAGGTGAGCATATGAACATTAGGCAGATTAAAAAATTGTGTTTGGAATGTAGCTGCAGAGCTCTGAAACACATCACCTTCCCTTTCCTCTTTTGACTGCTTATGAAACTATTGTTCCGAAATGCTGTCAGCTCCATATACTTGAGAAATGAAATTATTGATGAAATTGAGTATAATTTTTGACTGTTAGATAGTACTGTCTTTTCAATCAGTCTTTTTTCTTTCCTGTGTTGCCTGTACTGTTCACCTAATTGCCAGAGTACTCTACCCCACTGATGTATCCCCATCTTCCTTGTTTTCTAACTATTTAGTGTCTTCTCTTCTGTTATGTCCTTTCCTTTAAAGCACTGGTCTTTTTGCCTCAGAAAGAGGTATTTGCAATACTTATTTTCCAGTGAAAATGAAAAAAAAAGACAAAATTACTTGATAAGTGTAAATAATATCATGAGGTAAGGAATACAGACACTCACAGTTAACTAACTGCTAAGAAGTTACAGTTAGAAGGTAAGCGTTAAAGATTGCCTCTTTGCATTGCCATTTTACAGGTGAGAAAAAACTGATAGAGAACAATCATCTGTTGTAGAAAGAATATTAGAAAAGCAGTATATTAACTTTAGGGCTTTAGTTAGACATAGGCTAGCACTCCTGGCTGATAAAAACCCTTAACGGTTCTTCTAAAATACAAATGGGCAATGTGAAAAAAAACCTCTCCTGGGAGAAAATATTTGATCACATAATTGCTAGCAATAAAATATGTCTGGTAACTTTGAGGTTGTGTGGGCAGTCTCCGTGTTAGCAGTTCCAAACTGAAGCACTTTATTTTGTAATCCAAGTGTCTTTGCTTTAAGCTTTGTGTGTTTCAGATTGGTTACCACAATATGAAACATAGCATGTTTGTTTAATTTGCAGTGGAAGAGAAGGAAGAATTTTGATCTGGAAGAATTTTGATTCAGAATAATTTTGGTGCAAAAAAAGACAAACCCGAAACCCTTGTACTTTAAAGGTGATGTCTATTTGAGACACTTGGCATATCACAGAAATGCTAATTAACCCTCTATGCATTTTTTCCTTTCCTTAGGCTGAAGAGTTGTTTCTGTGGGTTCCTAGAAAACTGTTGATGACAGTTGAGTCAGCTAAAAATTCAGTATTAGGTAAGAGCTTACGGAAGTTCTTTAGCAAGAAGTTTATATGTATGTGGTCATTCCACAGAAGACTTCCTTTTTTATAGTTGATCTCCGTTATTAACAACTTTTGCTTATCATGACAATCATTACAGGACTTGCTTATTGTGCTAACCATCAGGTCTGGAATACCTAGAAGCTTGTAGTGTCCTTGGAAAGAATTTAATTTTTCTCATTTTTGTTTGTGTGTGTTATTTTAAATACACATCGTGTAGCTTGTATAACACTTGGAGATAAGCTGTTCTGAGGTACTGGGAGTATTGTTCTAGTTTCTTCATGGCTTCTGTCGTGCAATTGTAAATGAGGCATTTACTGTTTCAAATAACTGGCAGCATTATACAATGTGGTCAGCTAAATGTTTTAGAAACCTGGAAAGCTTTTTATTTTGTTGTTGAAAATTCTTACATCATTATCACGTTAATTTAAAATAAATCTAAGTTGATCTTTTCCATGGACAATTAATTTAGTGCCTCACCTTTCTGGGTTAATTCAGGATCCCTGTATTCTCAAGACAGAATTCTTCAAGCCATGGGCAACATAACACTGGCATTCCATCTTCTTTGTGAGCGAGCCAACCCCAACTCTTTCTGGCTGCCCTACATCCAGACGCTACCTAGTGAATATGACACTCCTCTTTATTTTGAAGAAGAGGAAGTGCAGTATCTTCATTCAACTCAAGCCATACATGATGTTTTTAGCCAATATAAAAATACAGCTCGACAATATGCCTATTTCTACAAAGTTATTCAGGTAAGTATCTTAAATCTAGTATATAGTATATGTTGTTCTAATGATGATTGTTGAGGAAGGTGTGAGAACAGTGATGCTAAATAATAGAGCAAGTGTATTGCTCTTAAAGGTTAGAATCATTAAAACATTTTCCTACTGTTTTTGAACTGCTCTTAAAAATTCACAGTTCAGTAGGCTTATGAATGTATAAAAATGTATTTAATTGCTTCAGGGGAGTGATTACTGCCCTTTGTTTGGCATTGGGTGAGTCTTCATCTGGAATACTGTACAGGTGTGGGCCCACCAGTACAAGAGACATATTGACAAACTCGAATGAGATCAGAGGAGGGCTATTAAGATGGCCTTTGCTTCAGCCTTTTATGCATACAAGGAGAGACTGAGCGACTTGGATTAGTTTATTCTGGGGAAAAGGAGATAACAGATGATATAATTATTGTTTACAACTTGGTACTGGTAGCCAGACTCTAGAAGTTTGCTGGTTGGAAGCTGGGCTAGATCGCCTGCAGAGATCTAAAATCTATGCTTCTATGACTCTTTGCAAAATGTATAGTTTGCAGGAAACAAAGTAAAATTATAGTTATTAATTGACATAGAATGAAACAATTGCATATGTTGTATTTCCAGTGAGTGTGGATTAACTGTTGTTTTCTATTCTATTTAACATAATTATTTTGATTGCTTTCCAATGCAAAGATAAACCCATCTGGTAACAATTTGAATATGGGTAGGATTGAGATGGGTGAACTTTTCATCATGTTCTGAAGCAATGACTTAAATTTAGGTTCTGAGAACTGTTACTCTGACTGATGTCTAGACATAATTGATGTAAGTGAATGGTGATGTTGTGTTGTCAAGGTAGCACTCGATGTCCAAACATCCAAAGCTTTTTGTGGTACAACCTATGTAAAAAAGCACACGACACTGCATAATGGATTTCCACAATTGTGTGATCTTGAGACTTTTTTTTTGGCTGTAGGAGAGGTCAGAAGACATAAAGCAATTTTGTTCGCCTTTAATGTTATCAGAGTTCCAAAGCTTTTCTAGTAACTGTTTTGAGTCAACAGAAGTTGAATTATTTTGCTCGGCTGTTTAATGCTTGAAGAATTTCCCGTGTTTCAAACACAGAATCAGTTTACCAAGTATGAAGAGCAGCGGGATACATTTTGAAAACTGAATAATTGACAGTGATGGGTGAAAACCAAATACAATGCATTTTATTTTAAGGCAAGAAGTAGGGTAGGAACAATAGTTTTAATATCAGGAAGGAACAAAATTCTTCCAGGTGTCACAGTTCAGGAAATGATAGTCCAGCCACCTCTCTTTTCTTGCCATGTGCTTTTCTAGGCTGTCAGTCCACATATGACCTTCCAGCTTTTCCTTTTTTTTCTCAGAAGTGTACTGCCTGAGCAAACAGAACTCCTCAATTTTATTTCTTCAGAATATCTTTTTACCTCTAAATAGTTCTACACTTTTTAAAGAGTTATTAGCAGAATATAGTGTAACATCCAGTTCTTCAAACTGCTATTCATGCTTTTGCAGTACAGAGTCAGCTAAGGTATCACTGTGACTAGTTCTATCATTTTCATTGACTAATCCTGCATTGACTTGTAGTGTTACGTGAGAGGCTATATGGTCACAACATCAATTAAAAAAACACTTGGAAATACAGCTTTACAGAGAAATGAGATGTGGAATGGCACCCTGGGTTTTGTCCGGTATTTCAGAACATTCTCAATGATTGATGAGAACATGTAGACTGATACTAAACTGATGCCAGCACATGTATATAAAGTGCAGTGGTGTAACATCAGTTGAAGCATGAGATATCCATTATGTGAAAAGCAGCTTAGATGTTTGACAAAAGATTTTTTGTTTATGAAAATTTCATGTGGCACATAATCTGATTAAGGGTGGCAAATACACATTATTTCTCTTACTGTCTCTTAAAACTTATCAAAGATCATTTATAATGCATTTAAGCTAATGTGGTCAAAGTAGTGTCTTGGTAAAAAAGAATTTATATTCCACAACAGAGTCCATGCTGTTGACTGTTGAGAGTAAGAAAAGCTAAGAGCAAAGAAGATAATGTATGTGAGACGACTTGTAAAAAGCCTTTAATATTATCCACTGTTACACTTTTTGTTACATTTGCAATTAATTGGAAGCTAATATGGCAGGCCATGGAGAAAGACTTCTCTGTCTGATATTGCTGAGGCTGATTCAGTTCAGTTTGATCTACAGCAATAGGAAGCCTTTGTGGAAATAGTGTTTAAATAAATATTCGTTTAGCTTAGTCTTCTCTGTGAGCTTTATATTAGGATACTCAAGAAAGTGTTTAGTATTGTACTGTTGCCTTTTGTGTGAATGGTTAAATGTAGGTTCTAGTCACTTGTGGCTAGAAATCTGTACTACATTATTTTTTTAATTCTCCTGACAAATGTTTTTGTTGCTTGTTTTATGTTCTTGTATAATATAGGTGATTATTTCATGTTGAACGTGAGCATGAAGGTAGATCTGGTAGGAATTGTTGTTGTTTACTTGTTCTTTGGAGAATTAGTGGTAATAAATATTAGGTAAAGTTTAGATGTGTCTGGTTGTTTGGTGCCAAGCTTCAGCACTGCTGGGTGACCAGAGTTTCGGTGAACATTTTTTTAGTATTCAGTACATGTCACGTTAGGAAGAGATATAATTTCAGCTGACTCCAAGAGTGCCAAATGGGTATTAATGCTTTTTATAAAAACTCATGGAAAAGTTTTAAAACTTCTTGATTTCTGTTCATGGTAGAGGAAAAAAGTTAATTAAAAAAAAGCCTATTTCTTCCCTAAAACAAAGTACCATTTTTTAATATTCACGAAAGCTAAAATGAATTTTAGTATCATCTTGCATGCACTCAATTTATTATCAAAATTGACTCAAAAAATACTGGTGCTAAAGATAATGTTTTTGGAAATTCATGAGCATAGAAGAAAACATGGGGAGAGAAAAAATCATTATATAAATGAAAAAAATGAAGCAAACCCGCTTTCCTATGAAAGGCGGTGTGCTCTGCAAGCTTTATGAAAGTGGAAGTTAGGTTTTTGTATACTGTCACTTAATTCAGTATGACTGCTGCTCTGGCGTAAGTGTTTTAATGAAAACTGGCCTGTTGTGACCAGGTACACAGGCTCATGAAAAAATACTTGTTGTAATACAAAAAAAAATCTTATATTTGTATCTTTCTTGATAGCTATTCTACTGCAGAAAATAAAATATCTTGAAATAAAAGGGTTTTGTTGGTTTTTGGAGACACTAAAAAGGGGAATATTTTGTGCGGGCAAAATATTTTAATTTTTTTACACCATTTTTGGTCTACAAAATGTTTCTAATGGTGGGAGAATAAAATGATGAATAAATCATTTATTCAAATGCTTCATTTTCCTTACAAATAGAATTGCTAGACCGTTATTAAAATAATTTGGCTTCTGATAGGTGTGCAGTTTTAAACAGTTTGACAAGTGCTAGTCTGTTTTATTTCCCTAGCTTCTCCATAAGGGTAGCTTTCTCGGAATGTTGCAGTGCGAACTCTTTTCTCCGAGTGCTTAGTTTGGATATACATGAAGAATGGGCAGACTGATCTATTTCACAGCTGTTGCACGCTAAAGTGCAGTCTGGTTTGATAAGCAGAAGCAGGTGGGATGTTGGATAGACAAAAATAAACCCTTGAGCATATTAGCCAGCCTCTATAAACCACACTGACACCTTTCTAAACATATGTAATTTGATAACTGAAAAATAGTTAAAAGTTCTTACAGATGTACTTTAAACGCGCATTTGGCCTCTGCATTGCAATCAAAATACAGTGGATGGTCAAAAAATACATTTTCTTTGCAGCAGATTTGTAGTTTGCAAGATGATTTTGTAGTTTGTTTCAAAGAAGTTTTGTAAACTGCAGTCTTTTCTTTTCCCTAGAAGGTCTGTGTATGACTCCCATTAACATTTATGGGCATTGCCTGCCTACTGAAGGGTGAACAGAGCCCAAGTATTTATGGCTTAATGTTACTCTTTTTTTTTTGTACGCTGAAATGTGGTATAATGAGCACAAGAGGGAGCCATATAATTTACAGACATTCACAATGAGATTGTATTTCTGAAGAAAAGCCAGCCAAGTTTGAAGCTCTTTTAAAAGAATATGCAGTGGTCTTCGTGTTTGACTTTAAGTTGTATCTGGGTGCCTTTTTGCAGTCTACTACAGGGAAGATTTTGTAAATCAAAACAAGACATCAAGGCGAGGAGTGTTCTTAGAGAAGGTGGAAGTGCCTGAACTACTTTTGCACACTATGGATCTGAAGCAGTTTTATATCTTTCCCCCAGGTATAGTAAAGGCTGTTATTTGCTGCCTTATTAAAAGACAATTTTATGATAATTTTAGTGAACTTTTAAAATCTCTGAAGGGGTAGATCTGAAACTAGTAGAGCCCATCAGCTACCCATAGCTTTTGCCATGGTAGCCAGCTGTATTACTTCAGTGGCACTCTAGGTGTAAATAGTATCTGTATGTGGCTGCCTCTGCTGCACTGGAAAACGGATTAGCTTAGTAGGACTGTCCAGAATAGCATTTTGGCATTGATTTAGGCAGTGTTCTTAGCCTGTAGTCTCTGGACCACTGGAGGACTGCAGACTTTTCTGGAGAGCACCTGCAAGCTAACTGGGAAAAAAAAAAAACCAACACCCCTTCCTTACCCCCCTGAAACAACAAAACACCGCAACCCCAAACCCACCGATCTGGGCGAGATTGCAGTGGACATTTGCTATAGGCTACCTGAGCAGAAGGAAGAGGTGGATGAGACCTTCTACAGAGAAATAGAAATAGCCTCACATTTGCAGGCTCTGGTCCTCATTGAAGACTTCAAACATCCCAATATCTGTTAAAAGGACAATGCAGCAAGGTATAAGCAATCCAAGAAGTTTCATGGAGGGCATAGATGACAACTTCCTGACCCAGGAAATTGAGAAGCCACTGAGGAGAGGTGCTACTCGCATTCATGGACATCACACAAACAGGAAAGGGTTTGTTTGAAATGTAAAGGTTGAAGAGTGCCTTGGCTGCAATGCCCATGACATAGTGGAGTTCAGGATCATGAGAGGAGGAAGCAGAGGAAAAAGCAAAGTCAAAATGCAGGAGAGCGATATTGGCATCTTCACAGATCTGCTTGGAGGAGTTCCGTGGGATAAGGCTCTGGAGGGAGAAAGGACCAAAGAATGAAAATGTGGTTAATATTCAAGGATCACCTCCTCCAGGTTTAAGAGCAGTCCATCCCAATGAGCAGGAAGTCAGGCAAAAATACCAGGAGACCTGCATGGATGAACAAGGAGCTCCTAGCAAAACTCAAAAAGGTAGCATACAGAAGGTGAAAGCAGGGATAGGTAACGTGGGAGGAATGCAGAGACATTGTCCTGTCACTCAGGGATGAGATTATGAAAGCTAAAGCCCAGCAGGAATTGAACCTGGCGAGGGATGTCAAAGGCAACCGAAAGGTCTTCTGTAAGTAAACAGTTGGAAAAGGAAGACTATGAAAAATGCGAGCATGCTGCTGACTGAGACAGAGGACATGGTGACACAGAACATGGAGGAAGCTGAGGTAACTAAAGCCTTCTTTGCCTTAGTCTTTACTAGCAAGACTGGCCTTCAGGAATCCCAGGTCCCAGACAGCACCAGGAAAGACTGGAGCAAGGAAGGGTTACCCTTAGGTGGAAGAGGATCGAGTCAGGGAATACTTAAGGCAACTGGACATGCACAAGTCCATGGGCCGTAATGAGATGCACCAACAAGTGCTGAGAGAGCTGGCTGCTGTTATTGTGGGGTGACTCACTGATCTTTCAATGATCATGATGACTGGAAGAGGTGCCTGAGGACTGGAGGAAAGCAAATGCTACTCTTGTTCTCGGGAGGGTCAGGAAGGAGGACCCAGGGGTACTACAAGCCTGTCAGATTTCTGCAACAATATGCCCTGGCAGCAAAAAGGGCTAATGGCACCCAGGGCTGCATTAAGTGGGGTGTTACCAGTAGGTTGGGGGAGGTGATCCTTCCTCTCAGCTCAGCACTCGTGAGGCCACAGCCAGAGTACTGTGTCCAGTTTTGGGCTCCCCATTGCAAGAGAGATTGGTAAGTAAGAATTTTAGAATTAAACCAAATGGAGAAAGCAAAGTCATTTTAGCAAGTAAATCCAATTTTCTCTGACTCACTTTTATGCTTCTTTGCTAAGTTAATGAGCAAATATTTGCAAATGCTTTGTGTGCCTTCTGTCAAGTTACTATTATTCAAGTCAAAAGCTGCCCGATGAATCACACCTTTTTTTTTCCTTAATAGAATATATTCGCTCGAAGTCATTAATACTTTTAGATAATATCTGTAGTCTGGTTTGTATCCCATGTTCCACAGGAACGCTTATACCAGTTTTCTGACTACTGTGGCTTGACATCTGGACAGTGCTTGTGAAAGTGTTGTTGTAGTCCCAGTGCAACTACAAACCTTGCAGCAATCTATTCGAAGGTGTTTTGATCTGTTTGTTTGCACTATTGGACAGAGAACTTTATTTCCTGGAGGCTGTAATCCCTTTTGATCAGATACGAAATTTAATTTATTATTCATATAAAATTTGACTAATTGATTTAGCGTGAATGAAATTCTAAAATCCAGTTATTAGCTGTTGGGCACTGGAATATCATTTTAGTTGGGACGTTTTAACACATTAAGTTCTAGATCTCCAAATAATATTATAGCATCTTTAAAATCTGGTATCACATTTGACTCTTCAATATTGGGTATATTAGGTGAGATTTCACATCTCTAGCTTAATTTTGACACCAGTTTTTGAAGTTGTGATGATGCTTTCAATATGACTTATGCTACTCTTATGTTATTTTTCTGTGCTGTTTCTAATCTGTCCTATTCCAATAAACATATGATCTTCCAGGTCAGTGTGAAGTGGAACGTCTGGTCTCTCTCTGTATTTGGCTTTAAGACACCATTTAACTTTCATGTGCTAAATAATATTTGAATTGAAAGCAGACAAGTATACTGCCTTTGAAAACACTCTATTCACATGTTTGGAATTGTTTATTATTTTTAAGTTGATATAACAGAGAATATTTTAATACTCCTAAAGAGTTTCACTAATGTGCAGTCAAAGTCACGTGAATTTGGGAGCAGAATATGGTTTTGATCATGTACCAGATAGGTTGTTAAGGTTACCAGTTCCCCCACACACTTGATTTATACTCATTGGCATGCCAATGAGTATAGCTTTTTTCAGAAGTGATATCCAGTGACAATAAAAAATGGGTGGAAGAAAGATGGCATAGTTATAAATACTAAAAATCTTTCCCTTTTCATTGCTTGTCTATTACTCATGTCAGCTTAAAAAGAGATTTAAAGTTCCATTGAGTGGACAGTTACAAAGGTAAAATAATGTTGCTATTTAGATTTTCTTTGTCTGAATGTCAGTGCCTGAGTTGTTCTGCTTGGTCAATAATAGATCAATAGGCACTTAATAGCGGGATGTATTTATGCCTTTCTGTGTTTTTCCTCTCTGTGAGGGCCAAAATATTGTATTAATCTGTTTTGCTGGCAGCAAACTGAAGATTGACTGTATGCTTGTATGTACCACTTAGCGTATCTACCGTAAAGTGGTTTAGACTCTGCAACCATGTGCCAAATTCCTGATTTTTTTTGTGTCACTTCTAGTGTATCCCATCCCCAGTCATGATGACAGTAATGGCAGATCCTGTGGCTACCTAGGGCCGTTCCTGTGTCTGCCTCTCTCTGTTGCAGAAGCGGCTACAGGCTTCACTGGGTTGAGTCTGTCCATCTCAGACAAATGAAGAGCTCAAGTCCTTGCGTGGGTAGGAGGTCTGCTGCCTTCTTCCCCCGTTCCTTCCTTGCCTTCTGCAGGAACACAGCGACAGCTCTGGGCTTTGAGCCAGCCGGACACAGGAGGAGGTGTTTGGCTGTTGGGGCAGCGTTTGCTCCTCAAACAGCTGTTCCCTATCTCCTCCAAGGAAAAGGTGGCAGGCCATATGGAGGCATCCTGTAGTCCAGATTCAGCTGATGGGCGCCAGTTGGACTGTGCTGGCCTAGATCGAAATACAGGCACATCCCACTTGGTGTCTGCTATTTCTTACAGTCAGAATATTTGAAAGTTGAAGGAGGACAGACAGGATAAAACATATCCTTCATTTTAGATTGAGATGTTATCCCTTCAGGCATTCATCGTTAAGATCTCCTAATCAGTAGGTTTTAATTTATTTTATATTCTGAATGGTTTGGATTTTGTTATAGTAGCCTAACCGCCCTCATCCCTCTAGAGAAATAGATGTACTTCAAAGCGTATATGCCAGTACTAACCGAAATTTGTTTCTGCACAGTTTAAACCACGTTTGGGAGGAATAATACACCCGCTTGTTAGTACTGTGGGCTTTTAAACCATCTTTTTTTTTTTTTGGAAGATAGGGTTCTCAACCATTCTAATTGAGAAAGCAGATAAGCATCTGTTTTTACAGCCAATAGAGTGGAGAGGTTCTTTGTTTGCTTTTCTGTTAGTTGCTTTTATTTCTATTTTTTAACTGAGTTGTACTTTCTGGGGCAGTTGAGTTTACCCCCAGAGATGTTGTCTGTGCCTTATGTGAAAGTGAGTGTCTCAGCAGACATCGGGAGATTATCATGCACTTACAAGTATACTTTCTCATATAAAGTTTGTGCTTATTATGTAGATTTAATATTTTTCCTGATATAACAGCAGTTATAAATGTTCCATAAATTTAAAATATGATAACAAGTTGATGTTTCTTAGAATGGAATACTCAAAGGATGTATTCTTTAAGCACTGCAAAATTATACAGGGGACCTCTCTTTGTTAAAATTAGTAATTTAACTAAATTACAAAGTGGATTATCCTCTTCAGTCAGACCCACTGCTAATACTCCACACAGTAGGAGATTGATATGTTGCTAAGTAAACTAAAGTTTATTTTCTTGTACTATGGTTTGAATGCAAGTTGAAGAGGAAGTGCTAAGTTTTTAGTTTTGGATGTGTGTGTGCTCTAGTCCCAGTACACCTTGCTGCAGAATTTGCCATGCCCTGTGTGCCTTGCTGGTTGTGCAGCGTGGTGCAATGTTACAAGGTGATCGTGATCCACCTAATTGGCTTCTGGTGTGGTTTATCTGTAAACTTGAGTAGTTGATTCACAGGTAACAAAACTTTGGCCATGCTGCATAATATTAATGCTTGTTAGGATACTGTTCGGTTGTGGAGTGGTTGTGAATAGGAAATAATATCCTTGTCCTTTCAAAGCAGTTCACTTCAAGCTTTCCATCACAGTATTGTATTTGGGGCTTGTGATTCTCTGAATTAATAGTAGAGTTGTGTGATGCATTCGTGCATGAACATAGTGCATGTGGTGCACTAAACAAGATGAACAAGGTAAACCTTGTACTGCAGAAGAAGCCTAAAGAGTAAATGTCTTAGCATGCAGGCACAGACCTTTGCAAGGGAACTTTGCTGTAGCTGTCTTCCTGTACCTGTGTGAATGGCATTCTACAGAGCGAACCTATCAAAATAAGGCTCAACAACAACACTGAACTCATATTTCATGAGGAGATTTACCACAGGGAATAGTGGATCTAGTGTTTCTCTGTTACGGGAGGGACTGGGAAGGCTGTCTCATTGCAAAACATGTCTAGTCTCAGCCTACTTCATCTCTCCTACTTCATCCCTTCAATTCTCAGTGGGGCTGAATTCAGCTCTAACTGATTTTATGAAAGGACAGGAAACACTATAGAAAACTTGGTCGCTAATTTAAATGTCATATCCAAATGCCTTGTTTTCTGGGCAAGAGTATTTTAGAATTCTGTATGTTAAGAAGTGTTCTGTAAATGGAGTGATGAAGAAGTAGACGTTAAAAAGTCCGTCACTGTCTTGCCTCTGTTTAATAAAGGCGATGTCACCAGATTGTAGGCAGGGTACTCATTTAGAGTCAATTTGGAATCATTTCTGTGTACTCCCTCAGCCGAAATGCAAATGCCCGCTTTGCATGTAAAGTGGGTCATTAGGCCTTCAGTTCCTTAAGGATCTGAAGTTGATGTCATGGCTTGAGTTGTCTGTTATGCCACTGCTGTCTCATTAACTCAGAACATTTTTTGTAGGTAGCAGGTACAGAAAAGGGGACTGTGCAGTTAAATTCCATTGCACCAGGAGGAGTCATTCCACTCTGCTTCCGCTGCATGAATCCCCTAATAGTCTGGAACACTGCTTTCTTGTGTATATTGACAGAAAGTAAATAAAAAATGCTGACATAAAGAATAAGCAAAAATGTTATTTAGATTTAATAAGTTTCAATCCTGTGGTACCTTTTTAATTTGAAGATTTGTTCTATTAGGTTTTGCAAAGTAGGATGATCTTTCTTGCATTAGAAAAGGCACATAACAGCACAGGTTTGTGGATGTAATTCCTAGTGCTTCATGAATTAGGCCGTTTGAAATTTCCAGAGCATGTCTCTGTAGTTAGACTACTATTACAAACTAAAATAATCTTTGGCCTTGTCTCCTGTCCTGTACAGAGAACTAGCTTTCTCTTGTTAGGTTAGACAGCATATGTCCAATGGAAAAAGCGAATTCTTGTTTCCCTGTAGATCACTAGGATCCTCCATTCTGGATTCTTTATTTTACTTAGCTTTAGGGCAGTTAAAGCCTCAGCAGCTCCACAGAGAGGAGTTTCTCTTCAAGGCTGCTGCTTCAAAGGATTTCCAGAGCTAGGAAAGGGACAGTAACCAGCCAATGCTGACAGATCTTCCTGCTTCTGGCCTTGAAAGTGTGTGTGTGTGTGGTATGTGTTTGTGTTTTTGTACACCTACACATTGGCCTGAAACCATCAAGTAGCATCCAACAAGGCTCATAAGGAAATCTCCCCATGTTAATGAGTATATCAGAAAGAGAGGAGAATCAACAAAGAAGGGAAAGAAAAAATTGTTTGGTTAAAAGGAACAAAGCCTTGGGCTTTATATTCAAAGGAATGAAAGTTAACAAGATGGAAGCTTAAATGGGTTTTGGCTTTAACTGTTTCAAGGACCATTAGTGTTTTCAGGGCTGGGAGGGGGATGGAGTGATGGCCTCAGTGTAATCTCAGCACTTGGTATGATGCTTTTCTGAGATGAAAATGGAGCTGTGTCTACTTCAACGGTACACAAGAGGGTTTTTGAGAATATTGAAATTGATTTAGTAATTGATGCAGTGATTGCCCACAACTTTGCCTTGGACTTGGGAGTACTTGAAATATTCTTCACAGAAATCCAACCATCTCTGTGTTTACAAAATCAGGAAACCAACAAAAACAAGCTTTTTTTTTTTTAGTTATGCATTACAGTGTAGCAGTAGGTGACTTCAGTGGTCAGCTTATCTCAGCTGAGAGGTGGTGTCTTTTCAGAAAAAACACTAACTTTGATCGCATCCAATGATTCAATTAATTTTTTTCTTCCTTAGAGTGTACAAGGGCTAATGGTATAAAGAAATATACTGGCCAGTATGATAGTATGATTTCACACCAAAACACAGCAATTCTTTTCAAGACATCTAGTAGTGTAGATATGAAGGCAAGTTTAACCCTGTGTTAACTTTTGTGCTCTGATTTTACTCAGACATGTTATTACATGTTATAGTAATAGGGCTTGTACTGTGTGTCACTTGGTAAACAGCAAATATTAAGCCAATTTTATTGGAAATTTCTTGCCAAAATTAGAAACTCCGATAAATGAGCTTTGGCATTTTGTGACTGAATGGAGTAAGGGTTTACCACCTCTAATAACCTGGCCAGTCTTTTACAGGAGGTTAATGCCTCGTAGGCTGGATAGCAGAAGGGAAGGATATGATGACTTCTCAATTGGAAAGGCACCCAGTCGTTCTACATTGAAATAAAAACAAGCCTTCTCAAAAGTGAAGGAGTGCTCCAGCATCCAGTTTATAAGGCTTGGGAATCATTGTCTTGTGATGTCCATCCAGAAATATAATGGAGAAATCCGTATTGCAAAGGCTCTTATGAAGGCATCAGGAGTTGTGCTCTCTTTTGAGACATGGAACAAGTCACAAACCCCTGGATACTCCTGTTTCCCAGAAAGAGAAAGATGTCTGAAAGGGTATTTTTCTTATTCTTTTTTTTTTTCCCCCCTCTCCATTCCCCCCCCCCCTTTTTCTCTGGTTGCCACACTGAGTAACTGGCTTCTAGACTGATAGTGTTTTAGGTGACTAGAATAACAGTCTGTCTCTTTCCACAGTGGCTGCAGACAATCTGGCAGCAATCACTGTTACTTTTTAATATTTCTGGTTATTTTGAGATATCCTCCAAATGTCTCAAAGAAGACTTGGAATGCTGAAGGGGAAGAAGCATTTTTTTCTTTAGGAATAGCAGCATCAGGAGGAAAATGAAATTCAGTATGCCACTATTTGTTTTTGCAGTGGTCATCACCCTGATTGCCAGCTCTGACAATATTTTCACAGAGAGGGTGACTAAATAGATGGTATTTGTTCTTTATAATAACTCTTTCAGTAGAATGTCAGGACCTGCATCTAAATGAATATATTCACATTTTCGTGTTCCCATTTTTTATTTAAAGCTTTCTCCTCTTAACTTTCTGAAACTACTTTGTACAGGCTTGGTAAGTTACAATTAGGGTTCATGTAGTGGATAATGTCACATTTCAAAGCTTATCTGTAGAGACCTAGCTGCATGAACCTGTAAAAGCTAGGTCTGATTTTTTTTTTACGTATTAAGTGTTTGTTTAGTTTAAATATGTCTGTATCTTTTTTGATCAGCCTAAGAAATTTGCATGCTATGCAGCAGTCATCTTCTATACTTTATTAAATATCTGTCAATTATAAATATCAAGGTTTTACATTAATGTCAAGATAGTGCATCAAAAATTCATGGAATATGTGATTTTTTTCAAGGGTATTTAATACTTAATGCATTTGTGTCATTTTTCTTTCTAGATATATTGACAGGTTTTATTAAGTGTTTGTTAGGGAGATTTCATTTTTACCAAGGGACTATAAAGAGAAGCTGCATACTAAATCAATTTTTTAATCGGAATATTGTTCATTTTTGTGTGTCTTCACATTCTTGTAATCTGTAGGGGTTTTAAGTTACATAGTAAAATAGCCCAAGTCAGAAATCTAACATGATCAAATATGCTGACGTATCTTACTTTAAATAGCTACTGGAATATTGTACTACGGTATCTTATAAATATGGTAATTATATACACTGGGATTTTATTCTGCCTTGTGTCTTTTAGGACCATATATTTTGACCTGTATTGTAATTTACTAGTGGGTTCATGTGGATGGTCTCCATACAGGGCAAGTCCCTTAGTGTCACAGATTTACAAATGGGGAGCATTACAGAGTGTGTGGTGGCATCCAGAATTTTTGCCTAAGGGTTGTGTCTTCAGGTTGACTCTTTATGGAGGGGCTACTGAAGTCAAATGCACAATTAATCTGCAGATTTTTCTCGTGGGGAGGACAGTGCCAACCAGTATGTATCGTGCTTCCCGTGGGTGTTTGCCCCATGTGTGCGGGAACTGTGCACAGGGAATGTGTGTTGTCTGGAAAAAAACACTTTTACTGAGACTGTGGAGGGCTTAACAGTGTTAATGCCTTTTTACTTTTAGTGCGATATGCTGTTTGCAAAATAATCTATTCCCTCTAAAGCTCCTGTTTGGGAAGAGGGAGGAGAGCAGAGAAGGGCAGGGAGGAAAGCTGGGGTTATCTGCCTGGGGTCACTGCCAGGCCCTCAGTACGGCAGCATAAGGTAAGTTATCCCAAGTAGGGTGTCAGGATGTTGGAATGACACGGAAAGGCCGCTACAGAGTAGTTTTCGCGTCCCTCGCCCTCCTGAGGCGAGGCGGCCGCGGGCGGTGCCGGAGCCGGTGCCGTGCCCGCAGTTCGCGGCGGGGCCGGCAGGGGGCAGTGGCGGCGCGCGCGGGGGCTCCCGGCAGCTGCTGGCGGGGACACGGCGCGGTGGGGAGGAGGGGCGGCAAGGGATGCGGGGGGCTACGCTCGTGAGAAACAGCTTATTTAAAGCTTCAGGTGCAGAGAGAGAGTCTGACTTCGCAGCCGATAGCGATGTAACAGGTGAAAATGTTACAGAATTGTGAAAGTGAAGCAGTTGATAGGCTTCCATCTGGCTTTCCCTGCTTAGTGTATCAAGCCACTTTAATAACATTAGCAATAAAAGTTAACATTACATTGTCATAAAGGAATAATAGAGAGTGGTGGAGATTGTAAGGATCGTTATTCCCAGCTGAAGGCTAAGTTTGTGCCTTCATTTCTAGAATTGCATCCATCCTGTTCTGCTGCATGGAAGATGTTCTGCCTCCTGAAATGCATCACTTCAGGTTTCAGCTCTGGTTTTGTAGGGAATGGTGTTGTGAGAAGAAATAACTCTGTAAAACATGTTGCCACAGTTAAACTCGAGGGAATTTGCTGAGCAATGGCCGTATCGTTGATGTGAATGAAAACCGTATGGAAATGCAGAGTGCTTTGAAAAGGAAAAAGTGAAGAAGGGATGGGCATCGCTGGAATTGTTGACTTCTGTCGTATTCCGGAGAAAGCCCATCCAAAGGGTTAACTGCAGAGGCTGAGGGAGAAAGGCACCTGGGACTAACACCCAATTGGCAGTCTTTTGTAATATATAATTTGCCTAAAATTGCGTACTGAGCACAAGCTTTTGTTTTCTAATTGATTTACGGTTTGAGCCACTTTTACCTCATCCCCTACTGTCCTGCACACAGTGCCAGCAAGTACATTTCAGTGAGAAATGATAAATTACCATGCACTTGTGATGCTAATGCATCAAGAGTAAAAAACTGCATACTACGTGGATCTTCATGCATTGAGTGTTGCAAAGCTAGAACTATGCAAAAAATCTTTTGTATCTTCTGAAATAACTGTTTGATCATTTACTACCATTCATCTCTAAGACCTAATTGAACCTGAAGATTAAAATTTATGCTATTGTGGCTTTCCATTTGTGAACCAGGACAAAATTCTAAAGAAAGTGTGCAACTGTGGGCTTAAAGCTACCTCTATTTTTGAAACTTTTAATAAATTAATTCATCAGAAAAGTAAAAGGTATTACAGTGTCTTAAAGCCTTCTTAAAATCTAAATATTGTGCTTGTTAGTAAAAGCTACAGTATGCATTCTCAAATGGCATTGCTCCACTTCTAGATGGGGCTTAGTGAAGGTACTATCTAATTGATGTTTGTCACCAAACCTATTAAAATATTCTAGTCTGTTTTATTCCGGAGATTTAGAGCCACTTTTACTGAATGTAACCTTTACAGGTATCAAGGAAAATATTAAAATCTTGTGTAATTTTTACTTGCATTTTTTTTAAATACCTTACTGATAGAGAAGAGGAAAATATGGAAGTTGGTGCAACCTAATATGTACTTACTGTCTGGTTTCTTTCCTCTACCCTGCACCATGGACTGTTTTTTTTTTTACCTTCATATACTCGGTCCACCTTAAATTTTTTATTTTTTGTACAATGTCTGTGGGTTCTAGTCTGGAAATATGAAGAAACAGATTTATGGCGGCTGCTGGGCACAACAAATTAAGTTGACAGTGATGTATGAGAGCATAATAGCATGATGATCCCTCTGTAGCGCGGCTGGACGCCTCCTGCTTCATTTGGCTCTTGTTAGGATCTGTTAGGCAGCTAAATAATGAAATTCTCCTGACTGATTTCTGATTTCTTTTTTTTCCTCTTTTCACCTTTTTCTGAAACTTGCATTTTCCAGACCCATCCTAATGCCAGCAAACTGCCCTTAAAGGATTCTTTCACTTATGACGACTACAGGTTGGTTTGTCTTTTAATTCTTTCTCTCTCTCTTTCTTTCTCCCCCCTTAATATAAAGTGAACTGTGGGGCCCTGGAAATACTTCATAGGTGGGAAAGCCCTGTCATTATTGAAATGTTAAATATAGGATTTGATTCTAATATACTTTCTTAATGAAGAAGAAAGTAAAATAATATGCAGTGTATCACAGTTAAGTGATTAAAATAGCGTGAATACAAGGCATGTATGAAGTAACAGGGATTTTTTGTTAGCCTGGTTGTACTTCTGGGTAAACCTATGAATGTGGCATTTCCGAACTGTGCCTTCTTCACTCACAAAGTCACAGAGGAACTTGCCACCTGTGAAGCATTCTGAAATTTTGCAGTTATGTTACAACAATTAAAAAGAAACATATTACTATTATATTTCAAACAGTGTTAGTATATTCAATTATCTGCAATTTTAACTGACTTTTTAGAAATTAATTAGATTTCAATTTGGTGATGTCTTTCTAAGCAATCTGTAGTCCTGAAAAATTCCTCCTGAAAGTCTTGATTCTGTATGTTAAATACTTGTTAGTAGTGGATTCTGTAGGAGTTAAAATTGTTTTGACCTTTTCCCGGTGATGTTTCTTTTTTTTTTTTTTATACCCTCAAAAATCCCACAACAAATATATGTATTAAGGCCGCAAGCTAGTGAAACTAGCCCCCCCCCAGCATTTAATATTCATTTTTGTCTGAAATGAAATAGCAATTACATTTTAGAAAATACTGAAACGTTAAGCATTTCTGAAGATTCTTGTTGGAATAAGTAGCTGGAATTTGACTTGTTTAACCTGACTTAGAAGGGTTTTGAATGATATCTGTGTTCTAAGTTATGGTATACTTTCTTCGTTCTTTTTGCCTGAGTATCTGTTTGGGATATTGTTTTGGTTCCCCCCCCTTTATTCTGTCAAGCAGAAAATTTAGCAATACTGTTCTAGGCAAAAAGTTCTCAAACTGAAGAGAAGTGCTTACCGAAATACCATACATGTGTCAGGTGGTGGCACTGGTTCCCAATTCATGCAGTACATAAGCTCTTTAGGACGGGAAAAATCTCTCTTGGCTCTTAACAAGAGTCCGTACATAGATGAGAGCTACTGCTGTCAAGCAGTATCTGTGAACTACTCTGAAGCTTGCAGGAATAGCTGACCCCAGTTTTGGGGTGTGTGGCGAGAAATATGTGTGCAGTGAAGGGCTGGGGAAGCAGAAGGTGACGTGGGAGTGGGTCATGGTTGAAGGAATGGAAGGTAGGAAGGTTCTGTTGCAAAGAGCACAGAGAGGGCTAGGATTGCAATCCTGATTTGGGAATTGGGATCTCTGTACACGTCTTGGAAACCCAGGAGCTGCTGCTTCTCCTGCAAAGTGGTATTGCTTTCTGCTGTTACTGTAGTCAGTGTGATCTTTAAGAAAACTAAGTTTAGAAATTCCTAGCCTAAGTGACTGTGTGAGGTTGGACTACAGCCAATCGCGTATTGATGTTTTGAGCGTTGACCATCTAATGTTTTTAATTTTCCTAGATGGGCGGTTTCCTCTGTCATGACACGCCAGAACCAGATTCCAACAGAAGATGGTTCCAGAGTAACACTGGCTCTAATACCTTTATGGGACATGTGTAATCATACTAATGGACTGGTAAGGATTTCTTCAGTGTTGCTGAAAGGCTTTAGGGCTTAAGTATTAAGCCTCTCAACTGCTGTAGAACAGCTTAATAACACTTTTCTTTATGCTTCTTAACACAGGTAAGAAGTGTGTTCCCAAGTGACCCGAAAAACATAGTATCTGAAAGAAAGATTTGTCAGTTTAAGTGTCTTACAATAGCTTTTTCAGGAAGAACTTTATCTAGAGAAAACTTTAGAAGTGATGTCATACTTGCTTGCAGTTATTTCTCATATACATGTAGTAGTGTACCTTTAAAAGTTTTCAGTTATGTGCTACCTTTTTTCCAGCCAAATTTGAATATTCTTCTGACAAGGAATTTTGTGTTTCTGACAGGCTGGAAAGATTCTTGTTACTGGACAGATTTGTACTGAGAATAGGAAAGCAGAGAATGATGGAGGTTGCCTCTTGTAGCTACCACTAGGGAAGATGGTGAGAAATTTACAACTAAGAAATACTGCCTGCTCTCCTAACCATGCCCAAAGAGCCTTGTTATGGAGACTGCAACAATGAGAACAAAGCCTAGTTCAACAAAAACAGTACATCTGTTACTACATCAAAGAAACAAAATGCAAAAATACTTCTTTAGGGCGTATTAAACATTTAAAAGGTGACATATGTACATAGAAAGTCAGACCTGCTGACATTTTGGCTTACGTGATCTAGTTTGGAGGATGAGGTCTTGATTTCATTAACAGGATAGTTAATGTTGAAATGAGGAAATGGAAACCCCTAAGAGGATGTTTTATCAATGTTACTTCACTAGTCTCATGTGCACTTCAAAATTCATTCCCTCTATTTCTGTTTCCAGTAGATAGTATTATATATTGTGAGTATTATTTATTGTAAGCAGCGAATATGACCATACTTTTGTGGGAGGGTTGACCTGAGTATTAGGAAAGCAGCACGTGTTAGTATTGCTGCTATAAGAAAAGCCTGGTTTAAATGAAAAAATTGTATAGCGAGTTATTTTTCACTTGACATTTCGCTAATTCATTGTTACTGTGACTGTACCAGATGCAGCAGGGTAGAGTAGGCTACAAAGCTGCCAGTGTTTGGGGTTTCCTATTTATTTATTTTTCCCTATTAAAAGTTGGTCAACTGTTGTTCTTTAACAGTGATTCTTGTATTTCATTATTTGTTATGCAGTCTCATTCCTTTGATTTATCAATAAAGCTCGTATGAGAGTCTCCAATATAAAGAAAACTTTTTAAAATTCAGAAATGTATATTTTTGTAATATAAGTCTTAGCTGCAAGCATTAGTACTTCCTGTACCCTTTTCCTGCTGGGCATCTCTTTCAGGTGCTTTTGCAGAGACTTGTCTGTATTCATTAGACAACTCTTAATGAATGCCTTCAAAGTTGGGATTAGAGGAAAGAGGAAGGGAATTAGGGTTCTGGAAAGGGAAAAATTAAATAGCCTATATTAAAAGAACAGCTAGTTATGTTGTTTGAATCATTCAAACTTTTGTTTAAATTGATAAAGTAATTTTTATTTTGCTCTTTAACAATTGGTTTGATATGGAGCCAGCCTCAGAAGCCAAACCTGCTAGTGCAGTAGTATATCAGAGTTGGAGGCATTTTTTTTTATGCTGAAGTGTGTCCTAAAGGGCAAGGTAGGTGCTGGACTTACTTTACTCATTTGTTTCAGATTTCTACAGAAATTAGTTTAAATGGTTATGTATTTAGGAAGGATAGACAAATGTAATATTGATAATGGGCTAAGAAAATCTGCTAAACCTATTTTTGTTGCATGTTGTTTCCTTGTACCCGTAGAAATAGAGGGGGAAACTGCTGAGATAATTGTAAGCTGCTAAGATCACCGTAAGGTGTCTGTATTGTAGTTTATATTACTGTAGAGTGAGGTGAGGGTAGGTTCTGTTCTAATCACAGTGCATCCCTTAAATACACAAAGGGAATCGTTCTTTACTGCAGGAAAATAAGAAACAAAAGATGGTGTTACATGTGCCTCTGTCTAGCCTATTCCAAACGTAGTGCTGAAATACTTCTTGAACCAATCAGCTATTTTAAATCCCTCCTTTTATTTTATTCTACAGGACCCCTTTCCATGAGCTATTTAATAAAATGCTCTTTGGGCTTTAACTGGAGCTAGGTCCATCCAGCATTTTCTTGCTTCTGACACAATTAATTAGATCAACCTGCCTCTAAGAACTGTATCAAAATGGTTGTCTTCATGCATTTCTCATTGTTACTCTTTAGTGAGGTTGTATTTTGACAGTCAGAGGTTGATTATCAGTTCCACTAGAGCCTTAAATAAGCTACATTCTGCCTGTTGGGCTGGGTCCATCCTTAATCACTGACCAAGCAGACTATTGCATACTTCATGCAGCTTGAAATTCATGTATCAGTCTGCTTCAGAAATAAAACTGAAGAGATGCAATTTGTCAGCTATCGTGTGGGAAGAGAAGTAAACACCCTGTTAATTCTCTTACATGATTGCTATTAAAAGAAAGAGGAAATAAGAGTTTAGTGCTCCATTATGCTTTATAGAAAAGTCTTTTAGAAGCACTGCTGTTTAGTGTGTTTTGGTTTTTTTTCTAAAAAAAAGATAGAAATAAAGAACCCCCAGAAATGAGCAGTTCTCCAGTGAAGCATGCTTAAACCGACAGAATCCTTCTCTTAACACACTGGAATTTCCTCAGTCCTTGAAAGGTGCCTGTTCTACAGTAATTTCAAGAGACTGGAATGGACTTTTCGCATTCAGAAATATTTCATTGAGTTAAAACACTAAGAAAATTTCAGGATAGGTCAAGTGCTATCAAGAGTTCCAGGTTTTCTGAGATTACTATATTTGAACTTGGGAAGTACGTTTGTCATAGTGAAGGTGAATCCTCTAGCACTTGTAACCTGCAATTTAGGGTTAGATAACCTTCTAAAGAAGAGATCTTAATTAAGAATTGTTCAGTTCAGCCTAGTGAATATATAGGAATTTCTTTGTTCAAGTACTGCAGCCGGTGTTTAGCAGTAGGCTGTACTGCATGACTCTTGTTTTCTCTTCTGGTATCAAAGTACCACAGACCCATTAATGGACCTGAAGTGGTGGTATCCACGTGTAGAGCGGTTCTGCGAGCCTCCACAGGGCTAGGCTGCCTGTGCTCGAGGCTGCTGTTTTGGGTTTGCTGCATCACAGACAAGTTCCCTGTGCTCACTTTGAAAGCACTATCTTGGCTGACAGTTGTGCAGTTGATGATGCAAGCAGTATAAAACTGTTAACATCTAAGCCCTCAATGAAGCTTTCAGAATAGTCCATGGAGTTCTGTCTTTGGACAAACTGCATCCAAGATGGGAATCAGCATACATCACAACTGATATGTACGTCAGCTTACAAACAAGTATGTTTTCATTTACAGAGGCTGAGAGAGAATCTTTAGCAGCTTTTAGGTTTTTCCCTAGGCCCAGAGGATATTTTTCCATAAGTTAGCTGTCAGTACTGAATTCAGAATACCTACCATAAAAGGTGATTCTGGCTTATGTTCCATTCTGTGTCTGCATCTGTGCCTGCATCTTTGGTGGTATTTTTGAAGACCGTGCTGTTTGACGCTTTAAAAAGTATCACATTTTTGAATGACTTTACTTGTTACCCGTTTATGGTTTTGTAATTTTTTTTGGAGCAGTACAGGTTTGTTAAGGAGAATTTATCCTCTTCCATTGCCTGCTACCATCCAAAAAATCCTTTTAGAATTTTAAGAGTATTACTTAACTTTCGATAAAGGGATTATTTGCAAGTAAATTATAATTCTCTGAAGATTGTATCCCCTAAAGATCCACATTTATCTAATCCTTTTTCATTGAGAGATCAAAAACGTGCTGGCAGTTGAAGGATAAAGCTCAGCATACAGAGCTGTCAGTGCCTTGCTCCCTTGGGCCTCATGGGAGTGACTGAAAACTCCACAACTTTATAACAAGCTGCTGGCTTTAGCATGGGACTGCCTGTGGTCTATGGAGGGTACTTTTAGAGCCTTCTGTTCACTTCAGGTGAGTTATTTCTTCTCTTGGATTTCTTTAGTGAAGACATTTCTTAAAAAAGAGATTATTCAGGAACCATAAAACTATTATTACCAGGTACATTATATTGTGCAGAGAAAGAGGAAGCATATGAAGCTGCTGTTGTTAATTCCTATTTCCAATAGGGTAATGTTTTGTCAGTGGTGAGGGAGATAAATATAAAATGCTAAAGGTGTTTTTGTTTTTCTTTCCTTGGTTAGATCACTACAGGCTACAATTTAGAAGATGACCGGTGTGAATGTGTAGCGCTTCAAGATTTCAAGGCTGGAGAGCAGGTACTGTGAACAGTTATCTAAATAATTATTCTTTAATTAAGTTTTATGGACACTGGGTAGCTCCCTACAAAATTTTAATAGCAAAATGGTGTGGATAAAGCCCTACTACCTTTGAATTTTATTATGCTGACTTGTGTGAGAAAATACTACCAAACTGAGTGCATGTTTTTCAGAATAAGATATTTCCTGTCACTTAGAGCACAGCTTTAGGTCAGTTCTGATTCCTCATATTTTAGATAACTAGTTGAAATATGTAATCACTGGTAAATGCAAATACATAGGCACTGAGTTTGGTATTCTGAAGGAGGTTAATAAAACCTGTCAGCCTGACCTCGGTCCCAGGTAAAATCATGCGGCACCTGCAGAACGGTCAAGAGATCAGGCCCAGCCAGCATGGATTTAGGAGGGGTAGGTCCTGCCTGACCAACCTGATCTCCTTTTATGACCATGTGACTCGCCTGGTGGATGAGAGGAAGGCTGTGGATGTGGTATACCTGGACTTTAGCAAGGCCTTTGACACTGTCCCCCACAGTAGACGCCTAGAGAAGCTGTCAGCCCGTGGCTTAGATGGGAGCACTCTGTGCTGGGTTAGGAATTGGTTGGGTGGCCGAGCCCAGAGAGTGGTGGTGAATGGTGTCTCATCCAGTTGGCGGCTGGTCACCAGTGGTGTCCCCCAGGGATCGGTGTTGGGTCCGGTCCTGTTTAATATCTTTATTGATGATCTGGATGAGGGGATTGAGTCCATCATCAGCAAGTTTGCAGATGATACCAAGCTGGGAAGAAGGGTTGATCTGTTAGAGGGTAGGATGGCCCTGCAGAGGGACCTGGACAGATTGGAGAGATGGGCTGATTCTAATGGGATGATGTTTAATAAGTCCAAATGTCGGGTACTTCATTTTGGACACAACAATCCCATGCATAGCTATAGACTGGGGACAGAGTGGCTGGAGAGTAGTCAGGCAGAAAAGGACCTGGGAGTGCTGGTTGACAGGAAGCTCAACATGAGCCAGCAGTGTGCCCAGGTGGCCAAGAAGGCCAATGGCATTCTGGCCTGCATCAGGAATAGTGTAGTCAGCAGAACCAGAGAAGTCATTGTCCCCCTGTACTTGGCACTAGTCAGGCCTCATTTGGAATACTGTGTACAGTTCTGGGCCCCCCAGTTTGGGAAAGATGTTAGGATACTGGAATGTGTTCAGAGGAGGGCAACGAAGATGGTAAAGGGGCTGGAGCATAAGCCCTATGAGGAGCGACTGAGTGAGTTGGGGCTGTTTAGTCTAAAGAAGAGGAGGCTCAGGGGAGACCTCATTGCTCTCTACAACTACCTAAAAGGAGGTTGTAGTCGGGCAGGGGTTGGTCTCTTCTCTCAGGTGACCAGTGACAGAACTAGAGGGCATGGACTCAAGCTTCGTCAAGGGAGGTTTAGGCTTGATGTGAGGAAGAAGTTCTTTACTGAAAGGGTGATCGGCCATTGGAATGCGTTGCCCAGGGAGGTGGTGGAGTCGCCAACCCTGGAGGTGTTTAAGGGGAGATTGGATGTGGCACTGAGTGCCATGGTTTAGATGATGGTTGGTGTTAGTGTTGGGTTATAGGTTGGACTTGATGATCTCAGAGGTCCTTTCCAACCTTGTGATACTGTGATACTGTGAAAAGGCCATATCCAAAGGACCAAAGATAAATGTATTTTAGTTTTGGGGTGTCACTTTTTCTGTAATAGCAGATTGTACAGTCTTAAATGTTGTTGGTTTGTTTCTTGTTAGTACTCATTTAACAAGAGGTTAAATGCAGTATAGTTGCCAGTCATTTTACCCATGTTGCCATTGCTGTGCTTCATGAAAATGAAAAAGGACCTAAAAATATACCCCCTTCCTTTCACACAGGCCTGCATACACGCTCCATCCTGAAACAGAAAGTACTAAGGCTCAAGCCTTGCAAAGATGTGTGGAACAGTTCAGAATCCAGTATTTTGTTCCAAACTGTTAAGAAACAATAATGAGTGTTAAAACTAGTCATGCATTAAAGACAGTGGTTCCAGGAGTGTAGGAAATCTCTGTCAGGAGGGTTCCAGTGCTGTGTCAGCAGCCAGCCTAAGCTCTCAAATGTAGAAGACCCCCATTTTTCATACTGTTTGTGCAACTGTATTCAGCATGGCCAGAAAAAAGATTGTATATGAAATATTCTCAAATGTTTTGTAACTCAGTCTCAGAGTTCTTACCATAGTGTATTATTTTGCCAGTCTTACACTTAATAATATTTTGATTTTCATTTTTCTTATGGATTGTTACCTTCTTTTTTTGACAAAGATGTGTCTGAAAAATTTTAAATATGTCTTTCCAGAGGTATATTTATCCTCATTGCTATTCTGGGTTTTACAGTGATTGTATGTTTTTTGTGTTGCTCTTAGAATTTGTTATGGTAGTCAAATATTTGCCGTTCTTTCCAATACCAGTATGATGAGTTAAAAGGGGTCCACAGTTTTTCCACAAGTGATCCAATTTATAATTTTCCACAGCTGGCAGTGGATGTGTCATATAGCTGTTCTGGCTGCTCTCTCCGTTTCAATTGTAGAGGCTTCCTCTATTTCAATTTTATTTTAGTAGTTTCACTTGCTATTTATCAGAATTTTTAAAAAAAATTCTGTGCAAACTTTAACTGTTACCAACATTAAAGCACTTTAATTATAGAATGCTTCAGTCTTTTAATATACTGTGCAGATGTTATTTCTTACAGTTTCAGCAGGAAGAGTACATGCTCTTGCTTTTTACTACTAAAATATGTGAGGCAGCAGTAGTCTGCAGAATCTATCAAACACTGGCCTTGAATAAAGTAACTTTCTCATTCTGTTTAGTTGGCTTTTTTGTAAAACAGTCTTAGTGTTTTACAAAGAGCTCATCTACACTAAACTTTTAATTTAATATGAGATGTATCAATGTAGTTTTAAAACCTATGAGGATTAGCTGCTCTCTCCTTAACCATTGCCTTAGCATACCTAGGCAGGTCTCTTATATGAGTGTGTTACAGTATAATGTTTACTATAATATAACACATGAATTTAGTGTTTAGGGTAAATAGTTCTAATCTAAAATTGAAAACGAACAAAGTAAATAGCATCATTAGTGTTGTGAACCCTTAAGAGGACACTGTGCCTTTCTCTGTCAATTAGACAGGACTGGCAGCTTACAGGTATCCAGAGCATTGCTGTATCCTAGGGTTGAGGAGGAAGCTCTGTACCTGTTGAACCTTTTTTTTCTAATTGACAATTCTGTTACCAAATAAAAAGGGGAAAATAGCCTCTTGATGCAGGAGAAGCCAGTTGCTACACTGACCTCTTGTCCAGTGTACTTCATACTGCCTAGCCCTGAGTTAAACATCTTTTGCAGGTTGTATTTAGGAAGTCCTTTTTTTAATGTGGATTGAAGTAACATATTTACTTTAGATAAAGAGTTCAGAGTAGAACACAAAACTGAATACTGGCAGATCAGATCTCTCTGTGTGATGTACTTTGGTATATCCATGCCTTAAGGTAACATTAAAACAAAAGCAAAGTTGATCCATCAGCAGTGTAGGTTCCTCTTTTTGGTCGATGTCCGGTGAGGGGCAAATGACCCCAGAAATACCACTTCTTTTAATAAGCCTTCCTTGTCTCAGATTTTTTAGCCTTTAAAAGGCATAGAATCCTTGAAAGCTTATTGCAATATATTTTATGACAGCGTGAGGAAACAAAGCGTTTTTATTTTAAAGTATAGAGTAAGAACCTCATATCTGCTTTCAAAGTCTCTCAGCTACATGGATACATTTACATCTACCTCTAAAGTATTGCCACACTATATACAGCGTTTGAATTGATACCAGAAAATAAAGCATGTTTCTTTATATAGCCAAATATACCTTGTACTCAGAATAGTAACTCTTTCAGGAAATAACTTTCAAATTATGTCAGTTTTGTGAGCAGATCTTAAGCTTTTTTTCCTGTCCCTTCACTTCTCTTTTCATCCTTCTAGATTTACATTTTTTATGGCACTCGGTCAAACGCTGAATTTGTGATCCACAGTGGTTTTTTCTTTGATAATAATTCACATGACAGAGTGAAAATAAAGCTTGGCGTGAGTAAAAGTGACAGGCTGTATGCTATGAAGGCAGAGGTCTTAGCTCGTGCTGGTATCCCAACGTAAGTAAAACACAATGCCTCGGGTTTTTTAAAACATTTCCAAAGTATGTAATGTCCAGTAGAGCATATATAAAACTGTTCTATGATAGTTTTCTTAGGTGTAATATTTCTCCTGTTTGTATAGCAAATTAAAGTTATTGTAATAATATTTACTGAAGTTCTCTGAGCTATATTTTCATCTAATTTGGACAGTATATAAGGAAAAAAGCCTTTGCTTTAATAACCATATGAACAAAAACAGAGCAAGAATTAATTTAAAGCAATCTGTGGTTTTTCTTTGTTTCCTATCCCTTGCAGACATAGTACGATGCTCAGTATGTGAACCACAGCATTTTCCTTTAGTCTGTTCAGTCCAGAGGGTGCTGTTAGGAGCAGCAGACATGAAGCATTGCATTTTCATGAATTTATTATGAAAGCTGTATAAAAATAGCTATAAGTGTAAAATTGTAGAGATAATTGTTCTTTTCAGATACAGGTTAGGGAAACTTTAATTTGAAATAGTATTACTTAAATTTTTAAAAGGCACTTTTGTAACCGTGCCTTTGTTGTAGATTTTGAGGTCTTTAATGTTGAAATAAGTTCAAAGGTACGACAGTAGAACTTGTATTTACTGTTGCTGTTTGTTTTCTTTTTAGTAGTTCTAGTGTTTTTGCCTTGCACTCCACTGAGCCTCCAATCTCTGCCCAGCTTTTGGCTTTCCTTCGAGTGTTTTGTATGACTGAAGGTAAGATGTTTTATAAAAACAACCTAATTTATGTATGGTTTTGGTTTGGTTTTTTTTTTAATGCAGAAATGTGGTAGATATTTATATAAAACTTTAAGCTAGGAGATTGTAAAAACCGAGGTTAAAAAAGTGCTAAGCTAGTGAGAAACCCAGTCTTTGGCCATGTTGTCTGAGGGAATATTTCAATAACACAATCCTTTTTGCATGTCCTAACGCATGAGATGATGCAGGTTTTTTATTATTATTATTATTGTCCCAAGTGTTGTGAATGAATGAGCTTTGAGGCGTGATCTTTAGTTCTTTGGTTTAAAAATGTTTCAGAGAGCAAGATCATGTGAGACCTAGGGGTTCACATGCTTAAAGTCATAGCATATTAACCATCACTGCTACACTCATTTAAGTATGGAATTAGAATGTTCTCTACTGTAGGAGAAGAATGGAAGAGATATTTCAAAGTTGAATATTTTCAATGTTTTGGTAACTCATTATCTAAAACGAACTTACATATTTGCCAACTCTCTTCGTAGTGTTTTTATTATGTTAGGTGGGTTTATGGGGAAACTATGTATAAAAATTAATAAATATTCATTAATTTGTGCATGTGAAACTTCTGATTAAATGTTTCTAATAGCTGCTTGCTGATTAGATGCATTTTTTGAGGTTATAGATTTGATAGCTTTTCCTGGCAGTGAGAGAATTCCGTTGCAGTTAGGGGTGCTGTGTGGCTGATGTGGATTTTAATAACAGTAGGAATACTGAAGTCTAGTTTTTGCACGTTGTCATCTTGCTTTCTTTAATAAAAACAACCCACCTTATTTAGTGTCATGCCTTCACTGCATCCTGTCTTTTATCTTTTAGAACTTATTAAGAAAATTAGAATTAGAAGGAACTTACAATGATCATCTCGTCCAGCTCCCTAACCACTTCAGGGAAATCAATTCATAGAGTCATAGAATGGTTTGGGTTGGAAGGGTCTTAAAGATCATCCAGTTCCAGCCCCTCTGCCATGGGCAGGGACAGATCCCACCAGACCAGGCTGTTAAAGGCCCCATCAAACCTGGCCTTGAACACTGCCAGAGAGGGGGCATCCGCAGCTTCCTTGGGCAACCTGTGCCAGTGCCTCACCACCCACATAGTGAAGAATTTCTTCCCAATATCTAATCTAAATCTTCTCCCTTCCAATTTAAAGCTGTTCCCCCTCTCCGCATCAGTACTTGCACTTGTAAAAAGTCCCTCCCCAGCTTTCCTGTAGCCCTTCAGGTACTGGAAGGTTGCTATGAGGTCCCCCCAGAGCCTTCTCCAGAGAAGCCCACCTCTCTCAGCCTGTCCTCATAGCTAAGGTGCTCCAGCCCTCTGATCATATTCATATTCCTATTCAAGTAAAGAAAACTTTAGGATGCTGTTGAGGGGGTGAACTTTGGCTCAGAGAAGAAAATATAGCTAGTACACATTTTAATTGCATTACTGTGATAAAAGATTGTGCTCAAATTACTCATATGTCTTAAATGCTGTATAGAAGGACTCTATTGAGAAACTGCATGGAAGTGGTTTGTGAAGTTTGTGATAGCTGCTTTGCAGGAGTGAAGTTTGGTAACTAGAATGAAATTTGTGTGATATCAAGGAGCTGATTAAACATTTTCTACTCTGTGTGAGGTTTGTTTGATGGGTATTTTTTCTCACCAAATGTAGGGAGTTTCTGCAACTGAAAAAGATTATCAAAAAAATAGGAAAAATAATTCATTTGCTATTTGCACACACTTTGGCCTGTTCCTTTTATTATCCAAAAAGTTCACTGAGCTCTTTAAAGAATTACTCCCTTTTGTTTATAAAGTATTATACAAAACATTGTATCTCACTGTCACAGAATTATGCTGCTTATGAGGGGCTATGGTGTATAAAGTCTACTTATTTCAGAGTGTAGCATTTACTGCTAACCTCAAGACTTCTAGTTGCCTCTTTGAGGAGAATCATAGGAAAAAACAGCATGTCTGATATTTCTTATTTGAGGAGAGGTTTTTTTGTTAGCTGCTCAAAGCTATAGTATTGAAAATAAGTCTTTCTGAAGTTTGGCAACTGATAAAGTGAATGATGAGATTGTTTTTAACAGGTTGTTTTTTATCCTTATTGCAGAAGAGCTGAAGGAACACTTGATAGGTGAGCATGCCATTGACAAAATCTTCACTCTGGGGAACTCTGAATTTCCCATTAGCTGGGACAATGAAGTTAAACTTTGGACATTCTTAGAAGCCAGAGCATCCCTTCTTTTGAAAACCTATAAAACAACTGTGGAGGTAAAATTATCATTATATGTAATTTAAATGTCTGAAATACTTTGTATTATGATTGTAGGAAAAGATATCCTGTCCCCCATCTTGTCTTTACAAACTTCTATCTGCATGTTAGTCCATAATTCATTCAGTTCTGTGTAGAAACAGATTTGCATTATCTAAGGAAAATCAAATAAGATTGCAAAAAAGAAAATTTTCTTAATGTAATTTTGTTAATGTATGTTTTCTTTGATTCTCCAAATAGAGGCTACCTGCTTTTTCTCTGCAAGTGAAATGGGGAATCAGTTTCAACTTGCTGTCTGTTAGTTGCATTCTCCAGACTGCAAAGAAATGAACTACTTCTGAGAACGTATAAGTGAACTTACATGTCTCATCTGTGAAGTCTCCTGACTTTGCTTGTTATGCAGGCTGATCTATGTGGGGAAATTTCTGGCTTCTTTCTGAATACTTGACAGCTTCCACTGCGAACTCCATGCAGACCCCCTCATTCATATGTGTCCATTTGGATCAGTCTGAAGAGCGTAGTGTCACTTATTGTTAGCACATAGAGAGAAAAGTTGATGGATTTTTTTTTTGTGTATTGGTTGTTACTAACAAGCTGCTTTCTTTTTCTTTTTGAACAGGATGATAAGTCCTTCTTGGAGACCCATGACCTTACTCCACACGCGATCATGGCTATCAAATTGCGCTTAGGTGAAAAAGAGATCTTGGAGAAAGCAGTAAAGAGTGCAGCTGCTAGCCGAGAGTATTATACCAAACAAATGGCAGATGGAGCTCCACTTCCTAAATACGAAGAGAGCAATATTGCCTTGTTGGAGAACACTGTGGCAGACTCTAGACTCCCTATTGTCTTGAGAAACCTAGAAGATGTGGAAGAGCAGAGGGACTTAAAGATTGATGAAGCTATTGATGCTGAAGTCACAGAGAATGGGTTTGTGAATGGTGAAAACTCTCTATTTAATGGGATCAAATCAGAAAGTGAAAATCTAAATAAAGAGAAAAGCAACAGAGAGACTGAAGATGCCAAAGAATCTTCTTCAGAAAGTACTGATGAGGTTAAAGAATAGTCCTGAAGTTTTACTTTCTTGTGAAATTAAGTTAGCTGAAGTTTATGAACAGTGCATTTATGTTGGTGTGTTTCTTTGTTAACATTTCTCTTTCTGCAGAGAAAAATGTTTTTGCTGCTTTATATAAAAATGAATTTTTAAGTTATTTAAAGGATTTAGCATCCCTTTTCAATTAAGATTGCCATCTTGCTTTCAGGCAAAAACTGGGGAAAGAGGTGCCTTTGGAAGATTTTGCAGCCCTTTGTTGAACCAAATGTATTTTCTTCCTGGGGAAGAATTAAGCTCTTCTATCTGCTGTGCTTTTGTTGTTCTGTCACTCTGACTACCGAAATTAAAAGCGTGCTCTGCCTCCTGCCAAGAAAAGCAGAAGGCAGGACTGAGTCGGTATTCAGCATGAAGGTGGGAGAGCAGTACAGCAGAAAACTGGATAAGAGGATCAGAAACCTGGGAGACTGGAGGGAAAACCTGTTTAAAATCAGGTATGCCAGTCCAGAAAAAGGTAAGGTGGCAACCTTATGATTGGTAGTTTTAAATGATGGTGAGACTCCAAATTGTATACACTTAAAGTGATCTCGGAAGATTTCAGTTTACTTTGTCTTTTGTTTACTGTGTGAAAATATCTCATCTTTCTTCAGTCAGAGCTAGGCTGCTGCAATGCAACATTGACCAACTTTTAAAGGCTGACAACTTTTTACTTCCAGGCAGTACTTTTTATTTACAAGGTTGGCAGTGCTACTAGAGAACTTGAAAGCAGATAGGCCAAGCCACAGCTTTAAACTGTATTGTTCAAAGTGAGTTCACTTCCCACGTTCTTAAGGTTTTCGCAACTAGCTAGAGATTTTCAAAGCTACACGTTTGACTAAACAATTATTAAAAGGAAAATATGATTAATATCCCTGTCTGCTACTCCTTAATTTCTGTGTTGCTGGATGTACCACTGAATGTGACACGGTTGCCTGATCTTAATCAACTTCATCTTTTGGTTAAGATATTAAATGATACTGTTTTCTTGAAGGAAATGGCAGGCAGACTAATATATTTGTGACCCAAGTCCAGACCACGGCCAAGTCTGCAGTACTTTGCCATTTAGATTGTGTCTCCCTCTAACGCACACTTCTTGGGATACCTCCACAAGTTAATAAAGTCTCCTGTCTCCAGCAGTTTCAGTCACCCTCTTACTGTGTTTTAACTTATAGGTAGAAACAATACAATCCTAGTACAGTGCAGTATCAGAGCAAGGGTAGTTCCAAGGCTTGACGTTGGAATTCCCTGGGTATTGGGAGGAGAGGAGGATGCTCATCCAAGATGAGTTGCAGAAAAATATCTTTTGGCATATTCATAGTTTTATTAGATTTTGCTTCTTTTGTACCGCAACTTGGAAAATGTGTTTTTGCATAAATCTTTGGTGCAATACACATCATAAGTAGTGACTTTCTTTCAGGTTGTCATAGCAGTTTTGGTGTTCAGCTAGTATTAGTGTGGGGAAAATAGAAAAAAATAGTTTTTTAAAAAATATTTCACTAAATGGCACATTGCCATTGCACCTTGGATATTGCTTCACCACTAACAAGATGCTGGACCAGTATTTTTGTAACTATATGCTGCCTTTGGTAGAATGTTATGAATTGTTGTCTCGACAGTTCAAATGTCATACAAAAGTCATTACATTTCGGTTTTTATTAGGACCAATATTCCATTTCTGTTTCTGCCAGTTACATTGCACAACATTGTATCAGATACTATGATGCAATTCTGAAACTATCCTTCCCTGAAAATTATAACTGTAATTCAGAATTTAAATGCTTTGATTCAATCTGACACACTGTATTCTGTTTCGATATTTGCTGATATCTATGGTTTAGCAAAGCCTGTGGTCACCGCAGGACAGAACGTGTGGGTTTTCTTGAATAAAATATAGTTCTACCGTGTCTTCCCTAGTGAGTGTATTATACAAACAAAACCTCTACCTGCTACTGACTGCTGTATCTTTTGGGGTCTGAGGGGAGAGGAATAACTATCCAGGTGTATGGATAAGGATTAAAGGAGAAATAACTGACAAAAAAAAAATAAGTAAACGGAAAAAAAGGAAAGTGGTTTATTAAGTGCACAGTAAAATTCTTACTCTTCATATGCTAGTGCTGTTTAGAAAAATATGTTGCACACAATAAAAATGGTGAGTAATCTAATTTTGTAATTTGCATTTTTCCTCTGTGCATGTAGTGGTTTCTCAGAAGCACTAACCTAAAAGTTAAGCTTTTGAAAACTGAGGTGGAAATAAAAAAAATTGGCACTGATGAGCCCTTATTACCATCTGTCATGAAAACAGACCTTTCAAAGCATTTTAAAGTTAACTTTCTTCCTAGTGTTTGGTTAAGAGGCTGTTCGCACTAATCCCAGGCTAAATGCCAAATCTTGCTTCTGTTTAGCTAGAGATCCGAAGCATTCCTGTAAGAAAGACATCACTTGGATTTCTCGGACTGTTCTCCAAAAACAAAACGGGGGAAAAAAAACCCTTTTGAATTTTGCATGAACCTACCTACTGATGGATCATTTCCCTAACAACCTGCAGCTGCTTTGGCTCTGGGCTGCACGATAATGTCCATACAGCCCTGTAGATAAAGTCAAGTATACAAAATTGAGCAACAACCTCCACTCTAAAAAAATGCTTGTAAAGTATTTAAATGTAGCCTTAGCCTAAGTGCTGTCACGAGTACACGTGAGCTGAGAGCCTTCTGGCTGCGGAAGTGAGGTGTTTTTAGTATCTTGGCTAAGATAAGTATTGCTTCCTTTGGACACTGTTGAGAAGCCGTATGTACAGAAAATCTATGCAACTCTATGTAGCTGCGTTCTGGAGGCTAATTTGCCTTTAGAGAGGAACGGTCATCATGGAATGGTAAAACCTGGATGTTTCAAAAATACACTGGAAAATTTGGATTACACAAACTGTTCTTCTCTACTTCACATTAGGAACCAGTATTTAATATCTACTGCTGCCACTTATGTTGCCCTTTTTTTTAAAAAAAAAAGAAAGGCATGTGAAGTAATGCTGAAATGTAATTTGAAGTGTTTCAGTCTGACACACCAAAGATGCTCCCAAAATCCACTGCTCTTTTCTGATTTTATGGACTGAAATTTGGTCCTTGCTGTTTCTTGTATTCTGTGCCAAACAGGAGTGTTTAGACTAAACATTGCTCTACCAAATGTATCTGATGAAGCATCCTTTTTCTCTAGAAGACTTTCCACTGGTCCTTGTTGAAGTCAGATGAGAGCACACGATTTTCACAGAATTACCATCTATATTTAATAGTTTCTACCACGCTTCCTTCAACTGTGTTTCTTACTGTACAAAGCATTGCATGTAAGTTGGTGACTCATGGTTAGAAGAGCTTCTTTAGCATTGCTCAGTTTCTACATCTGTTTCCTGATGAACGCCACAAGTTTGGAAACCATGTGGAGGAATTCTCAGTTAAAGTAAAAAAATCTCAATCCATACTTATGAAAAAAATAAGTCATAAATGGTCCTCTATTCTTTTGGGCTTTGTCTCTCCTTGGGTTCATTGGTATATTCAGTGTATTTCAAAACTGAGTGAATGAATGCTATGGGGTTAGTTTAAATTATATTTGAGCATTAGTAACAAAAAGAAGATCTATGATAATTTGTGTATTGGAAAACAGAAATTGAAGTTTTGCCAAGTGCCAAAGTGCATATCCTATGGTACCAGGCAGAAACCAAAACACAGAGGTTTTTTCCAATTTTTGTAGCCATTTGCTGAATAAGGAGTGCTCTAGTACTTATGCTCGTGGATTAGCAGTGACAGGCTTAGAAATGTGCTTGAATAAGCTGTTTTGTATAGCAGTGTACAGGGGTGTATGGTACTCGTACTTCTAACGAAATGTGATTTTTGCCATGTGCACTGTCTTTAGTCATTAAGAATTATCTTTGTTTTCAGTGTACGTGGATGTCAAACTTCAAAACCTACAAATTCCATGTGGGGGGTTTTGTATTGGTAGCGGCATGAACTGGACCTGGCAGTTTACTAAAGCAATCAACTTGATTGTCAGTGTTTGCATTGCCCGCAAAGTGTTCTGTGGTCAGTGCTGGAATGACTGGAAAGCAGAAAGCAGTTGACATCTGCTTTTGTCTCTTAACAGCTGGAGCTGGTGCCACTTTTCATCATGAAAGATTAAGCTGGATAGGGGAAGAAAGCAAGGAGATGTCCTTTCTTAAGCGGAAAATAATAGCTGGACAACTGAACACTGGCTAGCTTCTCTCTGAATCAGTAGTTGCTGTCCTGAAGAATGAGAAGCTGAGGAATTATTTCAGGGAGCGTTCAGCTAATTGGAGAGTATCTCCAATTAGTACTGTAATTACTGTGGATTTTAAGCAAGCTGTACATATCACAATTAGGTGCACGAGCCTCACTTTCCCTAGAAAGTTGTTCACTTGGTGTCGAAAACATATCAGTTACAAACGTTATAATACATTACATGAAAAACAGAAGTAAGTGGCTGCTCACCTTGCTGTCAGTTCAGTGCTGAGGGCAACCTGAGTGAAGTCAAGGTCGGAGTCATTTCTGTCCATTAACTTGCACCTCTGCCGTTGTAGGAGAACTGCTCAATGCTGAGGGGATAAGGAGAGGCTTTGCGAATCCGGCATGGAAGAACTGGAACAGCCGCATAAAGCGATATTAAAATAGAAGGTAGTGTTGTTTCCAGGATGCTTACCTGAAATATAATGTGTCTAGATTTGGGACCCTTGTCCAAATAATATTTTTTTGTACAGGACTATTTTATTATATAAGGTTGATCAAGAACAGATGAGGTTTTTGAACCTGAATCTTCTGTCTTCCAAACTCCTTTTGTTTCTGTTTTTCTGATTTTTATTATTTGAAAATTTTTTTGTGTGTCCACACAGATTTTTTAAGTTCCCAATTTCAAGAAACTAAACAGTCATTTTCCAATTAAATCCAGTTCAGAGATGGCAAAATGGGTAATGCTGACCATCACAACTTGTGCCTTTGAGCAGCTTACCCTGGAGTGCAACAGATCTGTAGCCATTTGAGACTTGACTTTGCTTCTTCAGAAGGTGTTTAAAACCTGTATGAGGATAGGAAATAAAACCTTGTGTGTGTGAGGAATGTTGAATCACCATTACTTATGCGCAGATTCAAACACAGGTAGAATTAGATAACTGAATTTAAACACTTAGCACTTTCTTTTAATATTAAGCAATACATTGTTGAAAAATGGGCCAACTTCACAGTCCTGAACGCAGACGTCATTTGTCCTCCAAACAGAAACAACAGGGCAAAAAGCAAGTTTCCCTGTAATATCCCACTGCTATTCTGCCATGTGCCAAAACTAAGAGTAGCTTAATTCCAGCATGGTGCCTTGTTTCACTTACAGATGTTACTGGCCAGGTAACTTCTTGCTTTGTGTCAGGCTGGGATCACTTACTGATTCCCTGGATGCACTTGCTATCCATAGGAGAAACATTGACTGTCCTTCCGGCCAGTTCATCCATGCTTGACACAGTGATGTGGAAGTCAGTAGATTTCACAATGTGCTGCTAACTTGGATCTGTGCAAATGGAGTATTTTTTTTGTTTTAACTTTCTTTTTGTGAAATTTGATTTAAATATTTTGCAGTTTGTTGTCATCTTTACAGAAGTTTCTCCTCTGTAAGGCTGAAATTTGGGAACTGGGTAGGTTTCCTGCGTCTGGCAATTGTTTTATGGTATGGTGTTAAGGCAAATTAATTTGCCTTTGCTTTATTCCATGCTGGTTTACCACTTTCAGTGGTGTTAGTAACTCAGCCAAGGTTCCTAATTTGAGCACTAACAAGTGGTGGTGTATACAGATTTGTGGTCCAAAGGTATGAATAATGTGCCTTAAAACTGAATCTCTATACCGAATCAGGCAAGAACAAACAGCTTCCTATGAACTGTAAAGGAATTTTTAGATTAACTTGATTATCTGTAAGAAAGCTCCAGTGCCTTGCAGCAATTAATTCAAGTGATTGGATGCTAGGAATGGTTTACTGTAATTACATACAGGTAGTAATTTATTAGGGTGGCTGTTTCTTTTGGCATATGTCAAGAAGATCAGAGTTTAGACTTTTTTGGACATTAACCTAGTCTTCTAAAACTCTGAAGTTCCACCCTTTGGTCATTAATTTCATACATGCTGAGATTGTGACAATTAACCCACTTAATAAAGGTCAAGTTTCAATTTTTTCCAATTTCTGGAACACTTAACTTTATTCTTTCTTGAAAATCGGCAGATACAGAATGATAAATAGTTATTAAATTAGAACGAAGATGTAGTTCTGCTGTCAAGATACTATTGAGCGGTTAGTAACAAAAGGACCAGAACTGCTACGGTTTTGAAGTAAAAGGAATAGTGTAAAGCACACTACAGGAAAATGAAATAGAACAGTGTAGATCACAGTAAGCTGTTTAAAATAATTCCACTAACCTCCGTGTTAACTTACTCTACCTTAATTTCTAATTATGCAAATACATAATTCGTCCCCTTAATTTTTTTCACATAGACATGTGATTTTTTTCCCACAGCTCTAAGACAGTCTCTAACCACAGCTGAAAGACATAAACAAGGAAAGTGAAAAAGGAAATAGCAGCATTTTTTTCAGATGCACAGAGCCTAGTTATACTGCTTTTTAATAATACCTGTATTTTAATGTTCAACAAGATTAGATAAAAATAAACCCTTGGTTCTTTTAGTGGCACCAGTTCCTGAAGGATGCACTGGTATGTTGTGTCTCTTAAGCTATCATTTAAAAGTAGAACTGATTTTGTCATTTTTGAAACTTCTGAAGCATGCATCAAAAAGGATATTTAATAATTTTGAATTGTATCATCTATTGAAGGGGTATTTGCAGAAGAATCATAAGTAGTAATTTTCTATGTTAATAAAGTCATTGCACCTTTTTATGTCAGCGCTGAGTGATTTTTGGAATTTATATTTTTGTGTAGTTTTTAGGTACCAGCTAAGATTGTGAGTCCTTCTGGAGTATTACTGCAGCAGTTTTATAGGTTAGTGCTGAACACTTCAATGCAGAAATGACACACAAATCTTTCAAATAAGAAGTTGTGGACTGAAAACAATAGTGTTTCCTGTACATTTTTTCATGAAGTAGCACAAGTACTGTTTACCCAAACCTTAGAAATGGAGATACTGCTGGTACAAATTCTCAGTCCTGTTTTGTTTAACCTGAAGATCTGTGCTTCTGAACAAGCACCTTTCAAGTACAGGGGTGAAGTGATTGACGTGTACATTAGTGCAATTGCACAATGTTCATGGATAAGATAGGGAGGGGTCCTTTGTCAGGAAGTTCAGTGATAGGATGAAGGGTAGTAGTTTTAAGCTGAAAGAGGGGAGATTTAGATTAGATATTAGGAAGAATTCTTTACTGTGAGGGTGGTGATGCACTGGAACGGGTTGCCTGGAGAAGTAGTGGATGCCCCATCCCTGGAGGTGTTCAAGACCAGGCTGGATGAGGCTTTGAGCAGCCTGATCCAGTGGAAGGCGTCCCTGCCCATGGCAGAGGAGTTGGAACTAGGTGATCTTTAAGGTTTCTTCCAACCCAAACCATTCTATAATTCTATGATTAAATGAAATAATTCCCCTCTGCCAGGAAAGAAAAAGTGTGGCTTTTGAGTATAAGATACTGCAATACAGTTTTACTTTCATGTGGCTCATTTTTCATGGGAGAGATCTAGCTGTTCCTTTAAAAACTCTTGCATTGTCCCCAGAGGTTTTTACACACACACACACACACACACACACACACGCATTTGAGGTAGTCTGTGCCCCTTCTGCCTTTGAGAGGAATTATTAAACTATATTTAATGCTGTCTAAAGGATCGCTAGTTAGTAGCGAGGCTTGCGGGACAGATGATTTACAGCCAGTTGATTCAAAAGATTTTCAGCTAAAGCTCAGTAATCATTTGAAATGATCACGTATCATCTGTCACAAGAAACAAATACACAGCACAATGATAGTTATCAAGCTTACTCTCAGCAAAGTATATTAATCTTTTCTTTAGACTTTACTTTTGGGAGTAGCAATGAACTCTGACAGAGCAGTTCAGTCATCTTAAGCTGAGTTTCAAGAAGCAGCAATGTTTTTCCTCAGTGAAATGATGTTCAACAGGTAGAACTTCAGCCTAAAAACGATGTACAGTCTTGAGGTGGACAACATAATTTTGCACACCAAGAAATTAGCTAGCCGTTTCCTCTTCTTTCTTTTTAATAAGAAAACTATTTTTGTTGTACATATTCAGCAACTGTATAAAAATAGGCAAGTTTTGTATCTTGGCAGGATTAAATGAGAAGTATGTATGTCTCTTTTCATATCCTTGAATATCAAAAGAAGACAAGCCTATTTAGGAACTAGAATTTTATTGCTTAACATATACTTGCATCATGCGGTGAATACATTCACTTTTCATGGCAATTTTCTCCCAGTGGTTTCCAAATGCCTCCCATCTCTCACAAAGCTGAATTTCTGCACTGCTTTTCTGAAATGAACAAGGGGCTACAGTAGGTGAGGAGCCTGAATCTGTGGTTCTGGTCATGTTAGATGGTTTAAAGTGTTTTCAGGATCATGTGAAATAGTTTAGTGAACTGAGTACAAGATTGTTTCTAGAAAGAGAAAAAAAATATGTGCCTGCTACTTGTTTAGAACAAATGTTTTCTAAAATAAGCAGTTCATTTTAGGAATAGAAAATCATTAAGTGTTGAGGGTTTTTTTCTCCCTAGCGATGGTTCTGGGGAAGAAAGTAATGCTGTAACAGCATTGCTAAGCCTTCCCTAAGGACAGGCTGCTATTCACAGATGTAATTGTTCCTGTTCTGCTCAAGACTTCTTCTCTGCATCCAGTGATGGCAAATGCAAATAAAGCGTTAGCTTGGAAAGCGCTGAAGAAGACAATGATGAAATCTGGTCATTGTATTTCCAGTAAGATACAAAGAACCAAATAGAAACAACAAAGTCAAGGTGGAACTTCTATATGAGAGAGTCTCTAAAGGTTTCTTAAGGTAAAGAGGGGTTGTGATATAGATATGCGAAGCAATGTAAGATACTGTAGGGAAAGACATAGCTAGTTGATTCAGTGACAAAATGTTCTTTCAGGAAGATATTGGTCTAAACTGCACATATCTTCAGGAAAGGGTGAGATTTAGCATCTCTTCCTTGTGTAGAATGCTTCTGTTAACACTGTATCTGTCAAAGCTTCCCTATTGTGGTGTTTCAAGGCTGACGCGTTAAAGAGACAAAACCTGGGCAGTGATGTGTTACTTGTTTCTTAAATTATTTAAGTAATAAGAATTTGTTATTCAGCTTCAAATTTGACAAAATAGTGGCCAAGTGCAAAGTCTTGCACCTGGGTCAGGGCAATCCCAAGCACAAATACAGGCTAGGCAGAGAATGGTTTGAGAGTAGCCCTGGAGTGTGTTGGTGGGTGAGAAGCTCAACATGAACCATCAATGTGTACTTGCAGCCCACAAAGTCAACCAAATCCTGGGCTGCATCAGAAAAGGTGTGACCAGCAGGTGATTCTGCGACTCTCTACTCTACTCTACTCTACTCTACTCTACTCTACTCTACTCTACTCTACTCTACTCTACTCTACTCTACTCTTGTGAGACCTCACCTGGAGTACTGCAGTCAGTTCTTGAGTCCTCAGCACAGGAAGGACATGGATCTATTAGAACAAGTCCAGAGGAGGGCCACAAAAATGATCAGAAGGCTGGAGTACTTCCCTTATGAGGACAGGCTGAGAGGTTTGGGGCTATTTAGCCTACAGAAGAGAAGGCTCCAGGGAGACCTTGTAGCAGTCTCCTATTACTTAAAGGGGGACTACGGGAAAGATGGGCAGAGGCTGTTTATCAGGGAGTGCAGTGATAGGATAAGGGGTCATGGTTTTAAACTGAAAAAGAGGAGACTTAGATTAAACACCAGAAAGACTTTTTTTTACTGTGAGGGGAGTAAGGCACTGACACAGGTTGCCCAGAGAAATCATCGATCCCTCTTCCCTGGCAGTGTTCAAGGCCAGGCTGGATGAGGCTTTGAGCAACCTGATCCTGTGGAAGGTGTCTCTGACATTGGCAGAGGGGTTAGAACTAGATGATCTTTAAAGTCCCTTCCAACCCAAGCTCTTTTATGATTCTATGAGATCTCAGAGGTTGCTGAGTCCCATGAAAATCACCAGTCAGGTAAGTTCCTGCCTCATAAACTCACGTTTCTAGCTTACAGAGAAAACACATGGAGACAGCTCCAGTCACAGTTCATAATCAATCATGAGAGCCTGAAGAAAACTATCCCTTTTTCATGAAAGCAACTTAAATTTAAAAGCTCTGGTTTTGGTTTGAAACAATAATTTACTTAAAGAGTGTAAGTAAGATTTAAAGAGTTCAACCCATTTCTTTGAAATGTTGAAGCAAAAGATTCAGAGTGATCAATAACTGAATAACTTTTTGTCCTTCGGTTCAAATAGTCAAGAATGAATTTTGCTGCAAATTGAAGAACAAATGTGGATCTGGATTGGAAAGTTGCTTTTTGGTCCAGCCCTGGTCCCATTCGTTCTTCTTTGTGCAGGACGACCAGATTGAGACTGAAGGGCAGCGAACCTCAAATTGACTCAACAAAGCATAATTGGCCAATGACGCTTCATGTTAAAGCAAACAAAACAAGAAACCCACCACTCATGAAGAGTCTGAGAAGGCAAAGCATTGCTCTTAATATTTCAGATTTCTGTTAAAGGAAATAGACAAAACTAAGAAGGTATTTAGCCCTCAGCCTAGGATTACAAGCAGATTCAATCTGAGAGGGGAAGGTAATTACGCAGTTGTCTAAGGAGAAAGGCTTTTGCATTGCTTTTGATGCTTTATGCTTTTTCTATGCATGGCAGAATGGAATTTCAGTGGTCTGAGCTGGATATCCTACATTCCTTGAAACACCAGTCAGACTGAGTCTTTGATAACAGTCTCATCAGTTTGGCAATAGGGAGCTTGAGGAAGTGTGCATAAGTTTCTGTCCTATTTTATTTTATTTGACAATGTTTTTTTGAAGATCAGAGCTTACTTACAATTTTTATAGAACTCCTAAATCATTAAACTTACCACATATGCGTATGAATGGCTTTTGTAGTCTACTTCGTGTTTTTCATATGCTGGGTTTACATCAGGTAAACTGGAATAAATGCAGGCTCCTAACTTCCACCTGGTTCTCAATATCCCCGTGAACACTTGCTGGCAAATTGAGTTAACTCTCTACCATTTGAAATAGCCACTAATTAAGATCCACATTCTTTCAGCTTTCTGAGCTTTTTTGACTAGTTACAAGTCAAAATGGAGCATGTAAGTGGTATTCCAACTTCAGTAGAGGCTGATATGGCTGTCCATCATCTTCAACCTTTGCAGGCTCCAAGGGAATGCAGTGGCTTTTGTCAGCTGGTCTTTGGCTATAGGATCTCATCACTTATTAACATGAAGTAGGAGAACATGCATAGAGCAGGTGCCACTGAGGTGACTGAAAAGCCTGGGATGAAATAATGCATACAGTGCCGTAGTAATGAGTCAGTTGAAAACGTACCGTCGAGCATGGAAATGTTAAGTCTAATAAGCCTAAAAATCTGAAGTGTGTCAATTTTCCTGTTTGTATAGGTTTTCTGTTTTTTTTTAACATCTGTCATATTTGCAAGATCTCTAAAGACACCCATGCCCTCTCTGGTAAAGCAATAAATATTGTTCATACTGGAATGAGATTTCATTTTGCTCTGTTTCAAATCAAGTAAGTCTGCTTTAGAGATCATGGGAAGTCCGTAAATGGATTTACCTCCAAAGTTAACAAACTCGCCATAGACAAAGGTAGAATAGCCCTTGTTCAAAGTCAGTAGTTATAAAACTGCAGTATGCTGGCACTCCAAATGCCAGTTTTTTCCTTTGTAAAACATCCCTCAATATTCTGGAGCAAGCACCTCATGCTGTGATGCAGGAATCTCTACCTCTGCTGTGCCTCTTTATTCTTGCATTGACATGCAGAGAAAACTACAGCATGAAGAGTCTTCTTTTCATCATTCTCCTTACCTGTAAGCAATTTCAGATGCTGTACTACTTCTCTCTGGTTCAGACGGGTCATAGGAGAAGATTATTTCATTAGTAAAAGTAAGAACTGCAGGTGGATTCAGCGTTAGCTGACTCTCAGGCCAGAACCTTAGTCATGGGCTCCAGCTTATCCACTCAGCCCACAGCAGGGAACAGCCAACTACAAATGTGCATCCAGAAGTGTCTAACTTTTGACAGGACCAAGCCATGCTGACATAGTAGGTGCATCCCCAATTTCAGCACAAGTAGTGTCACTCTTTTATAAAAAAGGACTTGACCAGTTCCTGAGGGGTTTGGAAAAGAAAAACAATCCCTAATTCAAAAGCTGTTCAGTTGTGTTTCTGGCCAAATGTCATCAGGCAGTGGTTGATGCCATGTTCAAAGCACTATTTCTTAATTCTCTCTCCTTCTCTTCATACTTATCTCACTTTAGAGAGTGTGAAATTTTTCAGTTCATTATGTTCTGAACTGTTATTTATTTGAAGCCTCTAATATTCAGTCAGTACACATTGCACACAGTCATTTAAAATATTCCAGCAGTGCGTATTTTTTATAAGTGGCTCAACTGGAAGTGATCAAGATTTGAGACTCCCAGCCTGTAAAGGCTTCTGCTGTGGAAATGTGAAGTGCTGCTTTCAATAATTTCAAACTGCTTCCTAAGTAGGCCCTCTTTTCTGACTGTCTTAAAATGCAGCATAATTTCTCAGCACAGTGTATGCCCAGAGTTCCATTTAATATCTCACACAGAAAGGAGCAAGTTGCAGGATCTGATAGACCCTGCTAGCTGTGGAGTGCGGTGGGAAGCCCTCCTCCCTCTCAACAAAGAGGTTGGGTGGGAGACTTTTGTTTCCCTCACCCCATCTTGTCTAGTAGTACTGGAACAGAATGACTGCTCCTTTTCTGCTCAGTGTGTATCATACTTGCAGCTTTGTCCTCAGTTCCATGACATATTGTGTGTAACTGATATATGGGCACAGATAGTCTCTGAACTGATTTCTTCCAGCAGAGCACTCTGAAACCCTAGTGCTGTAAGAAGGATGGCACCCTAGAAGAAACTAGGAAGAACCATGGCATCAGGAGCTTGGATCACAATCAACTGCAGTTTGCCTCACAGTGAAGCCATGGTGAATAGAAGATACTACCCAGGGATCAGGTGCGGCAGCGCAGTTCTTTGAAATTTACTCTGCCTATATTTTGAACATGGTTGCAACTTGTGAGAACACAGACTGCAAGCTTACTTTTCTTCCGTTTTCCATAACTTGTACATTGACAATAAAAGGAACTGTGGCAGGGGATGGCTGTCTTCAATCTTCCCAAGCTTGATTCTGCACGTCAAAAGAAAGGCTCTACTTGTGAGGGAGAAAATGAAGCTCACCACCTCCCTTCTACTGCTCAGAACAAAATGACACTTAGGGTTTACGAGCTGTCTGTTGTGGTGGGGCATGTTAGCGATGGTGGTAGACAACACTGTGTACCACATGGAAAAGTATCCATAACGTTTTAGTGTCCAATTCTAAATTGAAGATGAGTCAGAGATTCCAGTTTTATTGAAAATGCTTGGTAATCTCTAGTAATGACCTAGTCTAGCTAAAGAACAAGCTCTCGTTAAAGGTCATTTATCTGAGCAGAGAAAAGTGTTCATTTTGCAAGTGCTGTCATCTTCTACTTTAATTAATATCAGCTGTGTATGCTCTTGGCAGTGCCATCAAGTATTGTAGCATGGGAAGACTGGACTTCCAGTGACATTTTTAATGAAATAATGTAAATCATTTCTCACAAATGTTGTAATTGAAGTGTTCATTAGCTAACCCTAGACTGCAGAGGAACACCTAAAGAAACGAGCTGAACTCTGTGAGTTTTGAATAATTTTGAAGGAATGAGAAGTCTTGCAGACATAACTCAGTAAGCTACTATCAGCTAGGGACATGTCTGAAGAGGCATGAGTCAGGTAGCCAAAAAAAACATGGAAAAGACAGATGAAGCTCAAGGAGGCAGGTTCTACATACTTATCTTTGACAGAAACATAGGACAAGTAGCTAGGCAACCTGCAGATTTGGGAAAATGCTTCCGTGAAGATCTTTATCCTGATCCTTCAAAGAGATTGATGAAAACCCTGAAGAACAAGCAGAAGTTATTATATTGTTTCCAGAATGTACTAGAATCAACCATTCCAATTCTAGATTTATGCTTTGACTGGAAAGGTCCACTAGATCACTGACTGACATCCTCAGTCACATTTGGTTACCTGGTACATGCCCATAATGTGCATTTGGCAAAGATAAAGGCATCCAATGTTGATACAAAGATCTGAAAAGATAGTGATTCCATTGCTATTCTTGGCAACTTGTTTCAACGTTTGATCACTCTCACTTCCAAAAAATAATTTTCCTATTGCTTCAGGTCCTAATGTTAGATTTGGTACTGCTTTGTTTTGCTGGATGCAAACTCTGTCTTTCTAGCACCTGGATATTTCCCTCTGTGAATATACTTGTACAGAATAATCAAGTTTACCTCCCAGGTGTCTTCTTTTGATGAGATAGGCAAAGAAAGATTTCCATTGTAAGCTGTTTCCTCCAGCCTGAAAGTCATTTTGGGGTGTCCACTCCACGTTCCTCTAATTTTTCAGCACTCTTCAAAGATTTCTCCACTGGAATATAAGCTGGTACTTCTAATACTAAACCGTTTATGGTGGCATTTATATTTTTAACTGCCATTTTGCCTGGTCAAATATCACAGTGTTTCAGTAGCCCTCTTTGTCTTAGTGCTTCTTTTAAGCTTCCTTTGAGTTCCTTGCTCATTGTTTGAATCACTACTATCAATGATAGGTTTTCCACAGTTCACAGGTGGAGCCTGTACGCTGATTTCTAGACATCTGGCTTTGAATTCAGGTGCATTAAAATGTTGTCAAGTTTCATGATCGTGTTTTAGCAAGTGGACCAGAACGTAGGAACTCTATGATCATCTTCACTTATCATGCCTGATATTGTTAAGTCTTCTCAATTCTTTTTTTCAGGCAGATTTTGTTATTTCTGTAGGGTCAGTGTTGTTTGTTTCTTTTTAGTCTTCCAAAGTTCATGTGCTGCATGCTATGTTCTGACAAGAAGCTCTATAGTCAAATTTAATGTCTTCTGGAATATTTTTACTTCTGTAGATAAAAACAGGGACATGTTCTCCAGTATATTTTTTTGGAGCAGAGATTGCTAAACTCCACTCTTTGCACATTTAGTCACAATTTTAGAAAATTAACAGTACAGAACTGCTTGAAAAGTTTGTGAAAATCAGCTCCAAATTCAGTTTTCCCATTAGCGGGTTGAATCAAAACTTGCGTCTCCAGGTACCTTCACTGTTTACTGTGGACGAGCAGAGCACTGTACAGCCTGGATGTTTATAGCTCTGCTTAAATATTTTCATACTCTGCATTTAGTTCATACAGTCATTCAGTAGTTAAGAACATGGGTCATCTGCACTAGGCAATCTTCTAGAAATGATCTGAAAGAAATGCCTCTGCTCAGTCGCATTGTGTCAGGGCATATTTGCAAGCTGTGTCAGAGCTGTGTGGTTTCTTATGAGGGACTTCATAAGCCTTCACAATGGAGAAGAGCTAAAAGGCAAATTGCACCTTCAAATTGACTTGCAAGTCTCAAAATGCATGCAGGTTTTAAATATGCTCATATGAAGGACTGATGCATGCTAGGCCTTTGGTGACAGAGGAAGGCTGAGTTAGATAGTGTTTTAGCAACTGGGAACTTTTGGAAGGACAGTAGGAGCTGCTCATCTAATGCAGTTTCTGGAGTTAAGGACTGAAGTTGCGCAGAGAAGCCCTCCTTGAGGAGTGGGAAATGAATAGAGATGAGGCAAAGGAGAATGGGAAAGCTCTTACGAGTGAGGAAACTCTTTCAATTCTCTGTTTTCTATCAAAGTTATAGAATATTTAGCTTAATTTTAAACAAAAGTTTTCTTGTATGTAGTTGCTGAAAGTAGCTTTGCCTGGATTGTTGCCTACCTTCTCTCAGCTATCAGTTTCCAATGTTTCCTAACACATTGTGAAGTGACACAAAAAGTGGGATTAGGCCTGATTCACCTCCCCCTGAAGTTGAGGATTAAGATCAGACCATACACATTTAGTTCCCTTTTAATTCCAGTAGATAACACCTGTGTTATTGCCCGAGTTGCTGTATTGAAGCTTACTTGCAGAAAAGACTATGGCCATGAGTGGCCTGAAGTCATGCAGGTAAGAGTGGGATCTGAGCTGAGTGGGGTACTGTTAAACCAGACACGTATGGAGTGGAGGTGCAAGCCTGCAACGTCTCTTCATCCTGAGCAGTGCTTTTAATGTCTTGTGTTTTGCAGACATTTTTTTTCTCAATTCCTCCTGTTTTCCGCCAGCCACCCAATCTTGCACCTGCCATCACAGATGCTGTAGTTGTTGTCCTTCACATATGTCCTTCTTGCACAGAATCCAAATGCAGAATCAAATACGTAGGTGATTTAAGTGTGAAATACTTCCTGTTTTTTACAATGATGTGATTCACATTTTGGTATGTGAATGTACGTGGATGACAACTTGTAGCAGCTTATTGGGATACTGAAAACGTGTACTAGTATTGACAACAGTTGGGAAACAGTAAATGAAATGCTAACTATTTGTACTCTACTGATGCTGGAAGCCACGGTCAGATTGGTGATCCATGACATGAGAAACAAATTCTGAAGTGCTCATAGCCTAATGATCTGTTATTGTTTTTTTTGTGAACATTGTATTCCACTGTTCTAAATCCTAATGACAAATCAGCTAGTGAGAGGTGTAAAACTCTGGAAGATAATATTTCTAAATGAAAGATCACACTTCTTTCTGTTATATATTCCCCATTAATATCCAAAATCTCTGGTTCATGTTATGAACAAAATGAGCTGATAATCTTCATTTTACCATGAGGCTGTATTGGTACTCAGAAACTTGCAGTAGAGATCTCAATGACAGATCTATGTAATGTTTAAAAAAAGAATCCTGGAAGATGCGTGAACCTTATTTACTCAGGATCAAGCAGAATCATTATTGGCTCTCTGCAACTGAAATTGTTCCCTGCTTTCCTCCAAAGCTTAAATCAAATTAATAAATACTTAAAAAAAGTTCAAAATAACTCTTTTCATTTTGATTTTAGTCCTTTGTTACTACCTTGTGTCTGAAACATAGAAGTCTTAGTATTTACTTGCATTGGAATAGCAACTCTAACTCCCAGGGTGCATGCTTACTGTATTGAGGACGGGCAGAAACCTCTGTATTAGTAAGTCTGGTTCCCTGAAGCCAGTGTTTTTCATATTTATCCATAATCCCATTCAGAAACTCATAAAGTTACAGTTTAAAAACAGTTACTTTTCTTGATCCCACTGCCTATACTTAAGAGTTACTTCCTACAGTCCTATTGATGTGTACGTAAAGAGTCAGTTTCTTCTGCTGTTGAAATTGTGGGGGTGATTTTCTCCTAAACACCAAGAATGGTGCAAGAGATATTGTTATCTTGTTAAGGCTGAGGATGGTTTTGTAGCAAGAAGGGAAAACATGGTCAAAATGCAGTGAATCAACACACTTTGCTTACAGGTGCAATTAAAGAAGAAATGCCAGTAAGCTCTGTGAACTGTGTCGTACCTGCACTGCCTTCATTTAAATTCCTTCTGCTTTCACACTACTTTGAGCATGAGCATTTGAGGTGATTTGTGTGGAGGGAGTTGAACTGAAATACACATTTTTACATAGAACAACAATCTTGTGCACTCTTCTCTAGCAGAGATGTATAAAATCCATTTGAAAGCTATATTATGTGGCTATTTCTGACCTTTTTTTTTAATGTGAAGATTTCAGTAGGCACTTCTGGTAAAACAGCCTTGCGAAGTTTTAACACCTGTAAATGCTTGAGCTGTCTAGAAACAGTTACTTGGGGTTGTTGAGAGAAGTTTAAACATCTTCCAGTGACTCAGCTGAGGAAATGACTGTAGTGTGTGGAGGTGGTGCTGCCCAGGAGTAGGATGCATACTGTAAGTCATGTTCCAGCTCTTCCACTGCCCTACCTTGTGACCTCAAGAAAGGTTTATCTGTCCCTGCTCCTCCACCTATGAAGAGATCAGCATTTTGAGCCAAGTACTTTGAAAGTAATAGATACTGACCAGAGATTCCCTGGAAGAAGAACTGTGCTAGTCTGGTATCTGAGTGGTAGAAAAATCAAGCCCTGTTTGGTAATGCGGTGGTAAGGCAGCACTGCTAATGTTGGGAAAGAAACAGTCTTCAGACCTCTGCAGTTTCTTCTCCTTGCGACTGGTGAGTTTAGGCTACAGTGCCATTTCATGAAATGAGTAAGAAATGAGTCTGTTGAGCTATGGCCTGAACTCCCTCCCACATTAAAAACCGTTTGTAGCCAAGTGTGAATCACGGTGCTATGTACCATGGTGCCACGTACCATGACAAATCATGTCATTACTGACAAACTACCACAACAGTACTTCGTGTAGACAAGACATCATGGACCTGCATTTCAGGAATGTCATACACTTACACTGTCAGACCAGTACTAAATAGTTGCACCTGTATGACTCCTTCAGTTAAATCCAGAGGCAGAAATGTTGAAACCAGTGGTTGTGGGCAGGGTGACTTCTAAGGAGCCATGTGTTACTTCTCCAGCACGAGCAACACCCCACTGATGGCAAGCAAACAAAAGTGAAGCTTCCAATCTCAACACTTGCATCTATCTGAAAATAATTAGCTGAAGGGAAAATAAAACACCTTCTATCCTTGCAAAGCTGGGAGGAAAGGGAAGTTGTGCTGGTTTTGGCTAGGATAGAGTTAATTTTCTTCATAGTAGCTTGTATGGCGCTCAGATTTGTGCTGTAAACAGTGTCGATAATACAGGGATATTTTAGTTATTGCTGTGCAGTGCTTATACTTTCTTGGGTTTTATTTCTCTCTCTCTCTTTGTTATTTTCCTTTTCATTACAATTATATCATTAGTATAATATTAAAGTCTTGAACTGTTCTTATCTCAACCTATGAGTGTTCTCACTTTTACTCTTCCAAGTCTCTTGCCCCCATCCTACTGGTAGAGAAGGGAATGAGAGGCTGTGTGGCAGTTGCTGGCTGGGGTTAAACCATGACAGAAGTGCATCTGAGATTGCTTCAAATGAACCAACAAGGCTCAGAGAACAAGAGACCTCTGCTTGTGTGCTGCATTACTTACTCCTGAGACAAGTTTATGAAAGAATGGAGTGCCTTTAATCATTTAATTTGGTTAATTTAAAACTACATATGCATAATTTATTTACAGAGAGGTAAAAACCTCTAATTCCTGCATTTATTATTGTAACACACAGTATTAGAGATTTTTTTTTTTACTATTGCAAACTGCACACTGTCTGAGAGTGTTAGTTTTCTACATTATCATGCTTGACTGAGTGTGTTTGAGGGGACTTGAGGCTCCAGTTTGCGTATACCATTCTTCATAAATGATGTTCATTGCTTCCATTTACATACGAAGGTATTGCAGAAACTACAATACAAGTTAATATACAGGACTTTCTTTTTCAGCCACTGCAAGGGGGTTTTGGTTTTGGCAATACTGTAATAGTGCTTTATGTTAAAGGAGCATTTAGCCTATTCACAACAACACTCAGGGAACCCGTCTCATTGAAACTATCTCCAAATACAATTTATGCAAACTATTCATGTAAGTGGGACACCTTTTCTAATTCCAGCTCATGGGAATTTAATTTCAAATTTTGAGCCTTTGTCAGAATATCTATTACTCTTCAAGGACTTCATGGATGGAAAAGTATTGAGTGAAGTCCACATCTTTTACAAGGTTTGACAACTAATTCTGACCTTCTCAATCAATAGGTAAAACATTAGCCCTGGAAGATCTGGCTGAGGCAAAGAGAGAGAATTGATTCCAGAGCTGCCTTATTCCCAGGTAGCTTTAAATTATGTTCCAGCCTGACCCAGAAGATTTGTCCAATGTAAGTACCAACCCAATCACCTTTAGATAGCTGAATTTTCCCTCATTCATTTTCTGACCTGGGCTTTACTTTGAGCAGCCACCTTCACTGAAGGCATTTTGTGTCCACCATAATGCCTCTCATCACTAATTCACAGTCCCTTGGCATGTATGAAAGTTTAAATTATTTCCTGCAGTGTGCATTAGCTTGCACATGTCTACGCTGAATTTCCATCATGCTGTCTGGTCAAGTCTTTCTGGAACACGTCGTAGCTCCCTATAGTCTTGAGTAACCTAAAAAATTCTATGTCATCCGGACATTTTGCTAATTCACTATTTACATACCTACTCCCAGGTCATTAAGAAACATCTCTTACTACAAACTTTGGGCTGGCAGGCATAAATTCTTAATGTATATTGAAGCCATGAGCCAATCTAGGGCTGTTTTTCAGTTTGATTTATTTGAAGTAGCTTTTAATGGCTTATCAGCAGCTGTTGAAGGCAATGAAATCTGAGGTAGCATTACGGGTTTTGCTTTCTTGGTCTGGAGTAGCCATTGGAGACAGTGGAGCACACATTCTGCTCCCCTGGACTAGAGGATAGCTCTTTCCTAAACCTGTGTGGGATATAAGCCTCTTCCCTACACTGTGTTTTTCTTGTGCAGGGAGGATAACAACTCCCAGAGGCGGCAGCAGCTAGTTGTGGTGCAGAAGGAGTAGTATATGTCTTTATTCTATGAAACTGGGTTGACCTATTCCCCTGGCTGCTTGAAGTTGTCTGGCACAAGAGGAGGAAACAGGGGCTGACAGCAGTCAAGAGCATGTATAGGGACAGAGAGAAGGGATCTGGGTCAGTTCTTGCTGTTGTTGAGCCTCCCACCAATGTTCTCTCCCCTATCTCTGCTTGTACAGTGAGGCCTCTTAGAGTGGCTCCCTGTTTGCTCTCTGTGGAAACGTTGAGGGCAGCCTGGTGATATGGCTCTTCTTCCCACAGATGGAATCCTTAGGACTGATGGGTCGCGTTGAGCATAGCAGATGCAGTGTCTAAGTGTCTCTTGGGAAGAAAGCATTACATGGCCACACGCTTTAATTGTAGGGACATATCTTGAGATATTCATTTAACTCACTCGGTTCCTTACTTGCCATTGTGTAGACTTTATATTTCACTTCATAAATATTCTCTGTTTTTTTTCTAAACTATACTGTCAATACTCGTAGTGACAAAGAGGGATGTGCTATGGGCTGTTGGTTGCTTTGAATGGGGTGAGGGGGATCTGGGCAGTGTAGGAGGGAGTACCAGATTTTGAAATTTCAAGAAGGAGAATATACAGAGAAGGAGAAATCTCTCTTTTTTTTTTTTTTCTGTTCCTCACACATGATCTCACATAATCTAAAATATTTAACAGTCATGAGCTCTGCTGGCAGAAACACTACCATACTGAAAACGTTGCCACCAGTGTTTGCCATGATGTCCAGCAACAGTGAAAGAAAACACTAGCCGAACATTTAAACAGTGACTTGTCATCACTAGCAATGATACTTCATTGACAAGAATAGGAAGGTATCTATTTCTCAGAGGTTTTTGTTGTTCCAGGATATATGCAGGCTTGAGAGCATGAGACCGATTTAGATTATGGTCAGAAACACAGAGTATATTTACAATCAGAAGCAAGCAGACTTTTAAATACAAGCACAATAACACTACTAAGCTGGGGCAAATCCTGTGCTTAAACCCGTGCTACTGATTGGGGGTTTACCTGGTTCAAGTTCTTGTCTTTGGCTGTTTCCTCACAAAATCCTTCCCAGGTTGAATGTTTTTGGTAGAAAAATTTTTGCAATAAAATATGGAGAGCAGAGAAATATCTGGCAGGCTGAGCATGCTTGGGAAAATATTTTCTGTCCACTGCTCCTACCTGGCTGTGCGAGGAAGGCCACAGAGCTGCACAGGTGCCTTTGCAAACCATCGCTCATTTAGACTGTGGCAAGGGACAAACGTCCCCCTAGCCACTGACTGAGACCTCAGCTCCTGCTGAGGAAACCATCAGCATAACCTCCCCCTGCAAGCTGTCCCAGCATTGCACCACGTAAGGAAGAAGAGAAAGTCTCTGTTTCTAGTTTGCCAGCAGTATTCTATGGAGTAATGCTTGTGTGAACTTCCTTTCATGTTCAGCCATTCACAGGAGTTGTATTGTTTCAGAGGACTTTGGCAGTGAGCTATGGAGCTCTGTTACCTCTGGGTGGGGGCTGTGCTGCAGGTGCTGTGAAGACATCTGCTTCCCCCAGGTCATGTTCAGTCACCTGGTTCCCAGCCTGGAGGCTCTGGACAGCTCTGCCTTAGATTACATCTGCCATGTCATGCTGCACCTCGTCATCCTCTTCACCCTCCTCCCTGTCTTCCAGCTCTTCCTCTCCCCTCCTGCCCTCAGCCACCCTCCTGCTGCCTTGCAGACCCTCCAGCCATCCCAGCTCCGGCTCCCCTGTCTGCATTCCTCTCCTTCTGCCCTGTTTGCCTACAACTTCAGTGTCTGACAGACCATAGTATTCTGTGGACAGACCAGAGCAGTCACCTACAGCTCTACACTGGACACTGGCTCCCAGTGGGCAGCAAGGGACTTTTCCCTTCTGCTGTATTGGAGGTGGCTTGTAAGCTCCCAGGTGCTCTGTAAGCAGGATTGTGTTTGGGTGTTGGAGAAATAAGGTTGGCGGTTGCCTAGTTAAAAAGGGAGAGACTTTGGGGGCTGCAACTGAGTGGATGAGGTGGTGGGAAGGGGAGCAAGGGGCAGAAACTGGGAGAAGCAGGGTGCACTTGAGGCTCAAGGCTGTGTGGGAGCTGTGGTTTCAGGTGCAAGCTCAAGCATAAAGCAAAACTTGCCTCCAGCACTGCCCTGTCAGGGCATGGAAATGTGGTGAGCCCCTACTCAAGGGTAATACAAAGTCCTACTTCTTCCCATGGTGCCCAGGCCAGGCCTGTCACTACTTGCTTTGCAGAGGGCTGCAAGCCCTGGAGGGAACACAACACTGGAGGGAACACAGCCACCAAGCTATGGGATCCCATCAGCAGGAGCTCTGCCCAATCCCTCTGCCCTGCAGAGCTGGCGGGATGCGGCCAGCTGAGCTCCCTCAGGCCCCTCTGAGCAACACAGCGTGGTGGGTGTTTGCCTGGAGCTGGGGCTTTCATGGCGCTTGGGTTTTGTGAGAGAAGGAGGAGTTTCTCTCTTGACATTTTCACAGCTCTTGAAGGAACAGGAGGGATTGATGACTCTCAGCACAGTAAAGACAAAGAGGTGATCTTGCCCTACTGGGCTTTGATAAACCCAGGCAACCAGCCACCACTTGTTCTTACAATCCCTCACTCCCACATATGCTATTACGGGGCTTTTTCAACATTAATGCATGCTTATTAACTGACATGCCTTTGTTTTTTATTCAAGATCTTGTTTCTAAACCACTCCTTAAAACTCACCATATAGATGCATGCACATAGTTATTTTTCTGTCAAAAAATCAGATCTGTAACATTTGAAGGGGAAAGAAAAGTACTCTTATAAATAATTTTTTTTTCCTTTTCACTATTTTCTTTTACCAAATTACTCTCCAGGTATTTATTTCACAGACATTGTGCTCAGTTTCAGTAGCCTGTGGAGGGCTGTTGAGGTGTGATTGGGCAAGTCTTGTGCTAGCAAAATCCTCATAATTTTTTTCTCAGAAGCACAGCACTTACACCTTGCAAACTTGACACTGGTATTTAAGCACAGATTTGTAAAGGTATTTTGGCATCTCCCTCCCAGCAAGTCAGACTCAGAGATTTGGCTTTTCCAGTATGAGAGTTTGCTCTTTTATTGGTTGAATTTTCCTTCTGTTGCAGGAAGAACAAATATGAATTGGCTTCTCTGGGAATGAAATCACAGGAACGGAAGGTAAAATCCTTTACAATTATCCACTGATTAACTCTTACCCATCAGGACAAACAGGCACTTTAACCCATTTTCTTTCCAGAAATTCCAAGTAAAGCAACTGACTCAGAATATGAAAACCCACATCTAATTCATGGTGATGGTTTCCTGATTGGATGCTGAAGTAAACGTGGCAGCTTCTGAACAGGACTTGACGGTTCCTAACACCTGACTGGTTTTTAACACTAACTCAGTAATTATGCATCATGGACAGGCCTGCTTTTTGCCATCACTTCTATTCTTCACTGTAACTTTGCAAAATGATCAAATGATCGAGATCTAGAAAGTTCATGCCCTCTGTCCTGTATTCAGACATGACTCTACTGTGCAATTTAGACTCTTAATGGAACTAATTGTGTTTCCTGTGCTGTCCTGCCTAGAGGGCCACGGAGAGCAGGACCCGGTTGTGCTAATTTCTGGATGAGCACATAATAAGAGTCCGAGTCCCTGTACTGACAAATCCATTATATAAATGGAAAAAGAGACCTAGAGAGACTGGTGACACAAGAGGGAGTGAACAATACAGGAGCCATGAATATCAGGTCATTGGGGATATTGGCTTCAGAATGTCCTGCTTCCACTTGAGGCCAATCATCTGAATATTTTTCACAGGGATGAGAGTCTGTTGGATGCCTGAACTACAGCTGAGACTGGAGCTCAGCATCTCTGTGTATTCAAAGGGAACGACAGGCCCAAGGTGTTCTGCTTGCTGTGTCCTGAAGGATGCTGTATCTTAACAGCATCATTTCTGCCAAGGACCTCTGTGAGGGAACCTGAAACATTATTATTCCCAACATCCACCAAATCCCAGAAAACTGCTGAAATGCAATTGAAATAGCAGAATTCTGATGTGGTCAGTTAACCCCCTACTACCTCAAACCCTGATATCTGTGTATAAATAAAGTGAAAGGGAATAGCACCAGATTATTGGCATAGCTGGTGAGGAAAGAAGTGATACCATGGGATGATTTCCTATGAATTATTTATTGGGTGCTGTGATCAGAGCTGGGATTAGGCTCTGCCCTGCTCTAGGTCATCACGAGTATATACCCTATGCCCTCACTCAAAGCACTAAGTAGCCATGCCAAAGACAGGCTCTTTGCATGACTGCCTCTAGATCCCAACACATACCCCTGTAGCCCCTATAATGGACAAGCACATGTATTATTAAGCAGCAGAAAGCACTTGTACAAGGCTGACGGCACACATGACTTATTTACATGGACCTAAAATAGCAGCACTTTAAGTGATACAAACACAGAAGACTTTAAAGTGCTCCACAGAGATCTGTGAATACAAGAGAACCCTTTGGCTAATCCTGAAACATTGTTTTGTTTTTTTTTTTTAAAGTCAGCTCATTCTCTTTTATGCACCTGCCATTACTTTCCTTACCTAGAAGTGACTTCCTTCATTTTTCCCTATATATTGGATTATTAGCAGCTTGGTTAATAACAATCCTCCCACTTTTGTTGGCAGATGCAGCCTTTGAGAACTGACAGTTCCTAAGGGCTTAGGAATACTCTCCCTCAGGCTTGCAGGGTGGAGAATTCATGGGGTTTTCCCTTCCTTTAGCTGGGTTTCCTCATGGAAAGCAGCTTCAAATGGCCCTGCTTCAACTATGCCCATTGGCCAGGTCTGGCACAGGTTGTCCCTGCTGACACTTGGTATTTGTTTGGGGACGGGGGATGGATGTGCAATGTCCCTTGAGAGGTGTGTGCCCACAGGAGGAGGGAGGTCACTGCCAGGGCAGCTGGGGAAGGCTCTTGAGTGTATGCCAGGACTGTGGGATGAGAGACAAAAACCAGTAAAACATTAAAATGGATGTATGTGTGTACGGGGCAGGGGGATGGGGGACCTTAAAGATTATTTAACAAAAAAAAATCTCAATGTCTGACTTATATGAAATTTAATTTAATTTATTTTTACACCAGCAGCTGTCAGTTCAAAGAACAAAAACAAAGTAGCCATCTGTGCTTAATTTCATAAATCTACTGTAGATTGTCACATGATAGTGGAACTTGGACAAAAATGTATCACGTGATTTGGTCCGGTCCCTTTAAAGTTGTGCTTTCATATATAGTCTGATTTAGCTGCAGCGATAGGCACGAGGCCCAGCTAAGCAGGCAGCAACCTGTCATGAACTGAGCAGGGTCAGTCTGACAAAATTCCTGATTTCTAAGCCTTGTAACATCTTTCTCTCTTTTTGTGGTAAAGTGTTTTGTTGTTTTTTTCTTTAATTATGGTTCCAGCATTCAAGCAAAACTATGAGCTTATTCGATAATGGCAAAAGCTGTAATGTGAAATGTAACATGAAATAACTCCCTTTCCATGAGAGATACAATGACATGGAAAAAGCAGGGTGCCAAGGAGCTGCAGTGGGCCAAGAGTGGTTGCAGAGCCAGGCAGTCTCACCTCTCATTGGAAGCTCTTCCCTAGCTTTTTAGATGGGACGAAAAGAGTTTGCTTTAAATCCACTCATATTACAGGTGAATCAGAGAAATGTAAAGAAATGAATTTTTTTTAGCCATTTGTGAGGCAGGGCTAATAGGGAAAGAGTGTGTTTACTCCTCAAATTCGTATTACTAAGAAAGTGCAAGGGAAAGAGATCAGAAGGGGTATAATTAAAATACAGATCAAAAAGTCGCATTTTTCAATTTGCCATGTGAAAAAAAATAACAATCAACTTGTCATATTCTCATTAAATACCAGATGGTTGAGCATGAGTAATAGATCTCTGGCTGACAGAAATCTGCAAACTCTTTTCTTTGGAGAGTTTTTAACTTAAGCAATCCGACCATATTGAATAGTCAATAGTGCTCTCAAGGTGAATGTATTTGTTTAGTTTTTGCGTGCATGTAGGTGCCTGTGCGTGCCAGAGCGTACGTGCATGTGAGGTGGAAAGAGGAGCAGAGCCTCAGAGAAAGTAAAATGAATTCGGAGCAGGTAATTTTAGCTGCCTAGCATTTGCACTCTTACTCACACTCACAGACTCAAGAATTTCCTGAGGTTTTAATGCTTTCCATCTTCTTGGGGATAATTAAGTGATGACCACACCTGTGCTGAAAGGAAAAGGCCACACCTCCTTTATCTAGTGCAGCTACATAACCATAAATCAGGTTGTCGCTCTGAAGTCGAGCCCCACAAATCAATTGTTTTCTTTCAGCGCTACCGTCCCCCTCTAGTCAGGCAAGCAGGCAGCTGCCGGCAGCCCTGCTCCATTGCCTTCACTGGGCCAGCTCACTCCTGGACTAACTCCAGAAAAGGTTTTACCATGCTGGCTTTGTTTCTCTTGTTTGCAGTTATTACTGATATATTACAGTAACACCAATAGGATCTGGCCATAGACCACCATCGAGAAGGTACATATATACAATTAACAAGATTCTTTTCTTTCCTACATGATTTACTCTCCCAGTATACAACATGAGATAGTCCCTGGACATAGGTATGTGGGGAAGCTCAGACCTAACTGTATCAGCTCAGACCTAACCTTGTGAAAACAGCGTGGGCGGCATCAGCATTACCGGTTTTCTAGAGCCAAACCTTTACGTAGCCAAACGCATGTCTTGATCCCAAGTGCAAAGACACATCTTGTTGCTACCTTAATGGACGGACTTTAGCCATTTGCGAGGCTTGATATCAGTGCAGCCAAATGACTGGCAGCCCTGAAAGGCTGGTATAATAAAGGAAACATTTAAGCCTGCCAGCAACACATGAAATTTCAATTATATTCTACATGTGTGTAGAAGAAGCAACCATTTTCCTGTTGCCTGCTCCAGCCTGTCGCGGAAGCACACACGCGTTTATCTCTCTTGGAGGCCTTGCATTTTATTTTAATTCCCTCCCCACCCCCCCTTCTGACTGCTGTTTTTCCTTAATCTAAAAGAAGTAATTTTGAATGAAAGTAGATGATCTGGTCCTTGTATATGGCAAAACAGCAATTACGGGCAAACAGTCTTTGTGGTAGGAGTGTGGTAGCTTTATTCTCCTACAAGTTTGGGCTGGACTGCTGCTTAGAGTAATAGACGTTAATAGCAGAAAAAAGCTTGTGAGGTTTTTTTGGACTACTCTTTGCCAGCAAGGGATTTTTCCCTATGGGATATTGTAACCAAGCTTTAATTAAAAAAAATTAGAAGGCATTAAAGCAGCACAAAATAATAGCCTCCTTCGGTGTACCTCACATTATCAACTGAACTGTTAGTCTCAGACCTTCTTCATTCAACCTACTGACAAATCGGTGCTCTTGGCAGATCTGGATCTCACAACTCTGTGTTGTTCAGGGATAACTAGAAGTGGTATAGCTAAATTAACAAAATAAATTAGCATGGGTAGAGCACCATGCTAATGTCTGGATTGCTTCTTGTCCTCAAACTAGTTCTTTGAGAGCTAACTCACTTAGCACTGTAATGTGCAGTGCAGATGTACTCACGTGCTACACTAGTCTTTGGGAATGACACTGGTATTGTGAGGATCTCAGAAAATCCATGGATGGTAGGAAAAGTGGAAAACCTAAGAAGCTCAGGTTCTCCCCTCTCAAAACTTTCAGCTGATCAAAATAGTGGTGTTTTCTTTTCCTATGAGAAGACTCTAGGGATAAAGTTTTGGCGCCACTGAGATCTGCAGAAGTTTTGCCAACAGCTACATTTATCCTATATACAGAGTAAAAGTTTTTTTCTGGTGGTAATAGGCTAATCTCTCAAACTGTATTCCTCCTAAAATTCCATAAGGTTTGCCAGTTTCACAACATATTCGTTATGCACTTTTCATGGTTTTTGCTAATACCAGCATATATTACTGCTTGAATCACCTTTTTTTTTTTTTTTGGGAATTGCCATCTTATCACACCAGCCTCGTTTTTCAGCTGTTACTTTTTCAGGAGTTCATCCCCATCTCCTCTTTTTCTCTTGGCTTGACAAGACTGTCAGAGGCACATGTAAGCACTTGCTTTCTTGATCCTGAGCTTTAATGATTAGCTTAAGGAGTCTCATATGCTCCTGTCATGCCTATTGCTACCTCTGTCAACTTTCTTTTCAACACAGCAGACTCTGATCGCGCCTAGAGACAAGGTCTGCAGCACCTGCTCTCAAAGGAAACGGAAAGAAAAATTTTCTGCTCATGAAGATTGACTCATTAATGGAGATACGGCTAACTAATCTACCTAGAGCTTTCATATGGGTCTTGAGGCCGTACTTCTCTAATCTGGCAGGATTTATTGAGGGTAAGGTAACTGGATCCTCATTTGCAGGCATAGGCAGTGATTTCTGGCAGCTTCCAGATTATTTGGCTTCCATTTGAGATCTGTGCATTTTCTATCTAGCAGACCATGTCCTTCCCACCTTCTGTCTACAGATAAGGTGGTTTTGGAGAACTGCTGATGAGACTTTTTCAGCAGTTTGCCTATACTGCCTTCATTAGAGCAACACGTCCAGCCACTGATACTCCAACAAACACCTAACACAGTACAAATCAGGAGGAAGTTTCCATATGGAGTTAGCCCATCCGACAACTTTTTGATCTCTCAGGACCTCAAGACCAAGGTCAGAGGCTTGGGCAGAGTTCCTATTTACAGCACTTGTCATCAGAACAAAGGAAATCTTTAAGCTGGTTTTACTACCTTATCAAACCTCCATGGGCGAGGCAGAAGAGAACAAACTAGTTTTCAGGACCACAGAGGTATACAAATCTGAAGGTAAGCAGATATACATATAGATGTCTGATGACTCGTCTGATATACCTGATTAGTGAGAAAGGATGCATTTGAGGTTAAGACACTGAATAGGATTCAGGAAATCTAGATTCGGTTCCCAGCCTCACCATAGATTGCCTGTGGCATCTTGAGTAATTCTTTTTTCTTGTACCTCAGCTCTCTGTGCCTGAAAGGGGGCACAGGACTTTCTAGCTCCTAACTTTTCTTTTGGACAGACAGAGCAAGTGCACTGGTGTCCCCTAACTCATGTGGGCTCTCATCTCACTGGGGATCTCTTGATACCATCAGTGTGTGAATCAAAATGCTCAAGGGAAGAGAACAATGTATACTTAAACCGTGTATGTAGAAATGATGAATGGTTCCAGAAGTATCAGTGAAGTATCAGAAGTTGACCACTTTTGGGAATAGTAACAGTCTTACTGGCAGCTATCTCTAGCAATCTCAAACTGCTAACCAAAATCTGAATCAATCTAGGACTGAGTATTTTATTTCATGGTTCACAGAGCAACTAAGTATTTAAACACCTCCATTTTGCTTCCTCCATGCCAACGCATATCCAGGTCCCAGCTGCAAGCATAACAGAATTGCAACAAAACCAGAGCAACACAAAACAACATGGACGACATGGAGGCAACAATACTATTTCTCTTTGTTGATTGGTCATATCAATCATACTTATTTCATTCATCTTGGTTATATCAGTCATATGATTCATTGTTACATGGGGCTAAGGAGATAGCACTGAACACCAGAGAAGTTCAGTGTGCTAATTTGTCCATCATTCTGTTGGATTCAAATTCTCTTCTTGCTTGCTGAAGTCCGAATACAACTAGCCTCAGTTACCTGGGCCTCTACACTCTATAGTAAATGAAAATAAATAGTATTATTGTTTCCAATAGCAGTAACATTAATGAATGAGAATCTCCAGAGATGCCCTATTATGTGCTTTTTTGTTGATTCAGTGGTCTTTCTGTCTTTTTAATGCCTTCTAGGTTATTAGTCAGAGATCCTGCTTTAAGGTTTCAGCTTGCAACGTCTTGCTTTAAGGCTATTGTAAGACACTCTCTCTCTCTCGTCTTTTTTCTTGGCAAACTCTTGTAGCAGCAGGCTTTGTAGGCAGACTTCTTTCATTACGTAACCTTTTCCTCTTGATAGGGCATCTGTAGTACCGGAGGGAGGAGGATGCCTGATACAGACAGGTTTCATCCTCCCACCCTATTTTCATGTCCATGCATTTTCTCCTCTTAAGAGGACTCTAATACTTCCCCTTGCTACTGAAAGTAGGTGGAGGAACAGCCAGTCTTTCCTATCCTTGGCAAAATGTTTCTCTGGTGCTGTTACTTATCGTGGAGCGATGAGCACAAGCACCCTCACAGTTGCAGTGATCCAGGAAGAGAATTGAAGCTCCAGCTAGATTTCCTGGGCAGTTATGTGACCCATCAGACATGCACTGAGAGCATCAATAGGTGACAGCCACCTCTGAAAATGGGGTACCTTTTATTGAGCCAGAAGTTAGTTGTACAAAGGGTATTTATCCCCAGTGCTCAAAGCTGCCCCTAGGGGAGCACTGGAATGGATTGCTCGGGGAGGTCGTGGAGTCTGTATCCCCAAAGATTTTAAGAAATAGTGACATGAGCACCTACAATGGATGCCCCATATATAGCTGATACCACAGTGGTGCAGGAAAGCACATAGGATAATCTCCTGGTATGCTGTGAACACACTTAGTGGAGTGGGAAATGCCTGAAAGTCTTATGGGAACAAGTCCTTTAAAAACTCACAGTCCTTTAAAAACCCACATCTCCTCAGGAACAATGATTTAAACTTGAGTCTCTCACATCCTAGGGGAGTATCCTCATCCTTTGGCCCTGCAGAGAAAGGTGGGAGAGTCAGTTTTGGTTTATAATTGAATGCAGGTATTTAATTAGCTATGGCAAAGTAGATCAGATTCAACAGAGGGTATTAAGAAAGTCCTGTTCCCAAATACCTGAGAGGGTGGTGGTGAGGCCACTCTCCTCAATGGGAGACCAAGGTTCAAATCTCTGCTCTCTAATCAGGTGTGTGGGCGAGGAGAGAGGAGGAAGACTTGAAAGCAGATTTCCTACCTCTTATGTGGCTAAGGGAAAAATATGGGGGAGATGACTGTTAGTTGTTTTTTTTTTGGTATTTTTCTTATCTCCAGGAAAGGAATTACAGCCATAACTCCCAAAGAAGATAGCTGCAACCTTCTTTCCCAGTGGTAGCTATTTAACTGCCTCTGTTTAATTGCCTTATTGCTAAATACCTCACACCACAAGTGTGACTCTTGTAGACATTTCTTACCCATCAGCCTGAGAAGCTTCTTTTTCTCCTCTCCAGCTTCTCTAATCTCATTCTAAGGTATCAGTTTTATCCTCTCTCCTATGCCAGACCTGGTGCCGTGGGATGCCCATGTCTCTAACCCCAGGCTGAGGATTCCAGTATGCACCAGGGTAAGTTGGAAGTCAGGTATTACAACAGCATGGTTTTCCTCTTTTGGTGTGAAATGCCTTTTTACTTCAACTATGAGCGTGTTGAACAGTGAGGAAACCAGTACTTCTGGCTTAAGCATGCACACAATTAACCAAGGCTTGTGATCTTATGACACAGAGCTCTTTGTAAGGAGCTCCTGTAAGGAGTTCCCTTTGACTAAAATTATGTGCTTAAGGTCTTTTTACTGTTAAATTACACCTGCTCTATACTTTCTGTCATGTGTATGGGACTTGAAGGGAGCTGGAGAGATACAATACTCTTACTGGTGCATGACTCTGGTTTTATAGGTCAAAAAGTTTTTCAGTTGCCAGTAGTTGTATCTGACCAGAGAAAGATAAATACATTTCTTGGAGTATTTTCTGCTTAATAAACAAATCGGTTTTGTATGGGATGTTTCTCAAATTCTTTGCTTTACCCTGGAATTTTATATTCTTCCTTCTTACACTTAAATTACATTTACTTCAGTGGAAAATACCCCCACCCCTACACATTTTAACCTCTCTTTACTATGAGAAGTAGAAGCAAGGAGGAGTAAAGCAGTGAAAAATAACAGGGTTGGCTTGGATTTTAGACCTGCAACTCTCTTACACCTGAGCCTACTTGACAAATTGAATTAGTCACATTTTGTAACATTTTATTCCACTGTTTTCACCACACTGTTCACTGTTCCTCTAGCCCTGGCATTTCAGGAAGAAAAAAGAGGAGAAGGAAAGTGTTAGTCTTTGTTTCAGGACAGAGCCCCCATTTTCACTTTAGCCAAGACAAAGGTCATAGCAGCATGCTCCCATCACTGATTCTCCATAAATAACCCTTGTTGACCCCACTGAGATCTCAAAACTCTCTCCTTTCAGAAGGAGGGAGGGTAATTTTCATTGGTGATGTGATGCATCTTCAGATTCAAAGTTCTGAGTGGTACTTTTCACATGCTGATGTTCCTGGTCCTGGCTCACATAGCATCACGTGTGTACATTTCTCATTTTTACTTGCATCACAAGATCAAGTTTTCCAGCTCGTACCAAAGGTGGTCCACAAGTCTTGTCACCTTCTGATTGGTGTGGCACCATTTTCTGTGGCATTGAGCTATGGCTGTATATTATCCACCAACGAACCTTTTAAACTACATATTTCTGCATTCCTTCCTGGATCCAGTAGCTGGTGTTAGGAAGCTCACTAGAGCTTTGTTTCTTGAGTTACAGTTGTTCAGGTCTTCAGGTTAACATTTCTAGCTTTAATCAAAAAAGATTATGTCAACAGGAACCATGTTGTAGGCTTTTTCAGTGCTGATTGTAACCTTTATGGTTGGTTAATCGACAAAAGTGCTAAAAGTCTGTTTCAGAATTTCTGTTTCATAAAAATGTCTCCTTTGTTGAAGTATCAATTAGCAGTCTTGGTTCAGAGTTTATTTCCCTCACATGCAGCCATTTATTCTGTAATAATTGTCTAGATTCTGACATTAAATACTGTAATTTCTCCTGCTATGTATAAAACCACTTCCAAAGGCTTCTAAGTTTTATTTCCTTCCCATTTTCTACAGAAATAGCCAGAGTTTGTTCATGCTTGGGGAGATTAATAAAGCTATAGAGTAGATTGTGAAATTCACCTCAAACCAAAATAGAATGAGCTCCATTCCAAGACCTCCTGCAGGCTCCATTTCTTTATATAAATATATGCCAAAGTTCCTCTCCATGAAGTAAATATATAAAAATGCATATTTGAGAGCAATTATAAACTAGTGTATTTTGACATTTCTTCACTGCAAATCTTTTAACCTTTATTAAGGGAATTCTGGTTGAATGGATTTTTACTTGAGACATATAGAGAAGAAAAAGCTTAATGCCTCTTGAAATTATGGACAACCTAAGGAGGAATCCTAGGAAATGTGAGTAAATTAAACCCTAGTTTTGGTCCTAGCAAAGGTTTTGGCCAACAAATGCTCATTACTATCAAGAGCTACATGCTTGTACTGAAGCCAGTTGAAGGTGTTTGCACTGAGGAACCTTCATCGTTCTCCATACACAGTCTGGCTTTATTGGTGCAGAGAACTACCTGTTTTCAGACCTTGTTGCAGAGGTGCCATAGGAAAGGTGAGAGATAGGGAAAATGTTGCAAATGCTGAGTATATGATCCCAGTTAACCAAGATAAAAGCCCTCTGTCCCTGCACTCTGATTTGTTTTGAATGGGAGCAAGACATTATTTGGCTCTTTGTCCTTCGTTAATCTTCTCCAAGTCAGTAGTTTCTTGACAGTGCGTAGTTGAGAGTGTGAGAAGTCAGTGAGAGCAGCCCTGGGACAGAGATCAGGGCAATACGGGCTGGAAATGGGAGCTCTGAATGGGGAAACAATGCTCAGAAGGAGAGTTATTTAAAGATGTGCTGGCACAGCAGAGGAGGACTCCTGGGAAATTCCTGGCCTGTAAGGTCCTTCCACCCTTGGGGATGGAGACTGATGTGCTGCCAGGGGCTGCAGAGGTGGGTGGTGGGTGCTGCAGGAGAGTCACGGAAGTCCTGGGGTGGGTCCTCGTTCCCACTCCAGAGGCGTGTTGACCCTTCTTTATCTCAGACCATCAGACCTGCTTGGTTTTTCCCAGAACTGCTCTGGATGCCAGGGAAAAGTGACAGAAGGCTTTTCCAGGGAGGTTGCAAGAGGAATTAAAGGAGAGGCCATAAGTGGAATTCTGATTCAGATGTGGCCTGGGGCAGTAGGAGCTCCTGCAGATGCTGGCATGTAGATACCATTAATGGGAAATACCTGTGATATGGGAAACATTCTGAAAAATAAGCTGCAGCTCATGCTTGAGCCGGGAGACAGCTGTATGCCCATTAGTTTGGCTATCCTTTTGAGCAAACACAGCAGTTATGGGGAGCTGCTGGAGGCTAGTGATTCCTTGCAAACTATCCACATGGTTCTGCCTTGAACTTTACTTAAACTGGGGTTCTCTCCTAGAAACAGACTGACACATACTGCACTTTATGTACTACTAAACCTAAGCCTGTTCAAACTTGCTTACTTGACAGCAGGCTACTAGATGAAAGCAGGGTTGATTCACTTATCATCCAGAAATAGAGAGCTCCAGAAGACTTTTTCTTGCACAGCATAGAAGTTTGCAACTTTTTTTTTTTAATGGTAATCATCCCACCATGGGAATGAAAGACAGCAGGATAAAACTTGAACTTGCCATTCTTAGCTGGTCAAAACAGAAGTTCTGTCTCCATAATTCCAACTTTCCCTTCAAATACATGTGTTGAAACTTTGCCATGGATATTTTTCTGCCTTCTAAGAAAAAACGTTAGATGATCCATCTATAAGAGGATCTCTGACATCAATTGGTAATGGATACTGAATACTAAAAAGACTCATTCTGAGCAGCTCCTGCCCTGCACAAACCCTAAGCCTGTTCAGCCTGACCTTCTGTGGCTTTTTTTGCCTTCAGAATAGCTTATGAAATTTTTAGCATTCTTGCAATTGTAACATCTGGGCCTCATTGTTCTTGCACCTTGGAAAAAAAAAAGGGGGCAATGACAAACACACTTTGCATTCACACCCTCTATCACCTGTTTTTCTACATGTTTTGAATCAAGATGCTCAAGCGTAAATTTCTGCTGGTCATTTGTGGCTGCCCTCCTGAGGGGCAGCCCTCAGACTGAGACAAACCAGCAGAGTGATTTTGTGCATACAGACTGGAATGCTGCTTTGTGTTGGGCAGGTAAACAGAAGAGTCACTTATTAAAAATATGCTGGAAGATTTTTGGCACTCTCTTAAAAATAGCAAATTAGTGCTGGTATCTGAGTTGTGTTTTCTCTAGTCCCTTTCACAGATCTACAAGAGTTTCTCTCTTACACATCGCTGAACTGTAAGCTATGCACATTAAGAGGCCTTGGGTGATTTAAAGAAAATAATTTTCCTGTGCTTATTGTAAATAGTTCTGTAGTTAAAAAAAAAAGTTAAGATCCTTAGTATTTTCTTCTCCCATCATTTGCTTTTGCATCAGCTGCTGACTTTACTGTGTTACATAGTGTGTAGGAAATGCCATGAATAACTGGTAAAGTATCAAGGGTCAGAGGTCATGATATCAGTTCTGATGGACAAAAGCTTTTGAGGAGCAATGCCTGTGTCTTGGGGCTGGAAAGGGTAAGACTGAAAAGTGCAGTCATAGACTTATTAACTTAAGGAGTACAGTGCAGCTTCGTTGTTATAATCTGATGGAGTGCTTGGTAACAAGCAAAAGATCAGTTTGTGTTTGGGAAGGAATAATTCAGCCTCATGTGGATGCCTTTTATTTTTAGAAAAATGTGTCTCCCTTAGACCCTTGCAGAAATAAATTGTGTGGAGCAGAGGGACATTGCCTGCATGCAGAATCAACTATTTGCCAAATGTTTTCTTTGTTTAAAATATGCACTTGCTAGACTGAAGCCCAAACTGCAAAGTTCAAACCAACACTCAAATTCCAAACAGCGCAGACTTTAAAGTCGCTGAAGTCCAACTGGGAATCGCGGCACCACAAGCAGTCCTGAAGTTAAATTTCTACACCAGCCTTTGCTTACAAAATATCAGAAGAGGTGCAAGTGCTACCACCTGTTTCCTTCTTCACCACTCCCAGTTTTTGCAACAGCTCAGTGGTTAGTGTGCTCTGCCAGGATGGGAAAGACCCAAGTTCAGTTTCTGGAGAGATGGAAAGCATTTGAACCCACAGACTCTCAGGGTTAGATAACTCAGGGTTAGATACTCAGGGTATCTAACCTCAGGAGGGACTCCTTCAGTTAGTCCTATTAAAGGTGTTTACACTGCTCTGTGGAATAATCATCAGATGTTAGATTTAAAAAAAAATAAATAAAAGGTAATTCTAGCATAATTTGTTTCATCCCAGGCAAGATTGCCTGGAAAAAGGAAACATGGGTACCAAGCCTTGCTCCAGGAAGAACTTCCTTAGGGCAAAATACTTTAACAGGCGTTGGAGCTGGAACCATTGTTTTTTCCCTAGGTGAACACTTACATCCTTTCTAAGCCAGTGTCAAGCAGGTTCTTTGTGTCCCTGCCTGGCTCCCTTAGCAAACTGGATTGCAGTGCAGGGCAGGGTAGTCACTGATGTCCTGGACCTGGGAGGGGATGATGATGGGCTAGGGGAAGAGAGAAAGGATGCCTCCATGAGCACAGCAGGGGTTGCTCTTTCACATCCTGGGCAAGGCACATAAAGCCACCAGATAGAAGAGGGCAATTGTTGCCCTGATGTTCTCTACCCGTCCCATTTTGGTAGGCACATTTGAGGCCACTTACTGGATAACCTCGTTGATTGCGGCGGGATGGGGAAGGGAGGAGGAAGGGCTATGGTCAATGACAGGTTTTGGGGCACTTTTGGGTAGCCAGATACACATTATTATTTCATTTGGTTTAATAACAAATGAAGATCTTTGCAGACAAGGAATTGGAGGGTTTGTTTAAAATTAATTGCTATTGTGAAGGAAGCATAACCCAGGACAATAGCTAGTGATAACAGCTCCGGTATATGAACGCAGAAGCTTTATCATTTAACTTGCCACTATGCATGACTTGAGTCCCCAGACCAGCACAAATACCTGCTTATTAGCAATTTTAAGGTGATGTCAGTGGGTGTTAGGCACCTAAATATTTCTAGATCCTTGTCTCAAAGTGACTGGTTACCCTGTGAATCAGGTTCAAAGCTTTCAGTGGGGAAATGTCCTGTGAAAGACTCTTGCTTCTTCTGTTATCCATGGTAATCTTTCTCTAAGAGAAAAATCTGCATCACTGTGGCTTAATTTAAATATGCAAGCAGAGTTCGGCTTCTTCCTTTACTTTGTAATTAATGTATAAAGTACCCGTCTCTTGGCAATACCTCGGTGTTTAACACACTAGGACTCTGCCCACCTGTGCTCCAGAGCTGGGATTTGTTCCTGCCAACAAAGTGGACAATACTAGGGGAGAAAAAAGTGAACTGAAGGAAGGCTGCCATGCCCAACGATGAAATGACCTGAAGAGAAAGGCCTGATGTGCCCAGCTGGGATGACAGCCACTGAGACCCCAGTGGACATCCTCCGGGAAGAAGTTCCTTAGATGGAGTCCCCACCGAGAAGGTTCAAACAGCAAACCCAAGCACAGCAAAACTGTACAGTTGAAAAAAAGAAAGAAAAAAAAGATAGTTTTCATGTTCCATAAGGCTATGATTGTGTGATATACATATTTTTATTCAAGATCAAAGCGTTGTTTTTAATAGTTAAATATTCACAGATGCAAATGAGATTTGATTTGCATAAAGTGATAATTATGTTATTCATTAGGACTTGGTAAATGTTGTGTTCAAATTCCATGATCATTTTGCTTTAGGGTTACTGAGAAACAAGTTTATGAGTTTAAGGGGAAACCTATTGTGAAAGTAAATGGCGGAGTTTATTTCCACCTAGCTGGGATGATTTACCTACCTCCTACCTTCTCAGAACGGCAGGTCCAGTCTAGCCCATTATATCAGCTAATGTCTGTGGGGAGGCCCAGGGCTGCTGTCCCTGCAAGGTCATCTGTCAATGCCAGGTGGGGAGGGGGAGCTGTCAGTCTCCCCATGTAATTGCCTCTCCCCAGCTGCGCTGCCCGCTTGCCGCTGCCTGGGCCCCGGCTTCTGCTGCTGTGGGAGAGACTCAGCTTCCCTCCCCTTCTCACACACACACACCTTCCCCTGGGTCGAGAGAAACAATGGAGCAGGGAGGACAGGGCAAGCCTGCGCCGAGCTGCAGACACTTGATAAATGGGTGGGCAGGCGGCAAGTGACAATATGCAGACAAGTGATATCATTTGCAAATGGATTCGGCAAGGGAAGCAAGAATATAGAAAGGAGGAAAGACAAAGTCAGGGGCACGGAAAAGGTTTCTCGTTAACCCTTGCAGGAGGGTGGGAAATATGATAGCTCAACTCTCTGGGAGAAAAAAAAGGTTGGGAATTCTGCTTTTCAATCCCTCAACTACAGCCTCTGGGAGAGTAAAACACCCCACGAGGAAGTCACATGACACTAATTGCCTTCTTAAACCCCACATTTTTAATATCTATACTGTTAGCCTTCTCTCCAGATGCATAGATATGGGCATCTTGGAATTTACCTGGGATTCACCTTAACTCCTTTGGAAACATTCCCATCTCTTTGTTCAGAAGATGAGATTGGTTCCTCATAATAAGACGCAGTTCTTGGACTGCACTGGCCTCCCTATTTAGACATCTCATTGATAACATTGCCCCACACAATGCTGCAGTCCCAAACCCCTGGTGAGGCATCATCTTGGGAAGACACCCATGTCTCATTGGCAGGCCAGTGGAGACAGGGACTCAGGACTGCTGCAGTGGTCAAGGTCTCTTCAGGAAGGGTCACTGAGCCAAAGAAACTGGCAAACAGGAAAGGTGCAATGCACGTTTTAAATATTTGTGTATGTAAACACTTTGTAAAGATTAGTCATAAGTTTAAACCATTTCCTTTCCTCTGAACCCTTTCTAAACAATGGTTATCCAGTAGGCTAAATCCAGAAGAGATAGACAGTCCACTAAAGCTGTATAACCAATTGTTTTTTCATTACAGAATTGTTCTGTATCTCTCCTAGTAGCTGACAATCTCCCTATTTCTTCTGTGTGTGCGTTTTTTTCTAGCACAATCACACAAGAAGTCTGGCCACATTTTATACCCATGCTATTTACTTTCAACGAATATGTTCACACACCACAAGGTTTGCTTTCCTTTCTCACAAGTCCCACTGTGCCAGTGGAGCTGATCCTGCCCCACTGAGCTCAGTCTATATTGGTTCATGCAAAAATGTTTGGGACAGCTGCTTGGACAACAGGATCGAGGATGGCTGCTGGCATGGAGCACTTTGAGACCATGGAGCTATTTGCAATCTGCTACTCAGGCAATGAAAGAATCAACTCTGCAAATGAGCCACACACAGGATTTCTAAGACCATTTAGTGTCACGAGTATTGTTATCTTCTGTGTTTGCAAGGACTATAGGCTGGGTAACTTCCAATCACAGGCTATGTGTAAAAGCCATGCTAAAACAAAGTTTTCAATTTTTTTGGTTTGGTCTTTGTGTTAAAGAGGTTTTTGAGAGCTAGTAAGAGCTGGACAGACCTGTAGGATGCTCCTTAGCTGCTACAAATTGTTCTCTGCTTACAACACAACCACCGTGATACAGGTTTAAGGGTGTTTCAGGCACAGAGTCCCCAGCTCATCTAAACTACAGCAATCAGCAGCCCTCTGCTTCATGACAGATACCTGCAGCTTGCAATGAACACTGGTAAAATAAACTAAATCAAGGCATGATTCTTCCCTGGTGACATTCATGACCAGAATTGTGCTGCGATAGATGTTCCTGGGGTGCAGTATTTCTCCTCTATGTTTCTTGCCACTCTTGAGCACAGTGTGAACTTTGAGGTAATGCCTCCAGCCATTTGCCCTGAAAAGAAACGACATCTTCCTCTCTCTCTCTCTCTTTTTACTTGCTGGATATCAGCTGTAGTTACCATATTATAGTTCTACTATTTAAATGCACTAAAATACAGATCAAATAGCTGGATCATCCATTGTCTGCCTCATTATCCTATTGAATGAGAACTCTTTCTAACTTTTACTGTGGAGATGGACAGGATATGTTAGAACTTGGCTGTCATTAATAACTTCACACACACATACACTCACAAGTAAACCTAAATGGCCAATTAATGGTCACATCTGCCTCAAAGTTACTTATTAACTTGTGTAGCCTATAACAGCCACTAATGCTTTTGGAACTTATTTTACTTAATTCCTGCTTTTTCTTCTGTTCTTTGGCCCTACATTAATACTCTATTTCTTTCAGAGCCTCTCTCATTGTAAGAAGGATGGACAAGATGACCTGATAGCATTTCCTTCCTCTAATTTCTATATGCAGACTTCCCTCATTACGACACTCCTGAACAATAAAAGACAGAGGATAAGGCTTAGCACCTGGAAGAATGTTCTCCCTTTCCCTAGCCATCTTCCTCTGCTGTTGGCCTTGATTTAGCCTTACCGGCTGTGCATCTGTTGCTTTACGGGTACTGAGAGCCCAAAGATGGGAGGAGGTCGGTAAGGGTCGTACAGACTCCATCATTAGAAACAAAATAGCACATCGCCTTTCTTATCCATAGCTGGCCTTTTTCTCTTTGAGGAGGCTTTTACATTGGTCAGAGAAACCAAAGGTATGGGTTTTACTCTTCTTAGGTCAAGCGCTGGCTTTCTGGCAATCAGTAGCAGGGTCTTTCACTTAAGTCTTTTGGTGCCATATCACTCAATTGCCCATGGATATCCTCAGTTTTTATACCCATAGCTTCAGTGCTGAGGACATGAATTTAGATTTACTTCTTCTGCATGTCAATGACTGACAATAGTCAAAAAATAAAGAGGAGGTTGGTCTCATGGTCAAGGTTTTGAAATTGCATTTCAGGCATTTGAATTTCCTTAGATGTTTCATGAGATCACAGGAGAAAAATTTAGATTTCTCCATGCCTCAGTTCCCTCATTTGACAATCTAGATTTCAAATTCTGTGAAACTGAATTCCTTCTTCTTTGCAAGATATGTGAAAAACACACTTAGCCGCTCCCCGTTTCATATTATCTGTATTAGGGAATGAACTTGGGCTTATTACAAACCAATCTGGGAATTCTTGTTATGACAATTTTACTTGAGCTTGAATGTGGCTGGCCTTTCATTTCACCTAAGGTAACTGAAAAGGAACTGAAAAGCGGCTGAATAGCAAAAAAACCTATGTGGTAAGAAAACTGGAGTCAGAGCAAAACTGAAAAAGGGATATTTGGAAATGCCATAACTACCAGTAAATTCTTACCCTGACTATGGCTTTCTGCACTGGTGCTTTGGAAAGGCGCCTGGGCCAAGAGAAGAAATACACACCTTCTTTGGGTGTCCTTGAGGACCTAAACAAGTCACTAGACAGTCCTGTGCAGATTTACCTATGAGATAGTTCTAGGTGTTGGTCCAGAATTCTGATTTTGAGGATTGTCAAGTCCTTATAATAAGACGACTTTCAGTTACTCTAAAGTCACTCTTAACATAAGGCAAATGTTAAAGTAAATGCAAAGAAGACTGTTTTTATTTCAATCCAAATTTAACAGCATACTTACTCAATTTCAAGACAGGTGGATAGAAATAGAAAAACATAATTATAACTATCTATATGTTAGATCACCCAAGAGGTGTCTCTCTTTTTTTCATCCAGCTAGCAAGCTGTCAGATGCTTATGCAATTTCTTGGCACAGCCCTCCCATACATAGAAGTGTAGTCTCAGGCTGAGCTTTCAGATTTAGGAACAGGTTTATCTTTACAACCCCCAGCCTTCCCTTAGGATCCATTTGGAACCTGATCTCTATGCAGGATAAATGCTCCCTTCTGCCTTGTAGAGCAGGGGATCAACCCACAGCATATGACTTCTTTATACACCAAGACTGACATTTCACGTAAGCACCTATACTTTATTCAACCTTACTTCTACAAAGAGAGAAATGAGAACAGTGTGCATAGTGCTTTCCAATTTCTCATCAAGATTAGACAGGATGATAAGTAACCACTTTGGAGTGATAGTAGGTGTTAGGTGGGGTGAATGAACCTTGGGATGAGCTCTGATGTGTTCTGGGACAAGGAATTTCAGTGCTCTGGATATTACTGAGTAATGATAAAGAGGCTTACATCCCTGCACTCATACTTTTATTTTGTATCTGTTTAATTTTAATCTTAATTTATTATAAAACAGAAGGGGAAAAGCATATTCAAACCTCTAAAAGAGCAGAAGGTTCTGGTTTTAATATTAAAATATGTCATTTGCAATAACCTTTATGGCTTTGTCATATAATCTCAATAAATGACTTCTAAGATTGATTAAAGACCTTAGCTTTGCTTCACATGTTAATCAATCTCACCAGCCAATTAGAGCTTTGGTGCTAGAGAGCAACAGATATCATCCCTTAGCTGTGTATGGCAGCATTTACTGTGCAAGCCAAACCTTTTTGACTGGTAGAGGAGCTCATGACAGTTTATGGGAAAAAAAAAATCAAAGAATTGCAAGATTATTCATGCTGATACTTAATGATTAGGTACTTAGTAGTTGTATTTCAGAAGGGTTAGAAGATAAATGCAGAAATGCCTTTCCTGGGCTGAAGCAAAATTGGTACTTAAGAATAGCAGACTCCTACTCCTAAGCCACTCCATGCTTTTCCTTTTCCTTTTTTTTTATGACTCAGAGTATGTCAATTAAATTTACTTCAATTTCACTACCTGTAAAATTGGAATAAAACTACCTGTATTTCCCTCTGGATGAGCTGAGGATGAATTAGCTCATGGTGGAATTAAATGAAAAGCAAGACATCAGTTCCAACGATAGTACAGTTTCCCACCTGAACAATTTAACTGGAAACAAATTTGGAACAACAAGAGCAGAACTACTTCAAGCTTGCAGGTCACTGCTTCCCAGTCCTGACCACAGTGAGCATGGCAAGCTAGGGAAAATAAGAAGAGGGGTCTTCAGTCCATTTTCTGCATGTCTCCACAGCTGACCTGCTTAGTAGCTTTTATAGCAGAAAGGCCAAAAGCTAGACATGGAAAATCAACACTTGTTGTGTCAGTTCAGCTCAGTGCTGAGGTACATTGATGTGTCTGAGTTATACATGAATAAACAGATGATTTCAGCCACCAGGGCTACAAGCTTCTGCATTTTTCAGAAGATTTTTGACTCACTGTAAACATAAAGAGAAATCCTGAACTATGTAGGAATGTAGTTATTAAATGTCCAAGAAAGAACTGCCTTTTTGTGTGTGAGTATTAATGTAATTTGAATAAAGAACACTACTAATAAATCAAGAGGTAAAGTAATAACAAAATTTGAAAATAACTGTAAATGTCACAGAAGGTCCTCTACATTTTCCATGGTGAACATTTATTCCACAATGCTTTGGTATTGCAAGGTATTGCAAAATACCTCATTTCACAGAATATACGTTTGGAAGTGTTGAAAGATCAGATTCCTAGAATTCATCTATTCTTTAGCTGGATGCTAACAACATGTTAGTACTAGACTGAGGGCATTATCTGAGTTCCATGTATAGCCTGAATTCCAGACAAGACTGAAGCCAATTTTATTTATGTTTGGCCTTGGTATAATATCTTTCCATCATTCAATTGTCTCAGTCTAAACACTGCAGGAAAGTTACTTTGAAATGAATGTCTGGGTGTCAGGGGCTAGCGAGTTAATAGTATAATTACTTTTGTTGTCTTTATTAGTTGAAATGTTTATTAGAAAGGTTACTTTTTATCCAATGAAAGATGACAAGCTGGGTTTGATTGAGCACTGTTTGTTGTTTTAATATTGTTAGCTGTGTGAATGGGTTAACGCACTTCTCATCTTCCAGAAGCTGAAGGCTATGAGAAATCCCAGGGGTAGCCACTCTTCAGCCCACACTTGCTGCCTTTGCCAAGGAAAGATCCCATAAGATTTCCCCCCCTCCATCACTTAAGGGTTGTGATGATTTTTAATGTCACTGCCTAGATGGCCTGGAGATTTTTATCTATTGCACTTACAGGTCACCTTAATATTATCTCACTCAGAGGGGAGAAAAAGTTTCTAGTGGGATAATATTAAGTTATACAGCATGACACAAGGTCAGACTGTGAGAGACAAGAATATATGAATAAAGCCAGTGGCCATGAGAGTCACCAGTGTGAAAAAAAAGAAGAAGACGAGAAAGAGGAACAAAGAGTAAAAAGAAGAAAGTGTTAGTGGAGGAGAAAAGAAGTAACGAGGGGGAAAGAAGAAGGAAAGATTAAAAGGCAAAAAGAAAGTATCAGGGTCAAAGTGGGTAATGTAAAGTCATCCTTCTTACCTCAATCAGCTGCACACTGTATGATCTTGGTGGCCACGTTCATACTGAATTAGCTCCAGACTGTTTCTTTTCTCTGGGACTCCATGTTTTTGAAAATACATCATCAGTACAACTCCATCCTGAAGGCATATTACGCTAATGCATCATTATTGTGATGGCTGACTGATGATGTACTAGTGTCATACATCACCAGAGCTGTGCCTTGCTCTGATGAAATGTTGGTGTGATACATAATCAGGGAGAAACACGCAGGTCCCACTTCTAATGACTCCAGAGATGTAAGCTACCCAGAATTAAAGCTAAAGCCTTTGAGAGGGGCAGCCAGCAGAAGTAAGCATCCCTAAGAGTCCAACAGCATCCCGAACCTCTGGAGAAAACCCATGATAACTTTGAGTTACATTAGTGGAAGTGCCTGGAAGGCTGCCAAAATCCAGCTGCTAGTTTTGGACAAGAGTCATGAAAGCATGGTAGTAATGAAAGGCAGCTACCATGAGCCGGTGAGGGCATACAGCAACATCCCACTCCAGCCCTGCCTGTAAAGGGCTGACAAGCAGATCCATAGCAAGTGAAGGGCAGGAATGGGGAAGATGGGGTAGAGGGGACACCTCTTGTCAGGTGGGTGCCTGTAGCTCCCTTCCAGATAAGCATCTCTCCTCCCCTTCCTGAAACACACTCATGCTGCCTCTATGCCCCCCTGTGAAAGCCAGTTGCTGCCTCAACAGACAGGCTTGCAGAATCTGGTGCCAGCAAGTGGAAAGCTGCTGTTGTTAATCTGAATGTTTTGGGAGGGAGGTTGAAGAAGAATGGAAACTTAGCTGAATGGCAACCTGAAACTTGGCATGAAACGATCATTTCTTGATACACACACACATACTCTCTTCCTGTCCTGCAGAGTTTGCCCCACTGTATGCCAAAACACAACCTGTTGATTTGTACACATCTGCCTCTGTCTCAGTGCTTCCTTCCAGTACAACCTAACCCTTCAAACCACACTCTAGTCTTCGCTCTGTGGCTTTTCAGTGCCGTGGAGCAATTTCTGCCTCTGTGCCCCTGTTCGCACCTGGCAGAGTAGGATCAGTGACACAAACCCCTATTAGATGCAAGAAGTTTTATGGCTCTGAGTGAGGTCTCTGCTTCAGATTGTTTATTACAAGGTGAGTCTGAAATAAAGCACTTTCATAGGACGAGTCTCTCACCTTACAGGTTGTAATTCCCCTGGGGATAAACACAAGCAATGTTCAAGCCATTGGCAATCGTCATTTCATGAGCTGGATTCCTCTCATAGTCTTTTATCATCGTGTCACCTGTGTAACAGTGGGTCTAGAGTATGTCTGAAGTAGCTCTGTTGTTCAGAATGGAATTACTCCAGATCTACACCCACATTGCTGAGAGTTGAATTTGCTCCAGTGGTGCTAACCAAGGAGGATTTTTACCAAATAGCTCGGAAATGTAAACTGTCAAAAATTAGAAAAGGTCTCAACTCAGCATATCAAGGTATCATTTTTTCCCTCAGTTTTGCAAAATTGCTGTGCACCTGCCATACTTCACATATCTTTTAATGGACTTAATATCCTGCTTTTTCACAAGGGAAATAATCCCGTCACAAGGCTGCAACTATATTAAGGAGCATTTGTTTGCACTGTTCATCATATAAATACCAAATTGGGCTGCATACATGGAGTCTGACATTTAAGAATGAATGTGCTGCAGCAAGAAAATCTGAGGCTTTGCAAAAATGAATGAATTTTGGAACCATTATATGATAGTTTTGCTTTTAAAGCATGATTCCTTTTAAATCATTGTTGGCTATAAGATCTTCTAATGTATTCCCTTGCAAATTCCCTTCTAATACAAAAGGCCCCAGAACAGGTCTCTGAAAGACTAGCTTCAGATCTTTGAGAGATTCATCAACAACTGGGGTTCATCATCTGTAGGAATGATGGACAGAGAAAGCTTTCACTGCAAAATCACAAGCATGTGTTTAGTCACATAGTCAAGGAGCTCACTCTTTGCAAAATAATCCTTGTCTCTAGGTTTCCAACATCTAATTTATAATTTCTACATGTCCATAACCAGAAGCTGGAGTCACTGTCAGTGGGACAATGGTAACAGGACTAACAAATAACAGCCACATGATACCTTGAGGCAAACCAGACCCTGACAGGTTCATCCCTTCTGTTGAAGGTGGCGGGAGACAGACTCGGCCAACAGTTATGTTCCTCCCTTCCCTGCCCAAACCTGACAAAGTTCTGTTCAAAGCTAACGATAAGCCTGAAATACAATTTTTAGAAAGATAACAGTTCAGTTCAGGTAAGCACTCTGAAACGCAGATGGCTATGTGGGCTGTCCAAGTAACTCTGGCCAACAACGGCAGGGACTGCAAAATTAACCTGAAAATATCTGTTTTGTCTGCTATTTATCCTGTCAAAAGCCCTGTAAGAACAGTAATTTCTAAGGTGATTTTCCAGCACTGAGACTCACTTGGTTTACAGCTCTGCTCCTCTAGTACAGGAGAGGCATTCAGAAAACAATAATTAATAGACAGTTACCCAACAAGACCTGAACACCGGGCAAGGGCTGATGATGCCTTCAGGGACACACAAAGCAGGTGGCAGAAGACAAAACAGGCAGGAAAGTGCTAAAATTTTCTGTACTTCCTTGGATTAAATTTCATTTTAGCCAGTAGTTCATGTTGCTATTTGCCAGAACACTTAGAGCTCCACAACTTCTTGATATCTCTACTTCATAGCTTGTGCCTATGTCCAGCAATGTAAGAAGACGACACAGAGTAAGTACCTGAAGTTAGATGCTGAAAAGGTCAGAAGACTTGTACAGGCTTTGTATCAACCAGAAACCTCTCTGGGGAAATCAATAATGCAACTTCTTTCCTTTGGATTTAATTAAAGAAACATTTCAGGCTGCAATCTCAAAGCAAATACAAATGAGAAAACCATTGGCTTTCTCTTACAGCTACTATCTCCCCATTGCATTGGAAAGTGAGGGGGAGGAATCATTCTCAAATAACATGTAGAGAACAATTTTTTAATGTCTTAATTATTGCCCGTGTGCATAAAGCATTTCAGTCCTATTGTTTCTTTTCACAATCTGTTTGGGGTCATTGGTAAGAAGATCACTTTACTCCTCCAGAGGACTGTGAAACTCCAGGCAAAGATAGAGAACTGCATGTACGTATGCTGGTCCAAGGTTACTACTCCTGATGTTTATAGACTCCCTCGTGTGCTTTGACAAATAAATTTATACTATGCAGCTTGAGTCTAGTTAAAAGCCCAGTCAAGACAGCACTGTTGGTATGAAACTCTACAGCAGAACACAAATTATCAAAAATACACCAAGTCCTCCATGATCTTTGACTTTCTAGTGGATAAGTGCCAAGGGAAATGTCAAGCCTCCTCTATTTTCTCGCGTTACCTCTCCCCGCAAAATCCAGACTATTATTTCAGCCCCCTAGACTAATACTGGCTGGCAGCTTTCCACCTTGTCTCCCTGGTTTGTGCAGTGAGACTGTAAGACTGAAAATGGACTGAGGAAGGGCTGAGCTCTTGCTCAGCCATGGAAGACACAGCCAAGATGGTCCTTTGTTGCCAGGGCACCATGCATCTCTTTGCTGTACTCTTATGAAGGAAGAGCTCCTTGAGTTAAAAAGCAATCCAGCAGATTCAGTTTGTTCAAGAACAAAGTGCCCATGAGAGAGATTAGTCAGAATCTTAGTACACTTCTGTTTACGTTCATGGAAAGTGAGAGTGGGTAAAGCCTGAATTTCTCCAAATTTGGAAGATAAGAATTAGATTTGACTCAACACATTTCTAATACCAACGCTGTACCATGTACGTCCAAACCAATTGTAATCAAGTACTTTGTGCTTAGGAGTGTAGAATTACTTTCCATCTTCCACAACATTTAACATACTAATTGAGTTGTAGTCATCAAATCCAAATTATTACAATTAACTTTCAGTCTGCCTCTACCTTCTATATAAGTTATGTTTTAAGATATTCCAAAGATATATTAATTCCAAATAGAAGAAAATAAGTGAGTGACACTATGGTGTAGGTGGGATCTGTGAAAAAAGAGACATCAACTCTGGAATGTCTTCTGGAAAAAGGAACACATATTAATCTTTGAGATTTTTATTTATAGTGTACACACAGATATATATATATCTATATATATCTCCAGGGGTTATTCAATCACATGTAAGTTAGCGTCCCTTTCAGTAAAAGATTTTCTCAAGGAACAGAATAAGCAATTGAACACTTAAAAATTTCCTGCCGCACTCTGCAATGTCTCCTCATTTTCCAGTTTTACTACTTTGACAATTCTGAATTAGCATTTATTCATAGCAATTCCTGAAATGTCACCAAATGAATTCTGCACTGAAAGTCTATGCAAATGAAACTCTGTCGTGTTACTTCCTCCCCCTATTTGTGAACACATCGGTGCAAAGAGCTTTCTCCTTATGCAACTTCTGTCACTCTGGGGCTGGGACAGAGTGTTTGTGCAACAGAACAGCTTTATCATGGTTCTCACTCCTGCTCCTCAACGACAGGACCCTGAGCACCCAGAGCATGCTGAACACTGAAGTTCAGGACAAGAAGTTTTCAGATAGATATAGCAGTAACTCTAGTATGTTTGGAAAGCAGCTACTTTTGCTGCTTTAATCTGTCAGATTAAATACCAACCATTTTCCATTCTTGGTAGAGAAAGCAGAACTTTTTTTTTCCTCTGTGAGAACAGCAACAGGAGTTCAGAAGGAAGGCACAACAGATGAACTTCAGAGCTATTTAAATTTTGTTTTCTTCGATGGGGGAAGGAATGTTTCCTGATATCGGAATTACTCTTGGAGATGAGAACAAGGGAAGCAAAGTTGGGACTTGTAATTGTTAGACATTTCACTGCTTTCTCCCAGGCAGCATCTACTTCTGAACTGGTACAGCTGAGACCTGTGGCCATCCTGGACTCTCAGGCCTCTGCACCACACAGGCTTTGTATGATGACATTCATTAGCTGTTGTGCCAAGCTTAATCACTGGTGGAGGCTGTAAGTGTGAAAGTTCTAACATGTGAGGTTGTACAGCTATTTCCTATCTTACAGGCCAGAGTTTGCACAACTACAAACAAGGGCTCTAAATTACCAGAAGATATTGCCAGAATTCTTGAGGAAGGCTCAATATTAATGCAACAGGCATATTTCAAAACATTTTACAGTAAACACTCATGAGTCTTGGGGAAAAAACCCCAACTTTTAATGAACTTTGATTATAAAATCTTGGTTTCTTTCTTTTACCAGCCTATAAATGCAGGAGGTATCATGAAAGGTAAATTTCTTGGGCAAGAGGAGAAAAAAATTCAAGGAGATCCTACGGAATCCGAGCTTTCCTCATCAAGCAAGAAGGTACTTTCTGAAGCCATGGAGATGACTGCAGCTGTGCATGTTCCTGGGTAGAATGACAAAATGTTGGATCTTCAGTTTAATGGCACAAGATGGGGGTGGGGAACAGCATATTAGAAAACTGTCACTTTCATATCTTAGCAGTATCACTTAGTAACACAAAATTCTCCACAAGGATCCTTGGGATTAGGACTTAGAACATGACAGAAACACCTTTCCTAACTGAAGATAATGTGGAAACATTCTAAGGTATTTGGAAAATCTTTCCAAAGAGAGAGTCTACACAGAAAAGCAGCAGGTATCCCTGAGATGGGAGGTTACAGATGTTCAGGTCAGTACTTTAAGACAGGAGGAAGAAGATATTACATTCTTTTGGAACACATAGAAATAATAAGAATTTACAAAATATATTTACTCACCCTGGAATTTAGCCAGGGCTAAGGGAAGAGTATTTTTGACACCCACACGCCACCAGTATTTCAGCCTTATACCTCCTAAAGGCCCAGGTCAACGGTCTCTCTGAGCAGGCAAATGGACTTGCAGCCTGGTCCTGGGGAGCTCTTCTCTCCCTCATCGGATGCTTCTGAGATGAAATGCCTCCACGTTGTTCAACCATGCAGCAAGCACATGCATCTAACATCCCAACAGCTCCTAGCACACCTGTGCAGCCTGAGGTGGCTACATAAAAGAAGCTAATAAAGCAGTGCTTACATTTCATTCATTTTATTCACCGGCTTGAGATTTCAGGGATGGAACAGAGCACAGCTGGCCTTTGGATGTTAAATATGCTTCATAAGCCAACGGCGGTTCAGCACACAGGCAGAAGCCTTCTCGTCTTGTGGCTCTCCACAGGCAATAGAAAGGAAGTATGTTGGCACTCTCACAGCTGGCAGTGGGGCTGGCACTGGAGAGCTGTAAATACCATGTAGGCATGATGGTGCAAGCTCCCAGGGTGAGAGCGGGTCGTCATGCCTCGAGGGGCTCCTAGCCAGCCTCAGGAAGGCACAAGGAAGAGTGCTTTGCTCTTTTTTAACTGATGTGAAGGGCAAAGGGTAGGGTGGGCGACTAAGATGTTGAATCAGGTCTGGCCTGACATGGACAGATACTGCTGTGAGTGGAGATGCATCTCAGGAGGCTTTGGGGCTTTGCTACATCACTGGAGCAAGGAACTGACTATGGCTGTGACCACAAAAAGCTCCACATTCAGAGGAACTGTCTGGCCTGGGATTTATCCATGTCCTTTTCAGAAGTACCTCTGAGTACCTGCTGTCTTGTACCTGTTCTGGTGCCTGGTCTACTTACTTATTCACTTAGCAAGGGGAACCTTCCATTTCCACTCCATCTCCCTTGGGAAAATGCAGCAGAGTGGATATAAGAGTCTCACTGAAAGGCACATCATCTCTGTATGATTTGGGCAGCTGCTAGAGAGAAAACAAGCACATGGGAAAGAGCTGTGATACATCCTTTGACTCTTTCTTATTGGTTTGCAGATTGGAATGTACGTTGTGAACTTTTTCTTCCTCAGAGCCAAAGAAATTAAAAGATGGCAGAGGTACATCTCCTAAGGTAGTAGAGGAAAGCTCTCTGATCAGGTAATATTTGTATCCCTAATTATTGATATATAATTTGCACATTAGGAAACATTTTTTCATTGATAGAGTGGTTAGGCACTGGAACAGGCTGCCCAGGTTGAGTCACCATCCCTGGAGGTTTTTAAAAGACAGGCAGATGATTTTCTCAGGGATATGGTTTCGTAAGTGAACAGATACAGTTGGACTCAATGATGTCAAAGGTCTTTTCCAACCAGATGATTCTATGATTCTGTGTGCACAGTCCCAGTGAATTCCTGCATTTATTAAATTATCCAAAGAAGTTCCCTTTTGGACCCGTGTTGAGCTCCAAGGGAACTTCCTTTAAACAGCTGTTTCCCAAAGGAGGATGACCACTTGCAGGATGTGCTTGATTTGGCCGGGTTCCTCTGCTGGTTGAGTGTGAGAGCAGGGGCTTTCTGGTGGAGCTTAGCACCAAAATCAGTGTCCAGATACCCTGACCTATGGGCCGAGTGCAGAGACCTCTCCAAAATCAGCTATAAACATTGGAATGGCTGGTGTGGAGCACAACTGAGAGGTGGCAACCAAAAATATCCTACCATTGGACTTAAAGTTTCTTTCTCAAAACCTTTTGTCTCTCCAGGCATATCCTCATATCTCCTCCTGAATGATGAGAATAGTCAGTTTTGGACTCAGCAGCAGAGCCTTTCTTCAGGCAATCCTACCTCAGTAGGGTCCACATTGAAGGATAAGGTGATCCAAAACCAGTCAATATGCCAAGCAATAGCCACATTTCACTTAGAGTAAACCATAATGTCTTTATTTCTCACCAATAACTGTTAAATTTAAAAGTGCACTGAACTTCCCTGATGGTAGACAAGAAGCTAATAGACAAATGAACAGCATTACACATCCAGCCTCTACGGGCAAACATTGCAGCAAAAAAAAAACCAACCTAAACTAAAAAAACCAACAATCAAAAAGGCACTAATATGCAAAAGGACTCAAACTGCAAATTTTGGCTTCTCGTTTCAAATGTCCCCAAGGCTGCGGATGCTCAGAACTGAGATTCAAGCTTGGCCTTTTATAAAGCTGAAGAGTCACATGAAAAATTTGAAACTGAATTGCTTAAATTCAGGCTTTTCTCAGCCAGAAGTTTTATTTGCTCCCTTTTTTTTCAAAAGGGTGAGTTACAAACATTTCCTTAAACCTTGCATTGTCAAATGGTATCCTAATCTCAGTATCATCTCCAGCTCATTAAGTCATGTTTTCACCCCATTTACACATGGGCATTGCCCAGTAGTTCAGCAGAGTTGCCCATATGGCTGTAGAGGAGCAAATTAGGGTCTAACTTCATGGTAAGGAACATTTTTCAGGCAAGGATGAAAGCATTCTCTTCTTCTGTTCATGGTGACCCATCAATGGACCCACACCTTAATTTATTTCTCTTTATATACGTGTGAAAGACACCCGAAGAACCTTATCATTTAAAAAAAATATTTAAAAAGCCTTTGGTGCCTCCAAGTTCTAATACTGCAAGTATTTTCCCCAGGGCACTTGATTACACTAGAAAATTGTCTTTTTAATTTGCAGAACTCAGAAAAGTCAGAAGATGGCAGCAGTTCATTCATGCATTAAACAATCCTTAAATCTCATGAACAGAACAGCTCTTCCTTAAACTTATTTGCGTTATGCAACCACCTCAGAATAAAGACGTATAATTTACTAAGCAAAATAATTTTGCTTACCCAGATTCTACAGTCATCAATGCTATTTTTTCTCATATTGTTTTGCCTTTTTTCACTTCTATCAGTCCAGTGTAGAAATTTTCAGGAGAAGGGGAAAAATAGATCATGGTGGGAAGAGTTTTTAGGTGGATACTTTTAATTCTGGATATATGTTTTCAGGATCCCTAAACTTCCTTCCTTATTTTTTGTTCTATTTTACAAATACCACATAAGGAAAAAAATAATAAGATAGTTTTGATATTTCCAAATAACACGAGATGTTAAAAGGAAATTTTTTCCCCTGCTTCTACAGCCAAGTATTTTTATCTTACTCTATGCTAATCTACATACCTCATCATTTTCACACCATCAGGCAGTGGGATTGCTTCTCTCCAAAGATTTAATAATGTTAATGTTGCAGTAATGACCTATATTACTAAATTTTCTCTACCTTGAGAAAATATATCATAGAACAGTTAAAGCATGGCATAAAGGGTTAGCATAAATAATTAAACTAAATTACCATCATCAAAAAACAAGGCAGGCCAGTTCCAAGCTGCCTCTGAAGAAATCTGGTGTAAGTCCATTGCTGTCAGTGGAATTATTCCTAACTGACTCTGGCTTAAGGGATGCAGAATCTGGCATCCTAGCTTTTGTAACACAACCTCCCTGTCATTGTGTGTTCACTCATTCACTTAATTCATAAAATTCAATCAATTGCAGTGGGCCACCCAGCCACTGGAGTGAAGAAAAGAAAATCTATTGTATATGATATTTCTTTGATCAACTACATCTGAAAGTGCATTCTCCCCCTCCCACCCCCCCCAGCAAAAGAATGCATCAGAGACCAGGGCTGACATTGTGGTGCTGGAAGCTGATATTTCTCTCCAGCCTCATTTATATTGCTTTATTGACATGTTAATGACAAAGTACTTCCCCACGTCCTATGAAGTACAGAACAAGTCAGAGAAATTAGAATAATACCTAGTCCTAATTAGAAGCCAGGTATCTGCCTGATATGCTCTCTTGTATTCAGCAGCTTCAAATACTTGTGTGTTGATTGATTGCCTACTTGCTTGATTGATTGATAGAGAAGCTCCATCGAGCTTATAGACACACACATGAAGGGAAGCTTTTGATGTCAATATGAACAAAGATAATGATAGACTTACAAACAATGCCAAATGCTAAATCTGTGAATTAAGCATAATGCAAACAGAAAATGTGCCCGACACTGTTCTAAGAGCAAAGAGACTAGAAGGAAGACGTGTTGTGTATGACTGAACCTCATAGCTACAGGCAAAATTGTACTGTCAGGAAGATTTGCAGGTGATGCTTCTGATTGTCTGAAGATCTCTGCATATAAGCAGGGAAATAGAAATTAATTCAAATCCTTCCTTTGCAGCATCACAAACAGTGTTTTGGAAATGGGCTTCTAGAGCTGGACCATTCTGGGAGACAAAGGTTAGCCGCAAAAGGATCAGGTTGATTTTCTGTATGTGAAGATCACAAATGCACTTCTATATGGGGAGGCAGGGCGTTAACTGATGAGAACGCTCAGTGTGCAAAGGACAGAAATGATCAGCAAAATACAGAATTAGAGCACTGCAGCTTCCTCTCATCTTCCCCTATCCACCCCCAAATAAAAATATTTAACAACAAATAGAAAAACACGAAACCTTTAAGGGGCACCTTGATCCTCAAATGCTGCTGAGCCCATCTTTCTCTACCGCCTTTGATCTGTACTCCCCTCCTCTGTTCTGTACAGCGACAAATGCACTGCACACAGGGCACAGAGTGCAGCACAGCAGGACAGATGCTTTTAGCTAGAGCTGTGCAAAATGTTCATAGCAGAGCCACAAATCACAAGAAACTTGCCTGGCTTCAGGTTTCATTGCAAACTTGGAACTCAGACCACGTTTCTCAAAAGGTTACTGAGATTTGCTGGCCGTTTGAGAAATTTCTCTCTTTTTCCTTGTGTGCTTCTTTTCTCTCTTTCTCTCTCTAATCTGCCTGAATTTCTAAAACTATTTCCACGGTGTTTAGGACCTAGGAGGACTCACAGGTCTGGATTAAAAAAACTGCCAAAAGTACTCTCTTATGGTGTCAATTCAAAACCAGGTGAAAGTAGGTGATTCATTCCAAGAAAAAAAAACCCAAGCCATCGGCCAACTAATGTTGTCTCAGTTCCTGCAAATTTGTGAGCCACAGAATTCGTTCATCAAGGGCTTGAACTTCTTTGAAAGTAATCCTACTGATTGTCATAGTGTTACTGCCAAATCTGGATTTTTTTAACCCCAAAAGTCAAAGCAAAACATGAGTGTGTAATTCCTTTGCAGACCAAAGTGAAATGAATCCCTGTGAAATGAAATAATAGTTTCACACAGCTCTGTTTTTTCAGTATTGTGTTTAGAAACACCATAAATCAACAGAAGTGTATCACCTCACTCAAATATCTCATATCACTTTGCAAAGATTATCTAAACAATTAATTGACATGTTCAAAAGAAACTCAGTGCTAGGGTTTGAACTCAGATCTCCTTAGAGTTTTAACTCAAGCTCATCTGCCTTGCTGGCAGAAGAGCTGTCTAGTTCTGTTTGTGCCAATGACATTTCATGATTCAGTTTGCATATTTAAAGAATAGGTGAGTGATCTCTCTCTGGACATACCTTATGTGCTCTGGTGCACATAATATCAAGTGGCATATGAATTCAGCACAGTGATGTGCACTTTTTCAGAGCTTTTTGCACGGTATATGAAGCCATCTACCCTTTCAGTATCTAACAATGAGGCTGGAACTTATGCACAGAGTCATTCAGACTTAACGAACATCTTCAGTTCAACCCCAACACTTAAGCTGTGTGTGAAGTTACCACACAGCAGCAGAGGTTGCTTTTGTTTTTGATTGACCAGACCACGAATTTCAGAGAACCTACTACTTTCACAGATGCTCCATGAATAAAATCACTATTAAGCTAATACGTCTCGTGTCCTCATACAGATGTCAAGCTTCCTTTAGAACCTTGGAGAGGCATTTAAAACAAAAGAAGAGAAAATAGTGCCTTAAGTTAGCCCAGGTTCAGTTGAGTCATTATGTTTTAATGCCCAACCCTTGTTTGTTTCCTATTTCTCTCTGGAGATCTTTTGCCATGGAAGGTTAAAGATTACTGAGATAACTAACAATAAATGTGTCTGGCGTTGTGACTTTTGACCAATAATTATAACTTGGGTTGGCTGAAATGAATCTGTATCTAGTTTTATTTTGCATCCTATTGCAACAAAATTGACAAGGGTGTGAATTAAAGCCTTAACCCTGTTGATTAATATCAAAGTGGGGATGGCCATTTATCTGAGCTTTGACAGAGCCCTTCTCTTTTATCAGCAGTGTGGACCGCAGTGCTACAGTAACTGCTTAACTGCTCCTTTGCCCGTTAGGACTCAAATGACTTGGCTTTGGAGTGGACTTGAGAAATGACTCAGAGTTTCAACAGACACACCCAGTTACTGGCTTTGTAGTACACAAAATGCTTTCCAATATAACATACTTTTAAAAGAAAGGCTGTATATTGCTCTCTGTAGACCTTAGGGCATATATTCAGTCACAACATAGGTGCAGGCTGAACGGTAACTGTGCGAACTGCTTTTTCATGCTCCTCCAGCCTGCTTCAGTCCTACTCTGAGTGGGTGCCTGGCGTGGGGAGAAGAGCCCCTCTCCATGTAAGACCCAACCTGACTACTGCAGCTACTAAGGTTAGCAACAGGGATGTTTACACAGGAGATAGTGTCCTCACATCCTATGTCCTATGTCCCACATACATTAGAGGCTGCAGCTGCAGGTAGCCATCAGCACACTTCGTGGTCTAGAGACCAAGATTAGCTGACATTTGCATAGGTGGTCAGTCATTAACAGTGGCCATGGCTTTGCTGGTCTACACTTGAAAAGGAGCACCTTACAGCCATGTTGGTTTGTGGAGTTTTAACTAAATCGATCCTAAGGTTGGTCATCTCTAAGATAGCAATCAGCTTATCGAGATCAGCTACCAGGTCTGTATTGGAACCAATAACCGAGGCAAAAAGCATCAGTGATTCTCATCACCAAAGCATCCTGTCACTCAAGCCACATAATCTTCACTATCTAGCTCAGAAACCGACATTCCGGTCCACTCTGGTGAGAAGCGTACTGTAGACATACTGCAAAAATTAACATAAATTCTTGAATATATGCTTTCTCCAATTCACAAATTTTCAAACAAAAGAATTTGAAAAAATTAATTAATCCAATTTCCAAAATTTCTTAGATTTCCCATGTTGTCCTTTGTATTTAATACAGATTAGGTAATACTTTATCTAGAAAAGCTTAGAAGCGCTGTCTTCTGCAGTCAAGCATGTTTGTTAAACAGATTATTATCTCTCCTACTTTAAGTAGTTTCTAGCATTTTGGTGCCACAGAGGAAGAACAGCAGCAGGTCTAGTTATTAATAATATGTTGTCATGACAATTTTTTTGCAGTGTTGGAAAAATACTCTCAGTAGCATTCTAGGTACAGCTGACTTTCAAGGGTGATGAGGGGTTGGACTTCTCAATAAAAGTTTGAAAGATTCTTTAGGATATGAACAGTGGTCTTTTCTGCATTGTCCATTCACGTACATGGTCCCATGAGACTAAGATTATGGGGTATGAAGGAGAACACAGCATTCACAATGCAGTCATAATTTATGTTTATTTTCAAGGTCAAAAATGCAGAGGGATTTCAGATAGGTCTTTGAGAACTTTTTTTTTCCAATCTTGGACTCAAGAATTCAATGACAGAAATTCTCAGGCAGAATAACTGCAGTTCCCCAGAAAGAGCTCTGTGTCAGAACAAAAAATGTACCAGAAGTTTCTTTGTTTTGAAGAGAGGTAACGTCTTAGCCAAGAGAGATAAGGAAATGATTGTGGCTTTAGGTTTTTATCACCCCTAAGCTTCTTACCATTTTTGAGTAAAAAAATTGGATAATAGACAAATGTAACTTCAGTCCCATCACAGGAGGAGTTACGTTTGAAGCTATTTAGATGCCCAATGCATTTGGGCCTAAGACGACTACTAAGACATGTGGGTATCCCATTTTGCCAAACAGCAACCACACCATTTAAAATGACAAGCAGAGACCACCTTTTAAAGTTTAGCCTGCTCACTGCACATCAATTCAGCATCATGTTCTGCCCTCAGGTAATCAGATGTTCTGGACTTCCAGTGTAGTCTACTTTATATGAGAAATAAATGTCCATTGAACCAGAGGAGGAGAGCTCTTGCACACGTGTGAGGGGGGAGAGACATTTGCTCTGCTGCCAGAGATTAGAACACCAATGTGAAATAAAGAAGAGAGAGGTCCAAGTCTCTGGACAAATAAATATTTGATTAGCTACAACAAGTGGAAGGGCTTCTGCAAGAGATGTCTTGTTGCTGAAAATAGTGTCTGGTGGATTAAATTTCTTTCTTCTTGAGGGAAATTTCGCCTTGAGCTCAGGCAGGATGGTAAGGGGTAAGCAAGTCTCCCCTTCTGTGTTGCATCTCTATCCAGGTGATATGGGAGATTTTTTCTTCTCTCCACAGGTTTTTATGAGAAAAGGCTGACCTGCTTTAGTCTTCTAAAGCAGCCCCCAGTTTCAAACAGAGATGGATTCTTATCTGCTTTTGTTGGGCAGGAGTTAGATCCATTTTCTTTTCCTAGCAGAAATACTTGTTTTCAGAAAAAATTACCCAGTGCATCACAAATCACTCCTGGCAGCCAAGAGCTGGGGATGGATGTGGCCACGAGGAGTGAGTGAACTCTCCCTAAATAAAACAGACCCTGAAAGACATCTCATGTCTCCACTAACCAAGAGTGGGAGATGCAAGAATAGGAGCAGGATCAAGAGGCACTTTTCTGCTTGCTCAGGCCCACTCCCATGACAAAATCTCTGAAATGTTTGTGCCAACCACCAGCTTGTCCAACCCTGCCGGGCATCTGAGAGCAGCAAGGTGCCACCACAGAGCACCCTGAGCACATCATATAGTTTTTGTTGTCCAGATTAGTATTGCATTTAATTTTAAGCCAGGCTGGCAGTTTTTATCTGATCTAAGTGAACAGTTGATATTAAATATATATTTTGGTATAAAATGGTGTGCCACCTCCTTATCTCTGAGGATCTGGGGATGTTACTTTGGTTTTTTAATTTCCCTGTCAGCAAGACTGAATACCTCCAGGAAGGACAGCACTGGGCTTCAGCCTCAGTTGAGACTGGGGGAGACACAGGATCTCTACACAGGGGAGACATACAGGAGCAAACAGTAGCAAAGAGGTACTGATAAGTTCCACACTGAATCTCCCTGGACAGATTAAGACCACTATGTAGGTCTGACACACGGCTTTTGCAGAAAAGGACCTTTAGCCCTCTGATTATCTCATAGATGAATGAAGATAACTTCTTAGCATGGGACTTGTGAAAAGTGTTTCTTCAGGAGAGACAAAAAAATTTCCTATGCCTTCAGGATACTTGAGGGGAGAAAAGGAACAGGCTATTGCACTTCTGTGTGAGGGATGGTGTTTATATTTTATGGTAAGGCCTTGTATGCTTGTGCTTTCTGGGTATATGGGAAGGGGAGACAGAGGTCTTGCTTATATCCTTTGTATCTGGAGGTGAACAATGCTCTGCTGTCTTGGCAGAAGGGAGGACTACTCTTAGATATGTGAGGGTAGGGTATATGAGTACTGATAAGCTAGTTCAGTTTAACCTGAGTAACCCAAGGTGTTGCGTATTATTTTGGTTTTAGGTCTGAGCAGTACGTATGCAGATGGCTGTGTACATTTCTTGCCACCCCAGCCTGTCTATAGTAGTATTTCCCAGGTATGCAGAGGTGGATATGGACTGGCTTACGAGCTCCTCAGTCTAGCTCTGAAACACCTCTCTCACGGGAGTTCAGGGTCCTCATCACCCAGCTATCATCACACAACCTATGGCAGCAACAATATTAATTTTATGCTGACGTTGTGATGGCTGGTATCCCTTTGGGAAGAGATGATCTTTTCCCACCAAAAGCATCCTACATTGTGAAAAAAACTGTAGATCACAGTTGTGATTTTGGCCCATGTCAGAACGAAGAAATGATGGAAATATGTCAAGCAAAAATGGTCTGAAATGTCTACAGAAGAACTAGGTTTCTGCATCTATGAAAAATTTCACATGGGATGCCTCTCAAACCTTGGAGAGAGGAGTGGCAGCCAGAAGGATGAGTTTCACACATAGGTAGTGGATGCCTGGGTAATGGATTACTGAGGGCACGCGTGGTGGATGGGGGCTATGCAATAGAATGAAATCAGGTGGTGTGGGGGATGCACGATGCCTAAGGTGTGCTGAAGAGTCCCAAGCTGTGTGGCAAAAAGACCTGTGGGACAGACATTACAACAAGCGGTACTCCAGCTGGGATGGAGTTGTGGGTTCTGGTTGCATCTGGAAATCTGAAATATGGATGGCGAATGCAGCCCAGGGAGTCTCTCATCTGATTTTTTCCACCACAATTGTTTCAGGATGGCAGAGGTCCTGGCCACGGTATCAACAGGCGTTTCCAGAGGGAGGATCAGGTTGCAGCACTGTAGCAGCTGACGCACAGAGAAGATGGCTGAGATCAGCCTGTGTTCCCATAACATACGGTTGGGCCGTGAAGGATTGCAAACACAATCTCTACTGCACAAAGCAACTACAGACGTTTAAACCACTGTTGATCTTTTATGGCTGTGTGCGTTTTTACTGTTTTACCAAGCCATGCTAGCACCATGCATGTTTGGGGATTAAAGCATACCTTGGCTACCTGAACACTACCTGTCACCTTATAGCTATGGTGTGGAGAAATGACCAGGACATATAGCTAACTTTATTAATGAATAACACTTTAGATTGTAGCACTTCCTGTACTGTGGCTAGGTGTGCATCAGGTAACATAAGGTTTGTAAGGATTAGTCATATTTTTATTAGAAATGGACAATGTCCCAGGCATACAATTGCTTCCTCCAGTCAGAAGCAAAAGCAACAAAATATAAGCATCCCTTAAATGACATAATTTTGTCTAATGCAAGTTTTTAGCTCTCCCTGCACACTTTTTCTTTCTTGTATTTTTATCAGGGATGTAAAATGAAAAAATCCAGTTCAGCACTGCTGTAATGCAATGGGATGGCCTTTGCAAGCACAGCAAGAACCCCAAACAAGAGGTGTTGATATGTCCCCAAATGCACTGTTCCTGGCATCCTCACAGGCAGAGCCATCTCAGAAAGGCTGCCCACTGCTGAAAGAGTTAAGAACATCTTGTCGAGGCTATGGAGTTATCTGGAAATTTTGTTTATACAGAGAGGCAATAAACCATTCAGCGCCTTAGACCAGTGTAGGAAGGGTCAATACAAGCTGCAGCACTTGTATATAAATTAACCTTTTAAGTATGGCCTAATCCATAATGATTCATTGACAGGAATTATTCCAGGAGGCTGAGCTGCAACAAATTGTAGCAGTTGTAGCTAACTACAGTACCTCACAGCTGCTGAAAACTCGGCTGCCTCTTAAGATGAGGTATCTAAGGGAACATTTTAAAAGGCTTTGACAACGTATTTCCACAATACTTGTTAGAACTAGGACGTCTCCAATGATCTTATGTTCCTAAAGTGGAATAAAAGTATGAGGAATCTGAATATATACATGAAGGATGTTTTGAAAGATTTTTGCTTTTTCTGTAGCACTGACAGAATATGAAAAGGATGCTTCACTCCTACACACTGGAGTGGTCACCCAAGAGAGCTCATTTCTTCTCCTCACTAGGATTTAGCCAGGATAGCGCAATGAGTGTTTGAGCTGAGAAGCCTGCAATGTATTTGCAATTGTCAGAATTAAAAGTGAAGCAAGACAAAACAACCTCTACACTCCCACCCTCTGTCAAACATGCCTAATGAATAGCTCCACATGCACTGTATCAGAAACCCCAAACGTTGACGGCGATGTGAGGCACTAATTTGTTAGTTATCATATCTGACAAATTGTCATCATGGTTCCACTCCTTCAGAGGGTGTTGTGCGTGTGACCCGGGGAAGGTCTCTCAGGCTTGAGCTAATGGGTGTATGACTTGGAACAGAAGATGATGTGCCAAGATGGGAACCACAGAGTGGGCTGCCAAAAAAGAACAGTATAATTATCTGTGCATAATTCACGGCCGGAGAATAAGCTTTCCTCCAAAGTTGTCTGCTGTAGAACTGTACCAGATTCATGGCTTTTTCAGTGAGTATTCACAAAGTAGTGACAATCTGTGCAGAAATGTTCACTTCTCCAAACTTTTTTTTTTTATTGGACTAAAATAGACATTTTTATAACACTCTGCTCTCGGGACTGGTCTGTTAAGACAAGTGATGACTCACAGATGTATATTCTTGCTTTCTTGGATAGTTATCTCTCCCCTCACCCCATCTAATCCCTTCACTGATGGGATTTGGAAAAAAAAAAGCATCTGCAAGGAAAAGCACTAAAAATACAAACTGTTGCAAGCGCATTGGTTCACTGAATCTTCAGAGTTGCTGCTATATTGTGGTAACAGTGGTCCTAGTTCTCCCATTCTCAGGACAAACACTCAGACAATATGAGTCACGGAAAATTTCCTTTAATTCTTAGCATTTTTAGGCAACACAACTTGCCGGTTCAGGTTCTGTTCAGCAGAAGGCAAGGTATGAAAGAACCTGTCAGTTTGCACGTATATAGGGTTATTTGATTCTTCTACCCTCATCAGAGACATCACCTTTTCATTGCTGTTATGGAACGTGGATATTTTGTTTTAACAATAAGTAAAACATCATTTTCCACATTATGCTCCTCTTCTTGAAGGAGCTTCAGCTTCCAAAAAGAGAAATTCCTTAGCTAGTAAGTCTTTCTGGAGGAGCTTAGGACAAAGGACTGAACGTCCTGTAAAGGCTATTCTGAATGGCAGGGAGATGGCTCTTACAGATAAAGCAAAGGAGATTGCAAATGTTCCCATAATTGCTGGCAAAGAAGATGCAGATTTTGCTTGGGCACATTTCTCTCTGAAAGCTGATCCTGTTTTGTAACGGTAGACAAGCGAGAGTTGCCAAATCTGAAGGACAATGAAGTTTGGAAAACGCTGGCAAATATGTGGAATTGGATTAAATTTGACAAAATATCATATTGCTTTAAGGCTCCTCAGGGTGTCCTGAACCATTCTTGCTCCACATAGTACAGATTTCCTGTAAAACTTTGGCATAGTTGCCTCGATCCTGAGCTGCTTGAAAACATTGCTGTGGCCATGACAAAGCTGTAGAAACCGCGTCTCACAGGAATTTTCCCAGAGAATTGGTGCTGATCTTCATCTAGTCTAGTGTAGGAACGCCCCAAGGGAAGTTCTGCTGTGTAGGGAGCTTGTGGGCACGTGCATCACGTCTGTGCTATCCAGGGGTGTTTGGGCAAAGCTCACTGGATCCAGCTGGAGGCTGGAACGGGGAGTGCTAAGTGGACATGGAGCTTCAATCTGGAAGTGATGTAAAGTACAAACGTGCTTTCCAGGCCCCAGCTAGCTGCTTCTGGGGTTGCATGTGTGGGATTACGCTTGGGCGCTTCTGGTGTAAGCGTACCCTGTGTAACTGCCTTGTCTTCTGTTACTTCAATAATTTATGATCACAAAATGAAAAATCATGGCTGGAGAAAGATGTCCTGGTTCTGGCAGAGTGCTTCAGTTAGTGGGATAATTTATAATTTTGAGCACAAGTTTGACTGCTTTGCTGGATCAGGTTGCAACTTGGTAGATACTGAAAGACTTTCACTTTCTGGGAACACTCTTGGAAAGAGGAAACAAAGACATTTCCTTTATAAATATTTGTGTAAAATGAATACAAATGTGTGAATATGCAATGAAAATGAATTTCCACTTCTTTATCGTGTTCACCAAACAACTCAACATAGCAATAAAGACCCAAGCTTATAAGAACAGTGAGAAAAGGTCTCTGCAGCTTATTGACCTGAGTGAGGAAACCATGGGGTACAGACACGTTCTGCAGTTTGCACTCATGTAAATGTCTTTGTTAGACTGACCAATAGCTCAGAGGGCATCAGACTGGAGCTACCTGGGGGATGTCTCCTGGAAACACCCCAGAGACAGGCTGGTGCCACACCTGAGGCTGCTTTGCTGATAAACAGATGACCTCAATTTCCAGAGATCTCAACGCAAGAGCTGTCATCAGCATTGCATTCATTCAGAGGAAATTACCAAAAAAAAAAAAAAAACCCATAAAAGAAAACTACTGGAAAATCAGGTGCATACATGTAACCAGCCCCAGTATTGATCTAACGTAAATGGTAGCACTCATGAGCTTCTCATTGATCTTGGCAGTACTAGTAGGTGGGCAATATTTACATTTGGTTGAACTGCTCTTGGACAAATTTTCTCCACAGTATTAAATACAAAGAAATCTTCCATTATCACCAGGAAAGTAGGGATTTTCATTAATCTTTCTTTTTCATTTCTTAAAAAAAAAGATACATGGCCTTGTTCTCTGTTCTGTTGCTGGTCTTATACTGGGATGGCTGCAGTGAATAAAGTTACAACTACATCAAAGGCTACAGCAGAGAAGAGTTGGACCCTGAATATTTGCAGCAGACAGCAGAAAGATTATTCTCTGGTTTTTTTAAGCACAAAAGAACACAAAACTATTACCCTTCTTCTCCCTGCAAAACAGAGCAAAATCTATATTCTTCCCTTAGCTTTTCTCTAAGCCTCATTCTTTCCCACATACTCTCACCTTATGCTGTCTCCATTCTGGAGCTACTCCACTCCTTTGATGAAGGAAGGAGGGAAACAAGCATTTTTTTTGATGAATTCTTTGGATGCATTTTAGGCTGAGATGAGTTGCATCATAAAATGCCCATTTATCTCCATGTATGACAGGGGTCAAACCCTGCAAATGTGTGGGTGTGTGACTGTATGATTTTTGCCCATTGCATACAGGCAGTTCCATCACATCTGGCCAGTTTTATCCTGCTGTTTGGTGAAGACCTTGACTCCTTATTATGTTCATGCAGAGAATGGAAGTGCAAAAGAGTCACTGTCCCTGCATGTCTCACCTCACCACACCAGCAGCAGTTCAGGATACTGTGACTGACAGTGCCTTGCTGGACACTTCCACCTGCCTCCTGGCAGCATGACAGGGAGACAACAAGTTGCAGCACAGAAGAGTTTATCGGCACCGGGAAGCCAGTGTCTGTGGCATATCAGCATAAACAAAGAAATTGTCTTAATGGAGAACTACACCTAGAAGTATTGCAGTACTCTCACGCAATCACAGCTACACGAATCCAGGTAGTGAACCCAGAGCATGCAAGGAGCAAGTTTAGAGAGCAGCAGCCAGAAAGAGAGTGAAAAAGCAATGTGAAGGGAGTAAAAAAAACCCCATATAGTAGCAAGGAAGCCAGAACCAAGTCTGTATGCAGAGCTGACCATGAGAGATAAGATGGGAAAATGAAAGTAAAGAGTTTTACTGTCTCACTGGGAATTAAAGGACATGAAGCAAGTGAGATGATGTTGCCAGGAATAATGCCTGAAACACTGAAATAGCTGATAAAGGTGTTTGATGAGAATCATGACCCTGCAGACAGAATGAGACCCTGGAGAAATACTGTATCTTTTACCACACCCCAAGAAGCAGGAGCTGAGATAGACACCCTCCTTGCACAGCTGCAAAGTCTATAGCTTTAGAGATGTTAAGCACTCCCTAAATGGAACCAAGATCGTCTGTAGGACACATGAATCCTTCTTATAGAAAAGTATAAAAAGAGGAAATCTAGCCCTAGAGAAACACCTCCAGATAGCAGGGGAACAGTCGCTATCCCAGGAAAAGGTCAAACCTGTACAGCAATGAAGGCAGCGAGTGGGAGGTAACAGCCTACCAGTAACACAGGCAGCAGAGGCCAGTGGAGGAGCTCTGTAGTGAAACAGGAAAGGCTGAAAGCAAAATGCCTGGCAAAGGCAAAGATGCAAGAGAGGAGAACCAAAATGTTTGTCTCAATCCTGCAACTTCCTGGGGTATTAAAAATCAGAAAGCCTTTCAGATACCTATAGCGTGACTTTAGCAGGAGGAGGGACCTTGGGGGTCCACACATTCGGTGGAACATGACACCCACTCTTTGGGACCTGTGCCTGCTCTTACATCAACAGTCAAGTCAGAGCCAGCTGGGTCATGAAGCTGCAATGTCATTGAAAGAAGTGATAAGCAGCAATTCTAACCTGGAGAAATGTGACCACATCATGGTGATATACAATAAAACCTCCTTGAGGTCAATGGGCAATGGAGGCTCTTGATAATAAATCCATGAAACAAGAGATGTTATCACTCAAAGTTTATATCAGTTGACATTCAAAATCACCACCCAGGGCAGAGCACCAGTGCAGTGCAAGGCCTTCCTCTGATCACAGTACAAACCCTGAGTACCCTCTGCTTGTACAAGGAGACAGGCAGTCTCAATGAGCCAGGTCCAGGATTCAAATCGGACTAAAGAGCATAACTCTGTTCCCTGTGCCGCATCAGTAAAGACAACATCACCCAGAGAGTCAGTACAAGATACTGTCTGCATTGTGATGAGACCTCCTGACTGTATGTCCCTGTGCATTGTGTATAAAGGGTAAAAGGAGGATAAAATATTTTATCCTGACCTGGTAGCTTTGGGCACTCATTTTTGGACATGTCTGAATGCCTACATAAGGTACCAGACAGAGATGAATCAGCTTCAGAACTTTTAAGTTCCCATTTCAAGAAAGAGCATTATACAATTTAGAATAGATCTTAAACTGCTAATTTGTATAAACTTCAAAATCATGTCTTCAGCTTGTATTTTTAAGCGATGGCTAAATTTGTGGTTTACCCTACTGATCCAAGAGCCTGGCACATGGCCACATGCCATCCTACTTCTGAAGCAATTCCATCTACACGAGCTCAAGTGCAATCACAGTGGGACCAACTGCCTTTTTTGTTTGGCACCAGGATGTATAAATATCTGACACTTCCTATACAGGTATCTATATATTTCAAAGTAACTGACGTGCTAGAATTATCAATAAAAGAAAGATAACTTACACAATAATCATCACTTCCTGACAGCTGAAATCCAGAGTAATCATCTTTTTTTTTCTTTTAATGAAAATGAGTAACAAAACCTTACCTATGTGAAGTTTGTCTCCCTCTATCAAAATAGCTCATCTGACCTGTGTTAAAGACTGCATAAGAATTGTCGAGAAATAACAGGAGAGGAATAGACAGAGATTTTAAGCTGGACATTCTCTCCATTAGATAAAAGAAAGCACAGATGACCTGACTTTAAAGCATGGCCTTGTTGAACATCTGCTTTTTAATTTTGATACATACTAGGTAAAGCATAAAACATATATTTAAATATGTATTTCTTTTGTAAATACAATTATTGAAGCACAAATTGAGATAAGACATCTGTGCAACAACTGTAGATAAAAATACAATATTTAATTCTCTTTGAAGAGTTATGCTTCACAATATTCCTCAATGCGGAATTGTGAATTTTTTGTGCTGGCAAAGTACAAGCAAGATCCAAGAAGACAATCCCTTGCAGAGAGTGCTTACATAGCACAGATCAGTTTTTTGAGGATGGAGGACAGTCATTTCAGTCTACTCTAAGCAATATTTAAGCTGGAATATAAGTGGAAGAAAGAGAGAAGTTTGTTAATCTGGATGCTGTTGCTGGTAGTGTTGTTACTTAGTGCACTTGTCTATCATGAGTCCCAGCCTCATGCTCTATCCAGCAGTTTTTTTTAAAGGTCTATACGTCCCTTAAAAATGTAATTAACACCTCAGTGGAGTCTTCAAAGGGCACAAGTTCCTTGTTGATATCTATTTCAATAGACGTGGAAAAATACTGGGCATCCTCTGGTTTGAAGTGAAGTGTAGATAATAATAACCAAAGGAGAGGGAGGACAAGGGTAAATACAGTGAAATCACAAGGATGCAAGACAGCAGTGATAAGGATGTGGGGGCTCTGCAGTGATGTGGCAATACCCTTAGCCTGTAGCAGGAATATCTCTCACTGATTAGAGATAATTAGGGAGGACGAGGCTTGAGCCTTTTTATTGTCCTCAGTAAATCTGCCTTTGATACAGACTGGCTAGAGCACAGCTCTGGTTCTAAAATGGATGTTGGATGGTCTTCCTTCGCTGGTCCATTTAAATAAATACAAGCATCTCTCTAGGTCTGTTATGCACAATAAAGCTATTTTGATTCCTGATGACTGATTTCTTTGGTTCTGTGAATGAGGTGAGAACACCTCATTTTTTTAGCACTGTAAAAAAAGTCTTGTGTAATTTTGTGAGTGCTGGAAAGAGTTTAGAATAGAGGTAAGGAGGTGATTAGGATTCTGGATTCTATACCTTTTGTTGAGGGGCCACAACCGATAAATTGGTGAGAAAGTTCAGAAATTTTGACACCAGAAATTGAAAATGACTGGTATTGGCAAAAAGACCTAGTTTGCTGTCCTAGCTCAGATCATATAGTGATATCAGTTGATTGGAAGCTGAAGCTGGACAAATTCAGGTTGGCAATAAGATGCATTGTTTTTTTAATAGAGGAACCAATATATTATAGGTTGTTGTGGACTTTTCCTTGAGTCAAGACTTGGTGGCTTTCTACAATTCAAAAAGGAGCTGTGGGTTTGGTGAAGCCTGGGTGAGGTTCTGCTGCCTGCATTATGCAAGTGGACTATAGCCTTCAAACGAACTAATCCAAGCACTCCAGAGCACCGGGCAGATTTCTGAAATTTGAAAGAGTTGCCCCAGAGACATGGAATTTGAATACCAAATACCCCAAATCGCCCCCAAATAGCCTCCTTGGGGAATGCAAATGTTTCATGGCATTTATCAGAAAAATTAAGACCTCAAGCTTATGGGAACGTGCCTGTGTTGACATATCGTTAAATCTGAGCAGCATTCAGTTGTTAAATGTGAGCAGCATCCAGGAGTATACAAGTGCATGTATGCTGTGTCAGGGAGAAGAAAACATTTCTGCACAGCTTCACACAATTCAAGAGGCTGGAGAAGCCAAAGTGAGGTCAGCTCTGAGCTGCACCAGGCCAGCCTGAGGCCTCCCATCTGCTTTCTTGCATGGAAGCTCATCTGCTGAACTCTACAAGGTGAGAGTAGCATGGCTAAAATTTGACATCTCACATGACCCATCAGGATTTTGCTGCAGCTTCACTACTCTGCTCCTAAATGCTGTGCCCCAGAAGGTGATTTCTGGTCAGCCAAAGCCTTCAGCTCTGCGGGTTTCTGTCTTGGTGGACATTGGCCAACTCGGGAATGGTTTCATGTCTCAAAGTCACACAAAGCCTGAGCTGACACAGAAGAGCGAGATGATGGCTACAGGCACTTGGGATTCATGAAGTAAGCCTGAGCACTATGCATGCGACTGAAGAAGCATTTGCTGTTTTAGTTCCTTTTATTTTGTTTAGTAAAATGTCCTTTTTTTTTCTCTGGAATGCTGAGCCTTTTTGTTGGCACAGTATGAGCTTTTGGCACATTTTTTTTTCCCTTCTGCAGTTAGGAAAAGCTCTTTTTTTAACTGTGAACTTTTTTTCACAAAAAAATTGCCCAAATCTTAATAAAATCTGAAGATGGCAGCAAAGAAACAATAGCAAGGCTACGGCTACAGCTTCTAGGGCAGGTTTGCATCATACAACGAAGAGATCCCCACCCACTGCTCAGCTGAGATCATAAGGTCTCACAACTTGGCAGTTTGGGTCTGTAAGGGTCCATGGCTGAGCTGTTAAGTCCTGCTTCTCCAGCAGGACTATTCCACCCTGTGTTGAGAAGAGTGGTGCTTGTCCACCACGGCTGCCTACAGGCAGAGGTTGCCTTTGCAGAGCCCACAGGCACATCCAGCCCTTGTCAGCGGACTTGAAAGTCCTTCTGCAAACACGAGGAAGGTCTGTGTACAGAAGTGAGAGTACTTGTAGGTTTTGTCTGTGGAAAGTTGATGTACACAGAGGCTTTTAGGCATGATGGTTTTCCTGTGTTCATATCTTATATCCTTTATAATATCATCAAGATGTATCATACTGAAACTGTAAATCGTTTTGCATGGGTTGGTCATCTCAGAACAATGTCCAGCCTGCAGCACAGATATGCTGTACTTATGTTCAGAGATAAGGTGACTTTTGGCTTGTCAGAGTGCTAAAACATTATCACTGGTGTTTCTGGCCTGTACCTGTGGTCTGGTGCACTCCACCTCCCCTCCTCCTAGTCCCACAGCTCCTCCTCCGACTTTCCCGACAGCCAAAGGGAAGTTCAGTAAAGTCCACCTACCACCAGCAGGAACTGCCTGAGCAGTGTGGCCGTGCTAGACTGTGATAAAGCAACAGCTATCACCACAACTGACCGGCATGGGGTTAACCACAGTGAAATACACCCTGTCAAATGTGTCTGTGAAGTTTCATCCTGAAAAAGTGCATAGAACTGTTCAATATCCCAGCAAGGTGCTGCTGAGGACAGAGTATAGTAAGTCTATGTGCTTCATGGAGGCTCTTTGAGATTCCCTTCCAGACTGCCCAACAAATTGCAGGTGTGACAGCAATAACAGCCTCAGTGGGCTCTTCGCAGGGAGAGAATATCCCTCAGCTGCCTAAAGCATCCTCAACCACAGCAAGTGCAGAAGGCACCTGAGCGCTCGGGCTACGGTGCCAGCATCTGACTTCCCGCAATTAGTTGTGTGATGGTCGGTGGGACAGGAGGCTGAGGGGGTGAGCAGGTCTTCCTGGACTGCACAGTGGGGGATGATTAGGCAGGGACTGGCAGCGTGCTCCTACTGCTGCTACTGCTACTGTACAGTGCTTCATGGAGGGGATGCAGAGGCGTAGCAGGGAAGCAGCAGGAGAGTAGGATGCCACATGGAGAGGAGGAGGAAAAGAAAGAGGTGGAGGAGTAGGCAGAAGGGAGATTCAGTTTAACATGGCATGCCAGGCCTCCACTGCTGCTTCCCTCCCTCAGACCTGCTCATCATGAATCTAATTTGCGCATGGGGTGAGGGGGATTTTGTTGGCATTGTTTTATTCTTATTTGATTTGCTCCTTTGCATGGAAAACGCTGGTAGTGCTCATCACCGTGCATATAGGCAAACGTGGCCTTGGGTATACTTTAGTCTAAGGCCCTGATTCTGCAAACACATGAATAGTATAAGAAGCAAGAGGACTTAGTAATATACTTAAAATGACATCTGCTTTTGTATTCATCTCACTTTTCTTCCCCCTCCCAGTATACTTTTGCTTCTGGATAGCTAATTTGAGTTCAGTATCTCTACTGAAACTTTAATACAGAAAACATTGTGACTTTTTTTCTTGAATCTCAATTTAGAGGCCAACCTCATCTACGTATATTTAGTAAAACAAATAAAATCCTCTTATGCCCTGTAACAGCTAAGATTCAGTATAAGACACCTGCTCTAGCAGGAAAGGTTCAGGAAGGGTTAGGCTTCGAATGGTTAATATGCAAGGACATTGTCATTTGGAAAGATTTTTCTTAACCTGACTCAAAAGAATTTAGGTATGTATTTTGGTAGATAATTGTTTGCTTTGCATATAGGCATTAACTTGCTCTCTTAAAGAAAATTACATTTGGGAAAGCATGTATTAAATTTTTAAGCAATTTAGTGGAAGGCAGTGCAATTGCCTGCATTTCTGAAGGGTTATCAGAAAATTCACAAAAAGTAGAGTGGGTATATAACTACACACACATATATATACATACATATATTTAAAAAACAGATTTAAAAAACTTCCCTGGGCTTTGGTGTGGAGGCTCTGAGCAGCAGCAGACAGCTCCTTATTCTCAGTAGCTGGAACATCATTACACAAAGATACAGAGATGGGGGAGCCACTATTCAAATGTACCCCTCAACTCCGTGACCACAAGTGGGTTCTATTTTGGTCCTTCCTTTTGAGGCTGCTTTTGATGAATGGATCAGAGTTTTTCAGCTCCCTGCCATTACATGTTGCTGTTGACCTCTACCTGCTTCTAGCTTTTAGAACTTTGTTTCCATTTCCATTTCTTTAGTGCAAAGGTTGGGGATGGGAATCTGTATTTTTAAAACCTTGATTCCAACTGCTGTGTGCTGTTGTACTTTTGTGTCCAGCTGACTTTTACATCCCTTATATTTCCTCTTGTGTTATTAGATCTGAATTGTCCAAGTATCTGCTGGAGTATGGCCTCTGGACCCACATATGCTAGTGGCCTGGGACATAAACTGTATGACAAATCCTGACTCAATCAAATCTGCAATAGAGCCTTAGGTATTATTTAAGCACCTAAACCCCATTGATTTTGGTAGCAGGCAAGCCTCAAAATGACAAGGTCTTCCCTTCAAATTCAGAGTATTTTCTAGACCGCTTTGTTCTTTGCCTCCCCTCTGGGCAGACCATGGGTTTTGGATACTCTGTGCTGCTGTTGCATGATGCCTGGACAACGCTTCCTGTGGGCTGTTACACAGCTTCAGTCCTCTTGTGTCCTCTTATATTCAGGTTACGGTATGGGCCATGGAGAAGCAAGCAAAGGAGTGAGATCTTGCAATCACTGGGCATCTGCAAATTTAAGGGTAGGAAGGGACAGGTAGAATCCTTAAGCACCATCCCTGAATGATACTGGCGGGACTTACTCAAACTGACCCTCTTCTTGTTCAGCTCAGTAGCCTAATATCGAGTAACAACAGAGGTAGTGATGCTACTGGGAGATAGATTTTTAGCAGTTAAGAGGACTGGCTTTTAGCCTTTGTAATCTTGTGGTTTTGCTTCTGTCCCACGGTGTGGCTGGGTAACCTTTCAAGGTTATGGGAACACTTTTTATATGCCCTTTTGCTCATCGCTAGGGGAAGTATCCCAATCATTACCCACCTTTATGAATTACCTGGAGATACAAGCGAGACATAAATGCAAATAATATTGTTGGCATTGTATTATCATTTATTTCCCAAGGAAATCGCTGTTTTCCACAAAGCAGAGCACATGATTTCTTGTTTATTGTGTAATAATAGCTTTGTGTTGTGATGGTAAGTAGGACACAGATACAGCTTTTCAGTGATGTACAGTACTCTTTCTTATCTTTAATTAAATGCTATTCCCTTGTATTGGAACATATTCTGTGATTACACATGTTTACATTCTCTAAGTAACTTACCATCAAATACACTAATGAAAACCAGTGCCCCAAAGTGACTTGTGCCTTTTGTCCTGTACTATCCCACACCTCTCTTGCTTTTTATTTTATTATTATTTCCCCTTTCCATTTAAAAAAATAAAAGATTGAATTAAACATTTTCATATGAATTTCCTCTAACTATCTCTGCCTTTGATCTAGGGACATGTACCTATCTAGCTCTCTGCCCTTCCCCAGAACAGTAACCCCTGGGGATACCATAGAGCATAGAGATGATACAATTTAATAAAGTCACAATAAAACATCCAAGGCCTTTCATACTTTTTCACTTTCTTTAACTCAATTTATTTTTCATTTCATGGACAGAGATTTAGTCTCGGTATTAGTTTATGATTTTGCTGAAAGAATTACCGAACACATACAAAAAGGAAATATTATTTTTATTATTTATTTTGTGCCATGTATACCATAGGAAAAAAAAAAGAGTTGAAATCACTTCGGTACCGCTGTGTTTTTCATTACAAAGTTATTACATATAGAAATTACTCCAAATTATCTGAAATGAATGGAAATTATGAGGTTTAAATTCCCCAGGTTACTGCAAGCACAGCACTGGAAATTTATTTTGTCATCTTGCTGAACATAATTGCTACAACAAAATTTCTTCCATTTTACAACTGCAGCATAACTTATTTATACCAGTGTTGTTGTAATTTTACATCAATAAGTTGCATGGGAAGGAGTACACAGGTGGTAATTGAAAACAATAATTTGTAGTGGGGTCCAGGTGGAATGGTTGGCTCAGAAAAGGCTTAATTTGCTGCTCTGTAAATGCTTCGCATCTCTGTGGCCTTCGACTATGAAGCCATCAAACCTCTGGTCCACCTAGCACCGAGGTGGCCTGATCACCCTAAATTAAATTTCAAAGTGTCAGCAGATGTGAGAAGAATAACTGATCTATCATCGTGGCAGTGACCTGCAGCTCACATACAGAACCAAAAGCAAGGAGCCTGGGAATAAGGCAAAGTCAAAACTGGGAAAGTGGCAAGCATGGTCCTGGAGTCAGGAGCAGCATCCCTGAGGGAGCTGAGGTGCAAGGAAACACAATGCAGGTCTGAGGCACGCGGTGTGTGCGCACACACGTGTGCTCTCAGCATGCTATGGCCAACACCAGTTGCTGCCCTGGGCTTTTCAGCTCAACCACCTTCAATGAGTGTGGCAATACTTTGTCATTTTTTTTGTCAAAGGGAATGCTGGTATTTGATCATTTTCAATTAAGATGTGAGTAGTTGCCTGAGACACAAGCAGTGACGCTCACATTCATACTCTTCTCCACTCTTTATGAACAGGAATGTGTAATTTGGGTGCAATACACAGGCACTCCCAGGCCAGGCATCCACGCTTCTCCGAATTGTAATTGTCAACAGGAATAATGAAACTGCAGAGGCTGGCACTAAATCCAGAAACTGATGAATTTCCCTGTTTGAGTTCCATTGCCCAAGTTAAAATAATAAACATAATAATAACAAAAATGATGATTGGTTATTATGGATATATTCAATTTAAAGAAAGGAAAGTAGAAAAAATATAGAGGGATAAAGAACAAGAATGAATGATGTGCTGTTCTTCTCTGATGTTCAAATTCAGATTTTCATGATTCAGAAAGGACAGGTTGGAGCATTTCTGTCATGAGTTCGAGTTGAAGATTTCATTGCCATGTTCAGAGCTGAGATGCCTTTGTGATTTTAAACAATCCAAAAATTTCAAATCCTCTTAAAATCCTCTGAGAAGGGAAAGGGAAGAAATTGGTTGAAACTTGCTCTTGAAAGAGAGAGCTGTAATAGATTCCAAATTTCAGGTTGTGTAAGTTTTGAGCATCACCTATGAAGGAGGGTTATTTTTCCCCTCCACAAGCAAATCAAGCTGCACATGAATCTCTCTCTCAAGGGACAATGTTATGAATTTGCATAATGGAGCAAGTTTTAAAAGTACTTCTTCAGACAAAATTATCCCTCAATTTTGAGGAGATTTTCAGTTTAGAGTTTGGGGTTTTCTTATGGTGAAACTAGTGCTGGTTCACAAAACTCAGCTTATTGCACCAAGTAATGATGGCATTTGTTTTCCAAAGACACAAACAATCCTTGGATTGAATTCATTAGGAAAGATGTGCCAGCTTTTTCTAAAAAAGCCTCCCCAGCAACAGTGGATTTTGCCCATCTTCTTTCTTTTTTTTTTTTTTTTGTAAATAACAATCCTAACCCGGGTGTTATGCAGATGCCTGAATGGCATCCTTTGTGGGACAAAGCAGATAGAGCAGATGGAATGCTTGACACTTATAAAATGTGTTCCCCTCTACCTCTGCCTGTCAGTGTGCACACAGATGCAGATAGTCCCTTGTAGGATAAGAAAAGGTGCTGGAGAGATTTGCTATCTGACTTTTAGAGAGATCCTCAAGTTACAAATGGAGGGGCAGGTCTTGCTCTCACTGCAGTCCCTCACTGAAGGTTTAAAATGTTGTGTTGATGAAATCTCATTTTCTAAATTCACTCCTGGAAACATCAGCAAATGACAGCCACCAAAAATAAGGAGACACTGAATGTCTTGAAAACACTGCAAAACCTGCATTGCTTTTGCCTCTCTCCAAAAAGTCTTGGAAATGGGGCAGAGGATAATACATTATCATTTTAAGCCTTCAATTCACTGCACCCTCAAATGTACCAGTGTTGTGGAAAAGAAAATCAAGTGAATAAGCGCTGCAATTTATGTGTATTTGAATAGATAACAGAAACAATTTTTCTGTTTCCCAAAAATGAAGAACCCCACCAAATCATTCCTCTGATTGAGGTTCTGAAGCTCTGTTTATGGCCGCAAAGTGATTTGATACAAAAAAATTACACATTTTGAGTTATTATATCACCCAGAAATTTGATGCCACTTAACTATGTAATTTTCAGAAATGATACAAAACCACTGCAGAAAAATATTCAGGGAAGCCCAAAAGACCTCTTTTTATCTTTTTTTATGGGTCTAAAATGAGAACTAGCAGAGATCCTTGCACTGTGTGTGAAGGCTGAACTACCACCTCGGGAGCTTTATTAATATGTATGTAAATATGATCTGGTTAGATCCTGTGTTTCTGTATCTTTTCACAAGGTGGAGCGGCTAACTAAACCGATCAGATCAACGCCCTGTGTTTATTCTCCCCCCAACTTTTAAAGATTCAAAGAGAATGAGGACACAGCAGCCTCATTTATGTCAAGATTGTCTCGAACATTTTCCTTCCCTCTCTTCCCCCCCCCCAACTCCCAGATCTATATCAAAAACAATTTAATTCTAACTTAGCATGAGCAATCTCGGTAAAGACTGGGAAGAAACTAAAATCACACCACACAGACTCTGCATCTCCAATTTCTTTTCCACTGAAAAGTTTGTAGGCAAATGGGGAGAAAGTGGAAATGCGTTCAAAATATGTTCAAGTGACACATCAGGCTTATCCTCCATCAGGATATTGGGACTTCCTCTTTACACTGAAGCCACTGTTATTTATGTATCTAAATCTTCGCCAAATTTTAGCTAAAGGCATTGCACGATTTCAAAAAGAAAAAAAAATCAAGAAAACCAACAACAACAAAAAAAAAAGAAAAAAAGAGAAACCCAGAAGCTGAATATGTGTGTGTGGAGAGTTCTTGACTCAGCACGCCTTGCTGCACATAGGATAAAATGGAATAGTTAACATCATATTAGCTTGTTTTCCTTTATATTAAAGACCATGTTTCTTGATGAGAACTCCTCAGATCCCTGGTACGTTATGAAGGCAGAAAAAATTATTACCCTAATACAAGGCATTTTGTGCATGAGAGTGCTTTTCTCCCCCTAATTTAAAACAAGGAACTATAGCACCTCTAAGGCTAGCAAAAAGCTTTTTCTCTCCTCGCAGGTCATGCTCCCGTTATGACTTTTCTTTCTTCGGGGATTTTTTCTTGTAGTTTTTTTAGGAGTTGTTTCATGTTATGGGGAGCTGCCGCTCCAGATTTGCAGGACGATGCTGTGCCCCAGCTCCAGGACGGCAGAGCAGGGGTTGAGGGGCACGAGCTCCCCTTTTCCCGGATGTGGGGAGGGCCGGGAGATCCGCACGGCGGGACAAAGCTCGGCGATGTCGAGGCCCCCGGACCTTCTTACGGGGCTGCTGTCACCGGCTGCCGGGGCGGGGATAACGGACACAAGCTGTGTCCAGCTGCATATGGAGGCGGGTGGAGGGATAGGTCAAGGTTAGAAAGAGTCTGCTATTGATCTGGCTTTAAACGCGAGACAGGGAGAGCAGAGAGACTAAAGGGGGAGCTGTGAGACAAGACATTAACAGCTTTCAGTGCTAATGATCACAAGTGCCAGACAGGGGAGGAAAGAGAAGACTGAGAAATCACTTTGGAATTTTCCCCCCACCCTCCCCCGGGATATATTTTCTGAGGAGAAGGAGGAAAAGGAGGCAGGCTGCGGTCTCACCCTCGCAGCCCTGCCCGCAGCCGGCGATGCAGTGCGGGGCGGGAGCACGAGGCAACCGGAGCGCCCGCCTGGTCAATCATTGCCGGCCCTTATCTCCTGCGCTCAGTGCCCACTGGAAGACACCGGTTAATCAACAGATGATGCCCAGTAACTTCCCGATAAGCTGCGCTCCGAAGGGGTGCAGCTTCCTGAAGCTTGCTGAGAAACGGCCGCAGCCGCTGCAAGCCGAACTTTGCACCCTCGAGGGTGGAAAGTGACATCCCCTGCCCTCTCCCCCCGCCGTGATTGGGGCCGTTGCCCCGCGGAATGGCCCCGGTGCAGGGCCGCGCTTTGCACGGCAGTCACAGCCACACAAAGCCTCTCGGCCTCGCCAGCCGTGAGGAGAGAAGGGATCAAAGCGGGGGAAGGAGCGAGGGCAGCCCCTGTCCTCGCTGACCTGCCCGGGTCCCCTTCCCCGCGACACCAGCGGAGGGGACCCCCTTCAGTCTGCTGCATCCTGCCTCCCCTCTCTTCTCTGTCATCACTACGCTCATTTTTCTTTGCGGGACTCCTGCAAAACGAACCAAAACACGCACGGCGGAAAAAAAACCCTCTAAACAGTTTAAGCGCCGTTAAATGTCTTTTTACGTGTCTGACTTCGCGGGACCGGGGGCAATTCGAGCTGTGAGCGGGTGGGCAAGTGCGGGGAGGAAAAGGCAGATTTGCTGGAGGAGGCGAGAGCGTTGCTGTTTAGCCAAATTCGACTTGAAGCTGATTAAGGGCAACGAGATGATTTCTGGTCGCCCCCAAGGCTCTCATGCGATTTAATAAAAGAAGAAAAGAAGATCATTTAGTGTGGAAAGTAAATGATACGACTGCGGAGTGGATCTCCTTGCCTGCTCCGGGTGGACACTGGGTTTCTTGGGTTTCTCCTCCATCTGCCTTCAAGCCCCCAGCCCTCCCCCTCTCCCCATTCTCCTCGCCCTGTCCAGAGCTGGTGCTGAAAAGCTGTTTGCATCGAACTATTTCCTTGTCTAGGGGGAAAAGAGAGAAGAAAAAAGATCGTGACAGGAGATGGGCTGGGAGAGCGGAGTTAAAGGGGAAAAAGTTGGGTTCCAAGAATCTCTCAAGTTAGAAGCGCACGCAGTTGTGGGCATTTACCTGCGTGTCAAATAGGAGGAAAAGAGCACCGAGATGCGGTCCCTGGAAACTCAGTGTCTCGATTCGTGGCTGAGAGTTAATTCCTCCAAGGAAAATTCTCTCTGCCAGGATTTTAAGTGAAGCGGGGAGAGGGGGTTGGGAGAAGAAGATCGGAGCGTGTATGCGAGTGCGGATCGGGAGTGTGTGCGCGCGTGTCCCGCTACCATCACGCTTCGGGTAGGGAGAGAGAGGAGGGAGGGAGGAAAAAAAAACACAACCCTCTCCCCAACCCACACACATATTTGTGTTGTTGTAAAACTGTTTGAAAGAAATGCAGGGGGAACGAACGTGCTTGCCGCCGAGGAGCTGCGGCAGCAGCGCCTGGAGGGAAGAGCAGCCTGAGAGAGACCGCTCGGCAGCTCCCGCTCCCGGGCACGCACGGCGGGGAGCGGGACCCAGCGCCGAGCCCGGACGGCGAGGACCGGCGGCCGCGATGAGTAACGGCGAGAAAGCGGCGGGCAGCGCACCGCACCCCGCGCCCGCGCCTCCTCCGGCAGCCGTCCCGCAGCCCCCGCCCGAGCCGCCCCCCGCTGCGGCCGGCGCCGGGCTCAGGGAAGTTTGGCCGTGCGTGAGGATGCGGGTTTATCCCTTTTCCTTCTCTTAGCCGAGAAAGCAGCGCTCGCACAAAGCCCGGAGCGGTTGTCGAGCCTGGCGTGCGCTTTAGTTTGTGTGTATGTGCGGGTGTGTGTGTGCGGGTGTGTGCGAGTGGCGTTTCTTGTTCTCTTGCAGGGTACAATGTTAAAAAGCCACCGCTAGTCGCCCCCAGTGCTCCTACTCTCTGGGTCTTTTTGTCTCTAGTGCAGATTAAACGTCACGTCCGCACTTGAACTTGAATTTTATCCCATTGTACAGAGGCAGCCCCAGCCATAGAGAGACAGAGCGCTCCCAGAGAACCAGGACTCCGCCATCTTCACATTGCAATATATAATAGTAATAGCCAGCACCAGCCCAGCTGCACTGGGGGCTTCCTTCCTTCCAGTCCCAGTGCCAGGCGAGGGGGGAAGAGTGCAAAGTGGTGCAGGAGCACTGGCAATCCAAAAGCACCAGGGCAAAGCAGTGCCACTTGAGCTGGGAAAGAGGAGACACAGTTTTGGCTACCCCTTTTAAAAAAAAATTCTCTATAATATACCCAGCAAGGGTCAATCTCTGAAAAACATTTTTTTTGGCAATTTTTGTGTGTGCGGGCACTCCCAATTCTAGTACTTTTTTTGATATTCCTGCTTTTTTTCTTTTTTAAATATTTTTTTTTCCTTTTTTTACCCTCCTGGTGGAAAAGCGCACTTGCCAATTTGCCAAGCACTCTGGAAAGAGGGAAAGAGAAAAGTGTCACTGGCGGTGCATATCCTCCTAAGTTCAAGAAGAGAACTGGAAGTCCAAGTGGCAGAAGCAGTGAAGAAAAGACAGAGTGTGTGAAAGAGAGAGAGAAAAAGAGCGAGAAAGCTTTTCCTGATGATGACGATTTTTAACTGAGAAGGGATCCCATCCAGTGCACCACAGCAGCAACAAAAAGGAGGCTTTTTTCCTTTTTATTTTTTTTAAAGAAGAAGAACTCGATAAAGAAGAAAAAGAAGAAGAGGGGAAAAAAAAAAGGAAGAGGAGGATCACCCCCCCCAACACATCCCTCCGAACCAGTGCAGCTCTCCAGGCGATGCCAGTGTAAATGCCAGGGCAATGTCCCGTCGCAAGCAGGGAAACCCGCAGCACTTGTCACAAAGAGAGATTATCACACGTAAGTTTGAACTTGGAACCAGACCGAGCCGAAATCGAGGAGCAAAATTAGGGAAGGGGAGGAAGCGGTTCGGGGCGGGAGGGTTGGGGGGGTTGGGGGGGGAGAGAGAGACTCCAGGAGCAACCAAAGCTTGTAAATGACTTCAGAGAGAGAGAGAGAGAGAGAGAAGGGAATTAAAGAGGGGAGGGGGGTGTGTGGCTGGGGGGATGGGCTGGGGGTGGAGGGGGGGAGAAGCCCGAAGTTTGCTGTGCGTTTGCAGCGGTGCGGAGGTGAGGCAGGCGGGCGGGCGGCGCGGAGCGGGGAAGGCGCTGCCGGCGGGGACAGCGTGGGCTCCCGCGGGGCGCGCGTGCGTTCGCGGGGGGCGGCGGAGCAGGACCCGCCGTTCCGGGCCACGCCGGGCCGGACCCCCTCACCCCCCTGCCCCGCTCCTTAGTTCCCTCTCCGGGGGCAACGCGGAGCGGTGGGAAAAGTTGGCTGAGAGCCTCGGCTCGGCGTGACAGCCGGGCAGAAGCGGGAGAGGGGGATTAAGGTGGGCAGCGAGGAGGGGACAAAAGCGGAGCGGCCGGGGGAGGAGGGCAGGGAAGCGCATGGAGGCGGTGGGCAGGACAGGGCAGCGCGGGGACGCGGGACAGGTAAATGGGTGGGCTGCACTCTGCCCGCCCCAGGTGCTTCGCCGGCGAGGGAAGAGAACTCTCCTCCAAAGCGGGCAGAGGGGAAAGCAGGCTCAGCTCCGGGCAGGAGCTGCAGAGGGGCCGGGGGCGAGCGAGGGTGTCTGGAGGTAGCGGGGGAAGGCGCGGGACGGGGCTGCAGGGCACGTAATGCAGTGCCCGGGTAGGAGCGGAGGCTGCACTTTGCCGAAGCTCCCATTGTGAAATGAAAGCACACACATACTACCCACCGCCCCCCCCAAATATAGGGAAGGGAAAGATAAAGCAGGCGAAGGGAAGGAGGCGACCCACCCCCCTCCCGGCTCTAGCATCACCCCTCCTCCTTGTTCCCAGCCCTGAAGCCCTGGGAGAGGGTCGAGCGCCTGCGGGCAGAGTAGGGGGGGCAGTCCCCGCTCCGCTGCTCCCGTCCCCGCGGGGCTTGTGCCGCGACGGGAGATGGAGATCGAGGGGGGGCTCTTCCCGGGGCTTCGCCGCCACGGGGGGAACGGGCGGGGGTGTCGGAGGAGGCGGGGGATCCCCGTTTCGCTCCTGTAGCATCGGACACGTTTAGGGGTGCTGGTAGAAGATGCCCGGTGCGCCATGGGGAGGTTCAGGGAGCCGAGGCCGGGATAGGGTCCCTCACCCCGCCGCGAAGGCCGGCCGGACAACTCCCCCAACCCCCACGTCCCCCAAAAAATACACGAGCCCGCAAGCTGCTGTGCTGCGGGGGGCGGCGGCGCGCGCCGACCCAGCCCGGGGCTGAGCCTGAGCTGCGGCGGATCCGAATATTTATGTTGAGATTTTAAAGAATTTAAATAAATAAATAAAATATTCCCCCGGCTTCTCTCCCCTCCCCTGAAAGCCAAGAAAAGGAGCCATCTGCCAGGAGCATTTGGTGCTTGCGAGCTCCTCTCTTTCTTTGTTACCGGTGATAAATTTCTGTTAGTAAGATTTCCTTGGGAATCGAGATATATATGTGTATATAATTTTTCCACCTCCTGTGAGATTTTTTTCTTTTCGTAGCGGAGAGTTGCGGGGGGACGGTTTGGGTCCAGAAATTTAAATTTCTTTTTCTCTCTCTCTTTTTTTTTTTTTTTGGCGTGCGCGCCTTTATTTTTTAAGCCGTGTTCTCCCCCCCACACCCTCCAGCCCATCAGCCGGTGGAACACAAATGAAGATGCATCTGATATTCAGCTCTTTCTGGGGGGTTTGTTTTTAATTCATTGTCATTTTGGAGCCAGATTTGCATCACCATAAAAGGTGGATTCCTTCCCTCCTCAACTCGCCTCCTTCGTCAATTGCATTTTTGTTTTTAACCATCCGATTTGGAAAATGCATTTCCCTTTTTGTTGGTGGGTTCTTAATACCCCCTCCCTTTTTAAAAAAATATAGATATATTATTTTTCTTCAGGAAAAATCATCAACAACCTAACCCCTTTAAATCATCCTTGTGCAATTTCTCCCACTTTCCTGTCTCAGTCGCGAGGGGATGTGGAGTGTTGAAAGGGGGTGTACGGAAAATCTGGTTTGTTGCGCACGTCTGAATCTGTTTAAAGGGGTGAAACATTTCTTTTCTCGCTGCTGTTGCTGCGGGGAGGGGGGAGGTGGGATGGAGAAGAGAGCCAGGTAGGTTTGTTCTTCCAATTTGATCTCCTTTTCTAGTCGCTTTACTTGAAAGTAAATAATGAGGCAGGAGAGCATAAAAAGGTGCCGAGAAGCTGCGTGTACAATGGGTTTAGCGGGGAGGCTGGGGAGGAATGGAGAGCAGAGCGGTACGCAGCTTCCCTCCCTCCCCTCTTGTATTTATCTGTCTCTCCATCCTGAGGAAGCTGACGGGGAAATCAGCCTGCATACTGAACAGTGGCAGAAAAAAAATGAAGGTGTCCAGGGGAGGAGGGGGTGGGAGCCGGGGAGGGCTGGGGTTGAGGATGGGGGAGCAGGAAGCGCAGGCATTTCAGCTCACAGGCACTGAGCCTCAACTGCTGGCTTGCAGGAGGTAGGGGGTTCGCAATGCTCTCACTTCTCGGGATGGTGTAATTTGTGGGGGAAAACTTACAGACTGTCCTCTGTAAGGGGGAGTTTGGAAAACAGTGGGCAACGAAATGGGAAAGTGTAACACAATAAATTAAAACCAACCCCAAGCCAAGACCCTACAGCCAGGAAGAATTGACATTGTTTACTGAAATCTTACATTTATGTCATGTTTAGGTTGGGCTTCCCGCCCCCTCCGCCCCCCTTCTTTTGGCATCTGTCAGGAGAGTTGCATTTCAGGATGGATTGGGGGTATGTGCCAAGCAAGGAAGGAGAGATTGGGAGAGAGATGGGGAGAGGGAGAGAGAGAGAAGGGTTTTCTGACACTGCTCAGCCGGAGTTTACTGGATTTCTTGCTCTTGGTGTTGAGAGAAACGTTTAGATCCTGAGTGTAAAAGACAGACAAACAAACAAACAGACACAAAAAGCAGAGCAGCTACAATGTAGTTGTGCTCCAGAGCTGAAGCGTCTCACTTAGCACAGTGGTCTTTAAGACTGCAAAACGGAGTGGCCTGTTTGTCCTTGCCAGGCTCCCTCAGGCAGCCTTGTAATGGATGCATGTGCGGGACAAAAAGAGGGGAAACAAGGAGAGCGAGAAGAGCAGCTCTGAACCTTTCTTCAGTGGTAGTGGACAGAAGAAACTTGGTCATTGAGCTTACTTAAATGGGTGGTCAAAGCAAAAGAGGTGACTGTGCAGAGAAGAGACTGAGCTGTTGAGTGCTCAGTGCAAAGAAATGCTATTTTGGTTTGATTCAGATTGCTGATTTTCCAGCTTAAGATCTTTTTTTAACTTGAGAAATATGCTTTCAAACTAGCCCTGCATTTTGCATTTGAAGGAAATGAGAAAGGCGAGAGTATGTGAAAAGCTCGCTGTTAGCAGTTTTGGAGAAGGCGGCAAAGCAGGAACATTTCTGTAAAGCAGCAGCAAAGACTGGGAGAGAAAACTACAGTAAAATCATACAGATTCAGGTAGAGAGCCAGGTTTCCCAAGGGACGCTTCAGTAGCTGGTCAACAGGTTCCTTAGGAAGAATAATAATTCGCATTATCACTCCGTATTTGTACGTAGCCATAATAATAAAGGAAAAAAACTGTGATTTTTTACATGCTGAAGTTTTGCAAATTGCTTCAAGGTGCTTCTCTTAAAATGTGTTTGGACTTAGTGCAATTAATGCACTTTTTCCTACAAAAAAGACCCACAGCACTGTAATCAACTCTAATACAGAGAACATGTATTGGATGACTGAAGAATTAGAGGGGAAAATAATACTATTTTGGAGATGGCTGACTTTTTTTCATAATACCTGCACAGTTGTTCACAGAAAAGCTTAATGCGTTTTTAAAGGATGTTACATGTATTGGCTTTAAATAGGACAGGAAAAAAAGAAGATTGTTTGCTGTCGACGTCCAGGTTGCTTTTCATTTGAATAGATTTGTATTGGATTTACAAGATTAAAAAAATACTGGCACATTTTAATAGTTTCTGGTCTTTTGAAATATTGTTTAAAAACTGGTGCAGAGTAACTAGATTGTGGGTTTAGGTTGTGTCATCCTTTTTGGCTGATGTGCTCAGTGGTTTAAATAGATGTACAGCGGGTGAGAAATCATTTTGCATTATTTTGCTGGTCGGCAGATGCAGAGCATATTTTGTCAGGCTTATTTAAATATTGAGAAATAAACGTTTTCAAGATTTTACAACCTGGCTGCCTTTAATAGGGAGGTTTGGAGCCCTTGTCTTGTGCAAAATGCATGTTTCTCTGCAGAACAAAGGGTTGTCTTTTGGGGTATTTGACAATAATTACGACTTAGAGGAGTGTGCACTCGGAGAAGTAGTACAAATTATTGATATCAGTTACCGACTTCAGTTGACACCTCTTCAGCGGTTCTTTCTCAGCGCTGAGCTTGCTGCTAGCAAACCTCCTCACTTAAATAAAACGCCTCGCCCAAGGTTTTCCCATCGCTTCCCTATTTCCTACCTGGATTGCTTTGCGCTCTGCGTTGTTTGTTGATGGGAAATACATTCCAAAATAAACTTCCCTGGCTCTTTCTCCCTCGCCTCGTCAGGCTGGCTGGTGCCCACGGCTGCAGGTGCGGGATGTGGCAGCTAGGGGGAGCTCGTAGCCTGCCTCATGGCCGGGCGGGCGCTGCCCTACTGCGCTGCCCGCCCGAGCGGCGGCCGCTCCGGCACAGCTGCGGTCCTGCAAAAAGAGGCGTTCGGTGCGAAGTTGGGAGGATTGATTTGCATGCGAAGATCCATAAAGCGCTAGCTGAGAGGGGCTGCGAGCAAGACAAAGCCATTCTTAGCTAAATCGCGGGTGATTGACTCGAGCGAACGGAAATTTTTAATTAAAATTAGTTTTGAGCGGTGCCTTTTGTTGTCAACACACAGCGTTTAAATTCTCAATTTGTTGTTGTCAGACAGCGATCGGGGTAATGATACCTGTACATAAGCAAGTCTCCGTGCGTGGGGGAAAATGAACCCCACGGAGAACTGTTCGTTTGTTCCAGTAGATGTAAAAACACAGAGAGAGGAAGCTGGAGTTCAAGGTTGAGGTGGGTACAGCAATAAAGCAAGCATACAGATGCATAATTTGGCATTGATTACGTGTCAGAAAGCTGCATGTACCCATGCCAAGAGAATCTGATATTACGTAGTTTACTGTACTTTGATCCTCAGGTCCTTATAGCAAAAATCTGCAGTTCCTGAAAATGAAAATAAGCATTATTTTTTTCTAGAGAACTAAACACAAAATCACATCTGTCACATAGAAGTTGCTGCTGAGGAGTTCACAGGCTACTCTGCCGGGCTTGTGCTCTTCCCTGCTGCTGTCAGCTTGTGCATGGTGGACAGAGTTTAGCTGGGATACTTTCTTTCCCAAACATATAATTGTGTAGTGTACAACACGGGACACTTTGACCAATGGATGTTTATTTCTCCCAACCTGAAAAATTTATCAAAATATGGTATTGTTAACAAAACACAAGAATCTTCTTATTGTTAGGATGCAATATGTGGATGCAGGTTATCCCATGACAGGAAACTGCGCTTTATTCTAACCTGAAAGAGAAGTAAATTAGGTCAGACAAAAGATCAGGGCTGTCATCAGCTGTACAAAAACCCTTCACTCTTGGGTAGAGAGGGCCAGCAATTTATCTGATGATTTCTCTACTTCATTTAATGTTTGAATTGAGCTAGTTGTAAGCATATAGACAGCAGCCAGCTCGTTTGACAGACCGGTAAGCTGAAGAGCACAGTGCCTGGGATGCTGCTGATGCCAGCGTTCCCCAGCCATGAGGAAAACCTTCCCTTCTCCTTTCCCAAAACCTCAGACTTTGCTGACTGTGGCTTTCCTCCCATTCCACGACTGTTAACTTTTACCAAGAAAATCAACGATCTCCCTCTCCTCCTACCCATCACCTTTGCCCGCCCTGCACACACGCACTTATGCTCCCCTTCCTTTTGCTCCTTCCTCCTCCTGCTCCTTCCTCTGCCTCCCACCCATCCCACTCTTCCAGAGTTGAGCTTGGTGGAAAAGTCTCCCCATAGAGACCTGCTACCCCAAAATGGCTCTCTGCCTCCTTGACAGAGCATTTCCTTCTTTCTGGTTGCAGTTCGGTTTCTCTAGGGTTGCATTGCAGTTGTTGGTTGAATTTGGTCTCGCCTCTGTAGCCTCCAGAGAAAGCACATAGGAAAATAAATGGGGGCTGTGGGTTACCGCCTGCTTTAAAGTTAGCAATGCCGTAAAAGTGCTTGGTGAAGCATCAGCATGGGCTGTGGACGGATTTATATACATATGTATCTTTTTAACAAAGGAGGGAAAAGACATCAATAACTGTGTGCATTGATAAATGCACGATTCATTCAGCTGCTCCTACTATAGCACCTTCCACTTGCATGTTTATTTACTTTCTTAGAATGTATCTGGGCAGGCTGTACACCGTTCCTCAGCACCAACAGTTACAGCCTCAGAGGCAGTTGTGTGTACAGCTCATGTCTGCTCTCCCTCCTGAAAAGCTGTAGACCTTTGCTGGAGCTTTAAGGAGCAGCTTCTTTTTATTTTTTTTCCAAAGGATATATAAAAAATGCCTAAAGCAGGCTATTCGAAAACAAATTAAAGCAGAGGGACACACTTCATGCGTTGCAGGCACACGCCAGTAGAAGGGGGTTAGAAGAATATCATCATTTTACTGGCAAAAGTGACACCAGATCGGGGATTTGATTAATGGTGCAGCATTCACAGGGACTTAGTTCTGTATTTTTGACATATGCAAGTCTTTTGTGTAGTTGCCTCCATGCAAGAAACTCTATTTTTTTTTCCTGGAGCAGCTGATAATTTGTGTGTGTGCTGGATATGCCCAAGGTACTTTCCAAAGCCTAAACACTAGACAGCTCAGTATAAAAAAGGAATCCAAAGTTAAGGGAGAGGGAAAAAACACACTGGTTTACTTAACTTTTTTATGACCCCTTTTACTAAGCCACTGGAAGAAGCTATAAATTTGCTGAATGTTATAATGAATATGCTTCAATGAAAATAAAAAAACAGGCTTAAGAAAACTGTATATGAGCAACAGTGTGCCACACACAATTGAGAAATAGTCTCTTTTGAGCCTGGTATTTAAGAAAAGAACAGAGCTGTTGTGTGATTAATACATGTTCAAAACTAATTGCTTAATTTTAATCATGCCTTTTAAATCCTAGTGTAAGAATCTGTGCTTCCAATATTATTTTCTATGCCAGTTAAAAGCCTGTACTCAAATACCGCTCCTTCTCCTTTTGTGGCACCGAGTGCTCCTTTCTCTCCTTGGTTGTTGTTTATTTTTAAATAAGACAAATATATTCATTGGGAAACAAATAATGCTTTTATATCACATCATCACATCTCATTTTATCTGCAGAGATTTACGGCTTTTGCAGTCTATAGAAGAGCCTATGCATCTTCCACTCTCAAAGGCAGCAAATATTTTTTTATGAACGTATAGTTAAGAGGAGACATGCCACTCCTTTCTTTAACACTGTACATAGTATCTGATGAAATAACATCTGACAAGTGTTGGATCTGCGCGGATCCTTGGATATTCTTGGCTTTTGTTCTTTTTGGGTCTGGCGTGGTTATTGTATCATTTTCCTTTTTCTTTTCCCTAAACCCTGTCGCATTGACCGTCTGTGTCAGTGCTTGGGTTTGCTTCTTCTCAGGTGTGTATAGAGAGTTAAACTGCTTTCCGAGAGATTCGGGATACTTCTGCAAAAGGTGTCTGACTGTGGGCATTGCTGGATAGTCCTCTAACATGCAGCTGTGTTTGGAGCTTGCTAAGGTGTTGTAACAGAGCAGGTTATTTCCCCCACCGTCCGTCCACCACTGGTTCCTGGTCCCCTTGCTGTCACTACCTGAACTGTGTGGGGTGGTGGGTTCCATCCTGCTGCAGCAGGCAAGTGTTGGTGGCCAGTCCGTGCTGGCTACCACCACCTGCCGTGCTGTGCTGCTGTCCGGCATGCGGGGACGCGGCAGACTGGCGTGCGGTGAAGGGTGACTGAACGGCGGTGGCTTAGCAGCTGCAGTGGGGCCGCGCGTGGTGCAGCGGAGATTTGCTGTTGCTCCGTCAGTCTTTGTGCACTTAACACATGCCTAAGAGCCGCTTGGAAAATGAGGGGGAGCTGCAGGCCCCTGTATTTCTGGGGCTTCCCTGTCAAGTAGCCTCTTTTGGCCATCTCAGCCTCAGATTTTTATTTAAAAAAATTCTACAAATAGTTGTTTTTCAGTCCTCAGAAAAATTAAAAGTTGATGGCAATAAGCAGTGCCTAGTACCACTGAATGTGATGCTGATGCAATATGTAGGCATAAGCTCAACTCTGCACCTTGCTGCAGGGAGTTACAAGGAAGCTCTGGAGACAGGTTATGGATAAACTTTGATGGCGAGGAGCCGTGTTGCCTGCTTTGAGCAGCGTTAGTCTTTATGCAGCGAGGATCCTGACACCGATCTCGGTGATAACCCAGCTAGAGAGCGTGTGATCTGAGCTATTTCCGTTAAGCATGTTGATGTTACAGTAAATGTGACATGTGGGTGGTGATGGAAGGGACAGAATTTTCAGGCCTGCTTTGGGCCAACACCCTGAAGAGCGAGTCAATTCTTTGTGCTCGCTCCCTAACGAGGCTGAGATCTTTCTGGATGTGCCTTCAAGACAGCAGTGACTGTGTGGGGAGAATGGTGCACTCAGCATGCTGCAGCATGCTTGCGGGCGGCTTCCTGTGCCTGGGTGCAAGGAACTGTGACCCATAGTGGGCAGCCCCAGCTTGTCCCAGAGACAAGTGACTCCTGAGGTGGCCCATGCTTTTCTCTCCAGGTGGACCCAAGGGTGGGCAGTGGCTGTGATATGGTGCTGGGGCAGGCAGGGCACCCACCCTCCACTTGAGGTGAAGGCACTGGCAATGCTTGCCTTACCCCCTGCCCTGTTATCGATTTATGCAGGAGCTGACCGCAGAGGGGAGGTTTCACACTGAGTGCTTTGGCCTGGTACCGAATGTTCCCTTTCCCCCCTTTCTCTGCCCTCTTTTTATATCATGGGACAGGAAAAATAAGGAAGAGAATAGGTTGGCAAGCTTCAGATCCCTTCTTACCTTGGCTCTGCAGTGCAATAAAAAAATACAAGAAAATAAATCACCGCTGCGTGGATCCAGCCTCAGCTAAACCCCATGAACAAGCATCCGCAGTTTTGTCCTTAGAGACCCTGGAAATGATTTTTGGTAACGCAGTCTTTCTCACCGTTAATGGTGAGACATCTGATAGGCAGAAAGTATTTAGAATGTGCATTCACTTTAATATTGGGCATGATAGTATTGTTTGCACGGGGCACATATGCTTTAATGATGTCACCACGCTGAAGTAGGAGCGCTGGTGGTTTTATGATAGTGCCATTATGGAATTAAGGAGATTGTTCAGTGTTTTGGTGTGGTAGGCAGCCAGAAATCTTGGAGATGCTGCTTAGAGTCCAGCCCACAAGTGTAAAACTTTTCAAAGTAAAGCAAATGATTTAAGTTGTCTGCCAGCGTTATTTTCATGAAGTTATTTTCATTTTCTGAGATAACAGCAGTGTCTCTCATGTCCCCATAGATCACCCATCCCCGAATCACTGTGCCAAGGCAATCCTCTTTGGAGGAATCTCTGGGTGCAGGCAAAATGCTGGGTATACCTTAACACACCTGGAAGAACCAGGGCATGAGTTCTGGCTGGAGAAAGCTCATTTGCATTGTTTTGTTTTTCCCACATAAGGGAGATTAGATATTTTCTGTTCCTCTTTTTTGTGTGGCTTGATTTTTTTCCTTCTTAAAAAATAATTAATTTTAAATAAATACTTGTGAGGAAACACCCTCTTCCCCCCAAAACCAGGTACCAACAAACAGAAATCAAACCACAAAGTTAAATTCAAATAATGTGAAGTGACTCATTTGAAACCCACAGACAGAAGTGGAGTCAGAACTTTAAATTGAGAGTGGCCTAAATTGCCCCATTGGTATTAAAGGACTTCTTAAACAGCCTAACATCTTGGCTGTTGTATTAACCAGGCATGACCCGATGTGTTATGGGCTGGTCTTGCAGGCTTTTTTCTTTTTTCCTTTGTGGGCTTTAAATCTCTCCTGTAATGTTACTTGAATGTAGGTTTTTAATGGCTTAATTGAGTTGTCAATAGGAAGCTTTTTCTTTTTTTTTTCTCATTCTGAGTAAAAAAAAATGCAAATTGCCATTGGTAAAATGCATTTGAAAATCTATTCAGTATTTTGTTTCTCATTCTTTTATGTCTGTTTTCCCCGTCCCCAATAAGGGGATGTAATATAGATTCTGCTTCTTTGGGTGGTCTCATGCTTGATGATTTATTAAGCTCAAATACGAAATAGAGGCAAGTAAAAACATTTCTTGATAGTTTGAAACCCAGTTACTACTGATCGTGAGGGCTTTGTGTACCAAGAAGATGAAAAGCTTATTTTTGGTAAATTGACGACTGCCAAAATATGAAGGAATACCAGGATGTTAATTTAAAAAAGTGCCATTGCAGAGTCCTCGGAAAGAGACAGTGAGCAAGTGTAAATGAATAGGCATATGTGGATTTAACTAATATTCAAATGAAGTGCAGAACTGAAAAGAAGGAGTTTGCAACAGTTTAGCTGTTTAAACATCCTTCATGTTTCCACAGATGCCTGGTCAGGACCCTTATCAAATGCAGCAGTTTTCTGAAGACGTCAATTTAAATCACAGGCAAAAAAAATATGTCCTCACATCAAAAATATAATAAAGATGAGATCTGTGCTTTTCTTTTTATTTGTTTTATATATATATATAAATGGCAAGATTCAGCCTTTGTCATTTGAAAGACAGACTTTAATCTGAAGGCTTTACAGGAATGTTAAGTGAAACTGGTAACAAGCATTTTCCCCCTCTGCCACATTTTTTCCTTACGACCCGACCCTTGGTTCAGTTTCTGTTTTCATGTTGTCTTTTCCAGCTCTTTGTCCCGTCTCCTGCATGTGTATCTGCGTGCTTCTACGTGTCTCTGTGTGTGAGGCTTTTTTAATATTTTGGCACTCTGCTCCCCCTTAATAGGAATTCTTCCTAGAGATAGTGTGCACATTTCTAAAGGACCCTTTTCACACTGCTTTTCTTTTGGCTCTAAAATAATTCATATGTAATTGGTAATTAAAGGTGCAAGGTCTTCAATATGAACAATATTGCTCAATGTTAGATCATTAAAGGGAACCGCAGCACTAAATAATTACCTTTTGCATCATGACACACTGTTTGCAGACATCCGCTCCTTCCCCAGCGGTCCCTGTTCAGCGCGGGGTTATCGTTACATTTTCACTAAGGCATCTTTTCATGGTATAAATTGGTGAATTAATTATGTACTATTGTCTTCAAACTCCTTTTAAACCTAGATTAAGGGGAAAAAAGTAATTGATTGTTTTCAGAATGAGCATTGTGATGTGTATTTGGTAAGTTTGGTGTGAGTTAGGGAAACTGAAAGCTTGCTGTGCCCATCGCCTACTTCAGCAGGATGGTCCATGCCCGGGCACTTCTCCGGGGTCCCAGTCCTCTTTCTGGTGCTGCTGCTCTCTGCTTTGCTGTTACTGAGCTCTGATGGAACTTGCAATACAGCTGGTAGATACACCGATCAATTATTTATTCTGGAAGGCAAAAGTCGGGATGATCCTTTTTGTGAACCGCCAGTTTCAAGGCTCATTCATTTTTGTTGCCAGGTAATAAATACATTTCGCCTTCTACCTCTTGTCCATTTTCTAATTTTTTTTCCAATTTAGTGAAAAGTGGGACAAAACTCCTTTTGTTTTCAGCTAGGAGGAGAATCCAGATCTGGATTATAACATCTGTTTATCTCAGTCTCGCTTCTTTGAGATATTTGTGTGACTTGTTTTCCCCAGGAAATCCATAAGCAAACCGCTCAGGCTAATAGAGAACATTTTTCTTCCTACTCCTTTAATCCTGATTCGATTAGAGGGTTCACTCGCTGATTTACATACTGTTAGCTCCTCTGTTTTGTTCTGCCCAAATCCTATAGTCCTTACAGAGGCAAAACAGCCTAAGGCAAAAGTCAGTAAAAATTTTGCCCTAGTAAAGACCAAGGTTTGTATGATTTGGCAGTTACATGGCAGAACAAGTGAAAAAACCCACCAAACCCATGTTTTTCCCCAGAAATGTATTGTGATCCGTAATTATTTTATAATGTAATAATTATCTTCTAAATACCCATTAAAAATGCACTATGTTTTATTAATTGTGAAATGAGAAGTTACTTGTTTCTTAGAAACTGATGCAAGTTGCTTAGAAATGGCTTTTCCAGTCTTTGGGGGTAATGGTATGAAATTTGTCAGGACTGTCAGTGGGCAAGATTTAAATAAAAAACTTTTCTTAACCTATATAGCAACTGCAGGGTTATTTGACATCAGGAAAACATAGTGGAAGATTTCAGGCTCAGCCAATATTCCAGTATGTTAAATAAATGCCTCATTCTCTTTCCCATTGTACACACTTTTGAAACCCCTTAACTTCTCATAAGACTGTTTCCTGCTTATCTTACTGTTGCAAATAGTTTACTGTAATTCATGCTAATAGGTGGTCATTTAACTATCCAGGCGTCTTTGTGATGGGACAAGGTGGTACTAATTTTGTATGCCACAGGGAGCCTGATCCTGCTTGTTTGGAGCACACAGCACTTCGAAACTCCCTGCTTTCTCCCTTTTTGAAACAGGAGGAGAGGTTTAGGTGCATAAGCTTTGCTGGATGGAGCCTCGGCCAGATGGCTGGGAGATGCGGTGGGAATGAGAAGGTGGGATAAAAAGAGAAGAACTATTTCAGAAAGCGATTCGGGGCTTGAACATTTGCAAAATGGCTCTTTGCTGATATCCTTGCAGCACAGGCAGCAGTGAGAAGGAGCTGTCAGGAAAGCTATGCCAGGTCAGCCTTTCCATTTTGTTTCAGGCAGGCTTGGTTGCAAAATATATTGAAATCATTCTGGGAGAGTGGGAAAGCTGAAAAATAAAATAAAGATCTAATCAGGCTTGGCTTCTTAGGGGGGATGGAGGGAGGCTGGGCCTCTCGTGGTGCATCCTGCTGAGTCTGTGAACATTCAAAGCAATCTCTTTCTCTTCTCCTCTCGTCCCTTTCCTCCCTCTTTTTCCTTGTCCATGTAAAGCAGAGGCTGACCATGTGGAACCGGCACTCCCCGACGAGGATGAGGCCCTGGCAATAGCGGAGCCGGGCAGCATCAGCATCGCTGCAGGCGGGACAGACCCCGACTTATTAACCTGTGGACAGTGTCAGATGAACTTCCCACTGGGAGACATCTTGGTTTTTATAGAGCACAAGAGAAAACAGTGCAATGGCACTGGTGGTGCCTGCTATGAAAAGAGCATGGATAAGAGCAGCCCTCCCCCCTCCTCACGCGCCGAGCTCAGGAAAGTGTCAGAGCCAGTGGAAATCGGGATCCAAGTCACACCCGATGAAGAAGATCGTCTTCTCACGCCTACAAAAGGAATTTGCCCCAAGCAGGAGAACATTGCAGGTACAGCATGTTTTACACTCAATCAACTGCCTAGGTAATCTTTTTATGAGAGCCCTCTAGAAAGTGTCATAAAACAGAAGCTTCAGTAACAGGTCTTTATAGGAGCCATCAATTTGGAGGATCCTCATGGCTATGTAGGGTTCAGCAGGGCTGTCCACCCACATTTAATTCAGTGTAGCTGTCTGCACAGGGGCAGCTCCTGGAGAAAGGGGCCTCTCAGTCCACTGGGAAAGCCAAGGGACGAAGGAAAAAGCAGAAAGTTGAGTTCAGGAACTACTCCAGGAGTGTCCATAAGAGATAGCAGTGGCAGAAGGATAGAGAAATTTGGAGAGATGTTCTGTTCAGTCCAGTTCAGATACCCTTTGTCACATGCAGATCCACTGGGAGGGTCCAAATTCTGACCCTACTAAAGTCAGTGGAAAAAATCTTCTGACTCCAGTGGGAAGATGATTTGGTTGCAAAGGCTAAAGCATGGGTTCATTAAGTCTTTGCTTGTTCCTTCCACTGGGATAGATGTCAACTTCCTCGTCTGCATTGCTGCTTGTGCTGCCTCTCCTGGGTCTGCAGATGGCTGGAGTTGGGAGGGCAACACCTCCATTCACATGCATGCCCCAAATGGGCTTTTGAATGAGGAGACAAGAGCACAGGCTAGCAAATTGGCAGGCATTTATTTTACATTATGCAGTTAATATTTACTCTGCAGACCTCTCCAGCTCAGAGGTGGTCAGGCAGGTGATGGTGTCCACCTGGGTGAGATGGTGTGCAGCAGTTTTTGTAGAGTGCCCAGCATGGGATTGCTTCTGTTGTGCAGGGCGTTTCTCCCCTATGCAGCAGTGTGTTCCTCTGCAGTAGTGAAAGAAAGGCCGGACTCCCTGCTACTGAGTGGGGGTTTTATGTTACACAGCAGGATCTCCCCTTAAATGGGCCTTTTTTGTTCAAATCAACTGTATCCCATAGAGAAGAACAGTAGCAATTTGTCTTTGCTGTCACTATACTTGTTTCTCTAGGAATTGTCCTATGGGATTAGATTTGATGGTCTAGGATTCTGCCTGTAGTAGAGATGTTCCCATGAGGGGATACTCAGAATACTTGTGAGAGGCTCCTATCTTTACAATTGAAGTTTAAGAGTTTCCTGCTTCTAGCATTGGAGGTCTCTGACTCAGTCCTCTGCATCCTTGATGGGCTTAGCCATCATATACATTAGGATGTGGGCTTTGAACTGCTGCAGTCTTCAGACCTCTGGACGATTTGTCTCTTAGGAAAGGGCACATGCCACCTATTGATTACCTTGATGCCTTCTAGAAATCTTTTATGGGTGCAGTCACCATCTCGGCATGGGCAGCTGGTGCCTTTGGTGGTGCTGGCAGTGGAAGCCTATGCTGAGGCATCATAAGTGCCTCTACTGTAAGACCTGACCGTGTTCTTTCCCTGTCTTTTTTAGCTTTCTCCATCTTTTTTAGTTTTTCCCCTCCTTGTTCGTCTTTCAACAACCTTTGCAGTTGTGAATACATTTCTTGTCAGAGGTGACTACCTCAAGGTGTACCAGCTTTGAGGGCTAGACTTCCTTCCCATTTGTGTGGAACAGAAGAGGAGTATTCAGGATCTTCTCCTCCAGTCTGCTGAAGGCCTCCTGTGTGATGCTGAGCACTCTCAATAGCTGTTGATCTCTGTGCAAGCTGATGGCACTCAGTGCCTTGCAGAGGATGCCCACTGCTTAGTAAGGTTGGTCCAGGAGACCGATGCTGTAGCTGAAATCCAGATCTCATCTTTTACTAATCTGTGCCCAAATCCAGTCCATAGCAAAAGACCTCAATGGCTATAGCCAGTGCAGAGAGTGCTGTCCCATCCCACCTTCTGGGGGTCATAACTAATGCTTTTGCCGTGCAGAAAATCTGCTGCGGAGGGGGTTGAAGGGTACGTTCATGTGTGGAAATGGCATAGAAAAAAATTTAAAAGCCAATCTGAGCACCTAATCTCTTTCAGACTAAACTGAGTATCAAATGAAAATATGTAGGAAAGATTTTGAATTGAGAAAAATAAAAGGGTTTATCATTTGATTGGCATTTTCTCAGCAGTGCACAGAGATAGGGACATCCACTAAACAGTGCAGTAATAATGCTTTCTCAATTAAGAGCCCAGCTCCAAGATAAAAAGGTGCAGTGTCCTTCCGTATTTTTTTTAATAGCAGCGGATAGTTTTCAATAGTGGGATAAAAGCCTCACATTACAGCCATGGAGGGTAGCCATGAAAAACCCACAGAAGTCATTCACTGGAAAGGCTTTAGTGGGATATACCAAACCCCTTATTTATATTTCAATAGAAAGGCTTTCTGCATTAGCCAAGAAAATCAGAATCTGCATTTAACATTAAAGGTATTTCCCAGTGAGCGGCTGTAGAGCATTGTTGTTAGATTTGTTAAAAAAAGAGACTAAATACGATTTCATAAAAGGGAAACTTAATCTCTAAGGCAGCTTTCTCCCACCCCGCCACCCTCTCCCTTTATTTATTTTTTTTTTTTTGGTAATAATGCAACAGCCTACAGTATTTTTACTTTATATGTGACGAAAGATATCCTTAGCCTTTCTGTACTGCGACAGGAAGAATGAATTTCTTTATTCCACTAAGAAATATGTAAAATAATCCCTTAGAAGTATGGGGAGATATGTTTGTTCAAAGCATTTAAAATGTTATTTTAATCAAAGGCACAAAACACTCTACATGCTGTGTCAGCTAAAGGAGACCATTACATTTTAACAGCAAATCATGCTCTTTTTCCCTTTCCTAGCCAGCCCCCCCCAGAAACTTTTTTTTTTTATTAAATAAAAAGGCAAAAAAGATTAAAGAATAAAAAACTTCAGTGGCTCAAATGTATAAAGTAATTTAATATGGTGGAAGCATTAATTATTTTAGCTTAATTGAATTCTGAGGACTGCAGTAGTTGCATTTTTGTAGACAAGCTCTGTTTATTATTTCTTTGTGTAGATTAACAGTAAAGGAAACATAGATAACTTTCAGTTATTTATTGTAAAATAAATGTGTCAATTCATGTGTAAAGCAAGCTGTTCAAAGATAATTGAGTCTTTATATTTGAAGAGGGAAACCAGAAATCACTCACTCGCCACTCCGACTCCCTGAAATATGCTGCCGCTGCTGCCGCCCTCAAATAGGTTTCAGCTCTTCTCCTTGATCTTGTGTTATTTTTGTAGACCTTCTTATTTGGTCAAAAATGATTTGTGCAGCCTTCTGCAGTGTGACTAAGCTGTCAAACCTTTCAGCTTCTTATGACTGAGTGTAGTGAGGGTACGCTGAGCTTGACTCTGCCATGGCACCTCTCTTCCCTCTGGGCGTGAGGGTGTTGGGAGGCAGCACCCTGTCAAGTGTTCACCCTGACGCATGGTGCTACAGAGTTCTGAGGTCTTTCCTTCTCTCTTTCGTTTTGGCTTTCTTTCTTTTTGGCTTTCTTTCTTGATAACTCTACTTGCTGTGGTCACTGGATCCCTCTTGACCATGTAACAGGCCTTGTGTCGCTTTGAGGGAGGCAGGTAGGGCCCAGGAGTCTGCAATAATCTGCAATGCATGCAATGCAGATCTCCAACTGACATTTCTAGATATCAGCAGAGACAAAGGCAACTTTATTTCCACAATTAGCTTTTAGAGACCTTCTGATAATGAAGTCTGTCACCTTTCCCTGACTGGTAACTTGCAAATCCACGCTTTTCAAGGCACTTTCACTTAGCTATCACTGTCTGTAAGCTGTGTGGTAGCATGTTAGCTGGCACTAGGAGGGCATGTCTTGCTTAGGAGCAGATTGTCCTGTAAAGTGTTTTTTTGTCAAATTGGCTGACCTATTTGAAAAGCAGTTCTGCTTCTTGTACAGAGGGTGTGATATTATCAAAACAGATGTACCAGATTGTTGCACAGCACAACACAGCCAGGCCAATGAGTAGGCTAGGAGTTATCAGTCATTGCTTCTTTCACTTTCACCGCTGGCAGGTATTTTGGAAAAAACTATACCACCATTGTATTTTATACCTCTTTTTATCTTTATTTATCAGATCTTGGGCGTAACTGGGTGACATGTCCTGGCTCAAGAAGGCCCTAGGGAGGTGGCTCCTGCTGCTCTTTGACTGATGGTATCTCCCGTACTCCTCATGGCCCTTCTGGGCTTGCAGGCCACCAGGCTGTTCTTCAGCATGGTTTTTTGAAACAATCTAGATTAAATAAAAAGTATCAGTGGGATTGATTTTAATGCTGAATGGTTTCAGAGAAAGCTGGCAGAGGAGGTAGTATTGGTGGGGCAGGCACCACTTGTACCAGACCCATGGACGGAGAATCACACCACCAGCAGAGGTTCATTAAGACAGCGCAGTTAATTTCTGCAAAGATGGTGCTAGGAAAGCGGAGGAGGTTGATTGTAATTCCTTGTTCATCCTGTCCCAGTCGCCAGTGCTGGACTCCATACATTATGTACTTGAACTAGATGTGCATCGTGAAAAAGGGCTCCCTGTCAGAGGCAGGATTTAACTGCAACCCCTGCTCTGTGAATGTTCATTTCAGGCTTTTGAATGGTAAAACTGCCAGTGAGAGAAACTAAATAACTCACATGTGCTGGAAGCCAGAGATAAACACTGCCGCAGGTTGCCATGAAATAGGCTATTTGATATATTTAGAATTGTTATTTTTCTCCAAATTAAGATTAGTTAAATCCATGTGTGTTGTGTGAGTGATTGTTAACTCAATGGCATGGATTATCCTTTTTAAAAATCATGACAGCTAATTATTATTGCTGTCTACCCTGAGACATTCACTTACAATGTACCATTATGGACCCACGCACCCATATTAGCTGTAGGACTCAGACAGCCCTCGTGAAGCCTTCACACGTGAGGCAAGGAAAAGGCGAGCTGAAACAATCCGAGGCCGTAGCAGCAATGTTGGGCAGATTGGGAAGAGATGTTCTGAGCAGTGTCACGCTGGCATGGGGCACGGGGCCATCCCCTTCCTGAGACTGTCATGGCACTGAGTCTTGCTGCCAGCACCTCTCTGGGCTGGTGGGTCTTGCAGGAGTGACTTGTCAAAGCAAGGCCAGGAAAAACGCCATGTGGGGAAGAAAGTATGTGATAAAAGAGACTGAGAAACTCATGTTGCAGCTGAAATCCTTTCCATGAGGCTTTTCCAGGCTTGTTTCTTCCCTCGCATCTGCCAGGCTTCTCCTGAGTTTCCTGGCCTCTTCCTTCTCCTCCTTTGCAGCTTCACCAGGTATTTAGCAACATGTTTTGCTAATTGGTGCAGCAGAGCAGCATGGGGAACGCACACACAAAAGGTGTCAGCCGCAACTCCGCAGAGAGCAGGGTTAACAAGCAGGCCTCCTGCCCCCAGGGGCCTCGGCTGAGGTCCTGACTTGTGTCTCTAGAGAAAAACAAGCCGAGTGATCTCACCCAGAGCCCTGCTTGTGCCTGGGGTGGGGGGCATGCTGGGGGAGCCTGGCTTGCCTCTGGGATCAGGGCATCCCCAGCCCAAGGTGCTCTCCTCTGGCTTCAGGCATGAGACGGGCTGCTGAAATATTGATGGTGTAAAGTTTTAAGGCTGCAAGTGAGGCCGGGTGGAAACAGACACGGGTCTCTCCAGGGACTGGAGAGGATTACTTAGGTAATCCCCGCTTCCTGGGGGATCCTAAGACAGGGTGGTGGTGTGGAGGGTGCCCAGGTGCTTGGCAGCTCTGTGTCATCAGCTTCCCCCTGGTTGGCAGGGAGAGATGGCAGGGCTGGAAGCAGCAGTAAGCACCCTGCTAAACCTGGCAGGTGTTAAAGGTGAGAAACCTGCCAATTACAAACCCCTACTTACCCTTGCTTGAGCTCCACCAGCACCCACCAGCCTTCTCCCCACCACCATCTCCACTTGCTCCAGCCATGGCCTGCCTGGGGTCCAGCCCTGCCAGGCAACCAGGCTTTCTCAGCATCCTTAGGAGCCAAGTGTGAAATTAATCATACCGAGTTTTAAAAGCAGACTGAAAAAAACACTGAGTAGTACGTCCTCGATTCTCCCTGCCAGTTTCAGCATTTTGTTTTGTTCCTCTCACCATCTTGTTTTTCAAAGTTATTTTCTGCGCCCCACACACGATTAGCTGCATTCCCATGAGGCTGGGATGGATGGGTGTGAATCCTGGAGGAGTGAAAAGGGGTCCGGCTCACCCCACTCCACCCCAGTTTCACCTGTGGTAACTCTGCTGGAACTGGTGGTACCACGCCAGATTGATCAGGTGGTGCAAGTGGGAGCCTGCCCCTGAATGCATGGGTTGCTGAACTGTGAAATGGGAGCTTGCTGTTATATTTTTTCCCTTTCTTTAATCTCCCTTAGTTTTAGTCACCTTTGTTTTATGTGTGACAATGCCAGGTAAAACCTTTTCGACAGAAATGCCATTTTGCAGGCTGATGAGAGGGGATTTAAGAAGGTCATTCAGTACACATGGTCAAAATCTTCTTGCTCTGGGGTGGATGTGTATCAGGAGTCACTCTTTAAGAGCAAAACTTGCTTGTTTGCATCAGCTTGGCACTGCTGTTACCCTATTTTAATTTAGTGGAAGACCTCTGGGCTTACTCAGAGGTAGAGCCAAGTCAAAATGTCACCCAATAGAGTGGCTTTTTGCCTTTATTTGGACCCTCTTGCAAAATTACTTGGGCCATGTGTGGGAGACTAGAAATCGTGTGTGCATCTGTGGTTATTATTAGCAGGGAAAGATGGGTAGATTTTTTAGACAACACTAATGGTAAATGATGAAAAGGCACTGGTCAGCCAGTCATTACTCATTTTTCTTAATGACTCTGTGACTGTTGGGAGCAAAGTAAAAGTAGTGTCCAACCATTCTAAAGAGTGCTTTGGCATTTGTGTGGATGTGACTAATAGCAATACGCTTGTGCTCAGTGGAGTATTGGCTGCAAGAAAGGAGTTTCTGTGCATTTGCAGGGGAAATTTGCACTGGGATGTAGCTGAGGGAAGCTGGTTGTGTAAAAGTACTATAAAACAGAGAAGCTTCCATATAGATAGAAAAATGTGCTGTTCCTCTCCAGTGGTGAATAAATACATAAAGGCACAGAAACGGTTCCTTTTCTTCAGCAGGACAGAAGTGCTGCTATAGCATGAGGCTGCCTCCCTTCATGTCTTTTCCGTAGATTGTTTTTCTTTCTCAGCCCGTGTTTGAACTGTGCTGCCTATACACACAGTGACCAAATCGGCTGTGACATAAAGGTTGAACCTTTGTAGGGTTTTTTTTGAGATTGGAACATTTTTCTATCATAACTGAAGAAAAAAAACCCTGTGAAGTAATCATACTTTTTGTACAAGAAAGGCTTGGATTTCTATGTCATGTCACATAACTTCAAAGGGCATAGATTTGGGGCTGAGTTTCAGCACTGGCTTCGGTGGCTGAGTGGGAAGATGGGAGCCCGGAGGGTGAGAAATAGAGGAGAGAGGCCAGGTATAGAAATAAAACTGTGTTTCTTAGTGTGCAACCCTGGAAGACTGGAGAAACTGGGTAGCTCTCATCTTGGGAGACACATGCATTTGCTCCGAAGAGAGCATCCTTTTCAGCACAGTTCCTTCTCTCCATTCCCTCCCACCTTCCAAATGGTAATTGGTGGGCTGTGCAGTAGAAATGTTATAAAAAAAAAAAAAAAGAAAAAGTGGGTGGGTGGGGTATCTAGGGATTTGGTGTCTAAGCTCAGGAGTTAAGCCGGAAATCCCAGAGATGTAATGAAAACAAAACGGACTTTTCACTCGCGCTGTGGCATTCTGGCAGTGAGAACGCTTTTGTGAGCCAATGTTTTCATTGTAGGTTTTCTCGAGAGAAGTAGTCGAAATGAATCGTTAACCCCTTAACAGGAATGAATGTGGTTGTTGCAGGGGGAGAGGAGAGCCGTCTTGGCTCGTAGTTACCATGTTGGAGAGCTTGGGCGTGTGTGTATGTTTATGTGTAGTGGGGAAGGTGGGGTAGATACTGCTTATAAGGAGTTTAATCTTAATGGCAAATGTGAAGTGGTTACTGAGCGGTTGTTGTTTTTTCCTCTTTGCATGTATGCCTTTGCAGAAAGATTTGAGCATGAGCAGCACAAACTACTCTTAAACCCAACAGCTCTTAAACTTGCTCTTTCTTCTGGCATTTGATAGCAAAGTTCTTGAGTGAGAAAAGGGGGACAATGCTTGCCAGTCCCTCAGCAGGGTCATAAAAGCTGCAGATGGAAAAGACCTACCAAGTAGCAGATTCCAGTTTTCTTGGAAAGTGGAAGTACAGGATGTGTGTCTGTTGCAGGCATGTTACGTATATAGCTTTAAATGTCCAGCAGCCTTGGACGGCATTCAGCTTTAGTAGAGTAAGCCCCTTCATTAAAAACAAGGGAGTTTGGGGAGGAAGGGAGGTAGGAGTGATTAATCTAATTTACCTTAACAGCCACTTTTGGTGAAGAGATTGTGTATCCCTGTCCTGCATGTGCTGATTAGGCTGCATTTTATTTCGATATTTTGTTTCACCTTTTGATCACGGCTGGCACTTACCGTATTTCTCTCTCCATTCTCTCATTAGGGTATTTTCTCTGCACATATTCTTGCAAACAGTATAGAGCATCAGCCCCCTGCTCTAGCTAGAGAGCATCTCATCTACCCTTTAGCATCTCGGAAGAGCAATTAAAATCATTATACACCTTGTTCCAGCTGCCCTAGATCCTCTGGTCCAGCCCCTTGCATGCAGGTTGTGGGACTCTCGGTGCTGTGCAGACTTTGAACATAATTGCATAGCTGCTGCAAGGGACTGTGTCTCTGCAGCTGACCTTACTCGGTGCGTCTGCCCTCTGAATAGATGTTTGCCTTCTTTCTTCCCACTTTGACAGCTCCCCCCCTCTACCCTCCAGCCCCTCATTCTGCCCCAACCCACTCCTTATCTTTGTACGCTGGGAAAGCACTGCGGCAGAAAGGTATTTGTGACTGAAATTGCCTTGACAATGAGCAGAGGCTGAGGAGAGCATCAGTTCTCCCGCACGCCCGTGTTTGAAGATGGGAAAAATAAGTAAGGAAAGAGATACTGCTGAATAAATGATGGTTCTACATGTTTTTTACACCACACTGCTTTCATAATGGTCATTCAAAGAAGTTGGAGTGGTGGGGGAGGAGAGAACAAGATGAGATGCAGACAGGGATTAAACAGACCTCTACTTCTTTTAAGACATTTATTATTTTCAGAGTCAAACCTGTAGCCAGCTAATGTAACTGTAAAACTCTCCTTTGAATTATTGGCAAGGTGCTCTTAAGACTTCTATTATAGCTGATGTGCTGTGCACAGGCAAAAATCAGATTTGAATTTAGCACCTACTTGTTTTATTTTCTTTATTAAAACAACTCCCGGCTCATTTTTTTCTTTCAATATGGGCTTTTTGTTTCCCATATTCTAGAGTGCCCTATTACAGCCTCATAAAAAGAGTTAGAAACTGAAGGGAAGTTTCCTGAGCAAGAAGGAATTTTTTTTTGGCTTTTTTTTTTTCCCTCCCCCTATGGCTTGGCCTGGAGCCAACCTGTCTTTCAACAAGTAGAGAGCCATTCCAAGTTGAAATTTATAGAGCAGAGTCCAGGTTCAAGGACTGAAGCCCGCCAACAGCTTCAGTGTCTTTGTTACTGATTAATTCTGCAAGCGGTTCAGCTGGTTTGCTCACTTCTGCCTGCTCTTCACAGCACTGCAGCGCATCCCAGCCGGCTGCCGCTGCTTCCCCCTCCCTTGCTCTTCAGCAGCGCTTTCACCCTTCACTTTAAAGCAAGCCCCCAAATTCATTTTAACCCCATGCAGTCCAAGCTGCATCAGCATCGGCTTTATGGTAAAATTACTAAACAATCTTTCCATCATTTCTTTTCCTCCCTTTTTTATTTTTTTTAATTTTTTTTTCCTACAGCTAATTTCAAACATCTGGAGCTTCCCATTTCACTTCAGCTCATATTAAAGATTGCTTCTTGGCATCATTTGGAACCCAAGTTCCCAGGTTTTAATTAGTTTACTCAAACGCACGCAGCGGGGCAAAATAGTTTCTTTCAGCTTTACCTGCAAAGGATGTTTCCCCTCTTGGCGAGGGAGTTTCCCTTGTGGAGGGATTTGAAAGACAGCAGTTTTGAAGTGGTCTCAATATGGGGCCCCACAAGAGTGACTGTGGGAGGTGAGGGGGAGAAAGAGCAGGAAGAAAAAAGAAGAAAGAAAAACCAACAGAAGTTTGGGAAAGTACCTTGAAATGAGGATGGTCCCAATCCTGCAACAAACTGGAAGCCAAAGCATAACCTTATTGAGGTCAGTGGAGGTTTTGCCATTGGCTTTAGCAAAGGCAGGATTTCATCCTTAGGCTGTACTGAGCTGTAGGTACGCCAACGGTCCTCTCACAGTTAGCAGGATTACTGATGTGCATAAAGTTAAGTGTGTTTGTAAGTGTTGGCAGGATTAAGATCTGTGCTGGTATTTTCAGACCAAGTGACATGCATGTGGGAGGTTTTTAAAGAAGAAAGTGCATGGGAGTTTTAAAAAAAGGAGAGTATAGCCAAGCCTGACATTTTTAAGTGCCTTGGGGAAAAACCTGGGTTCCTATTAAAATATCGGAGGACTAATGTGTTGCTAATTATGACACAATTAACTTCTTAAAAGTATTCAATTGCAAGTCCCAAGAAAATAAAAAATGGGGGTGAATAGCTAGAAATTCAGGTCTGTGTTTCAGTTTAAACATTTATTTTTTATTAATTAAAAATAAAAGCAAGCCTAGAGGTTCACTTTGTTACTCCACTCCACTCCTAGAAGTCTACCTTTAAGTGGGTTAATTAAAGTATTAAAAAAGGACAGCAACAAAGAAAAGAAACTCTAACCCAGTAGCTGTCTGTGCTCCTATGTGAAGTATTACCAAAAAGCTTTTAAATGCTTGTTTAAATGTTTTTCCAGAGCTGTTACTCAGGAAATAAAAATGTGTGCTGTTTGTCTATAGCAGATTAGAAGTTTACCTTTAATGTGAGAGCTTCTCAAATCTAGTGTCGGAAATGTGCCTGTGTTTAATAGTATTATGAAACAAGTCTGAAGCAGAAACAATATCTTTAACTAAGAGAGAACGAGATAGAATTTGTGGGTTTCTTTCTTTAATGAAATATAACCAGAGACCTTTTCTGTGTCTGAAATTTTTGTGCATACAAGTGGCCAGCACATGTAAACTCTTTGAAATTTAACAGTTAACCTTAAAAAATCTTAAGTTCAGCAGAACGGAACTGTTTTTTTTTCAGTCTACGGACAGCTCTTTGTAATGATAAATTTGTTTTTTTTTTTTCTCCAAAACATTCATGATTTCAGCAGTGGAAAACTGAAGTACACCCAAGCTCTGAGAAGGTTCGCTCTCACATCTTTTTCTGCCTGTATGCTGATTCCCTGGGGTCCCATTTATAACAGTCTAACAAGATTGAATCTGCCTTTGATTATCAGTAGATATGGCTAAAGATCACAAAACTGTACTCATAATTGTTCAAGACTAAAAGAAAGAATATAGTGTTTCGTTAATGTTTATGGTACAGGGCTTTCTTGTGGAAAGAAGTTAAAACAGTAACTCCCAACCCCCCTTAAAAAAATTCCCGAGGCCCCACTCCATCCCCCTTGGAATCTACTGAAGAAGGCTATGCTTGTGCAAAGTTCATTATTTAAGATGATGCACTTTATTTTTGATTTTGAAGTTGTTTGAAGACACCTGTTTCTTGGAAGAAATGCATGATGTACTTTTCCCTTAGTAGCGCTAATATACAGGTGCAAAGGACGTCTTTACTGGCCACCAGAAGCACCCATCCCTCAGGTCAGGGGGCTTTTGACAGTGCATTGTCTTGCACTGGCCTCATCCTTATCATATCTGCTCTGTGAGTGTACCTCAATCTTCGTTCCTCCCAATCTGTCAATTGACATTCATTAGGAATATTTAAGCAGGGGGAGGTTATGGATGTAGTGGTGTCTCAGAGACCCCTAGCAAAGGCACCTGCTTGTGTTGGAAGGAGTGATAAGCTGGATTGATGAGGTGTCTCTTAACACTGGAGCATTGCTGCTGTTCAGGCTGGAGTTTGTGCGTGGATACCGGCAGCTTGCAAGCAGGCGTTACCTGGGTGGGGTTGTGCACCAGCAGCTGGGTTGTCCTCACTCCCTCTGTGGGAAGCTTGGGAACTCCTATTGTCTTTGCTGTTGGGAGACTTCCCTGCTGTCTGGAAAGCTTTATTTTTTTGAGTGATAGTGGGTGGAGAATGCAATACAGATGGATCTGTTTCTCTTTCATTAGCTGTTTTAAGATGCTTGTTTAAATGTGTTCGCTTTGCTTTTCAAATGGTAAATGTCAGTGTTTCAAATATCACTGTTAACAACAGCAACATTAAAAAAAAAATACGTCTTTGAAAAAGCCTAGGTCAGGACTTTGTTAAAATGTTGTTCTAGAAATGGCAAAGGTGACTCTGGACGTACACAAAGAGGGGAGAAAAGTTGGTCCTAGTTTACACTAAGGACAGGTCTCTCTTGGAAGCTCCTGGCAGAACCAGAGCTCAGGGTAGTCAGCGGCAGGGGGAGTGCTGTGGTCAGCAAGTGGGTCTGGGTGCTGGTAAGGGTGCCCAGGAGATCTGCTGGCTGAGCGGCTGTGACTTTTGCAGTGAAAATCCCATGTTTTGGGCAACAGGATAAGGGTACACAGAGAACACCTGGAAGGGCAGATGTGTATGCTCCAGCGGAGTCCGTTTCTTACTGAGGAAACAGTGGCCTTCGGGTGAGACACTAACTGGGATGTGCAGAACACTGTACTAACAGAAATACCACCCCAGCGTGTCATCACAGGAGAACCTTGGCACTTCTAAAATCATGCTTGAATATCTCTGTTTCCCACCCTCCTGTCCTTGTACTTCTCCCAGCCCTGGCTGTGTGAGGTCAGTGCTGAGCAGAGCCCACACCTCTGTCCCCTGTAACCCTTCTCTAGGGCAGATCTATGTGATTTGATGGATAAAGGACAGGAGACTGTCATCCCTTTCTCCAACCCTGCAATCCCACCTTTGTTTCTGGGAGCGGAATAAGTCCAGGAATTTTTAGTGCTCGTTGCTGTCAGTTTTAACCCTCCCATCTCTTTGTCAGCACCAGCTTTAAACCGCCCACAGGAGACATGCAGATAGGCACTCTCATTTCTCAGGTGAGGCAGAAAGGATGTGAATGACTTGATTTTTTGAAGTGGCTGGTTGCATCCAGTGGGGGCTCAGGGCAGCCTGCCACTCTAAGCACTCCTCTGGATAAGGCCACAAGTGCCGCTATGCAGAATGACAGCACGGAGTGGGTGATGGCAGTGGGGCTGTTGCTGGGAGAGCCTGCCCTCTGGTTGCTTGCTCACAGCCCTACCCTTTTGTGCATGCACTGGTATTCCTGAAGTAGCCCAAATCCCTCTGATCGCTGTGCTGTTAGCAAGTTCTGCCCGTGCCCCTCCCCTCCCCCCCCCAAAACTCCTCCATGAAAGGGGTGGATTAAACAAATGTGAAATCACACCTCAGCTGTCCCCTCTTGCAGCCTGCATGCTACTGGTTAGGATGGGTGGAGGATGAGAGGCTTCGTGCCACTTGCTGGAGTCTCAGCCGCATTGGCACCATGGGCTTGGTGCCAGAAGATGGCTTCTGCCTCATAATTGAACAAGGACCTAAGGAAATTTCACTTGTGAGAGTGCAATAGGACCCCTCCCTGTGCAGGGAGATGGGAGCCCTGGAGCCAGGTGCCTCAGGCGAGATCCTGTCTTAGTTTGTCTTGGCCGGGACGAGGCTGGGTGTCCTTGCTGGTGCCACTGTGGGTGCTATCCCCAAGAGGAGCTGGGGCTCCTTCTGCACTGCATCTGCACAACTGGGTGCTGAGGAAGAGCAGGAGGCAGGGGGAAAAAGGAGGAGGGGGAGAAAAGATCTGTGACAAAATCATGCGACACCCACGTAAATATTGTTTGTATGAATTGGGTCCTTCATCTTTTGTTAACAGCAGCTTGTTAATTAACAGCAGATTAGTGCTGCTTTCTTCTGACACATGAATATATTTTGGGCTAGAAAATACTTGTACTCAATAAAACTGTGTGACTGAACAATTCAGAAAGTACCAGCGGAGCGCCGTAATGGATTCCCTTTTCATCTCCCCCCCTCCGCCTCCTCCTCCTGCTCTAAATGCAAGCAGATTTCTGCAGTCTAGTGCAGAAGAGACATGTTAAACACAGCTAAATAAATCATGTTTACTCTTGGCGTTCTTAGTAGTGAAAAATCTGTTGGCTGTTTTTACTTCCTTATTTCTCAGCATTTGCTTCCTACCTGTTTTTGAGCCTGTGCCCAGAAATAGTAGTTTTGTCAAATGAGCTGATTATGCCAACCAGCAGTTCCCTCTGCCAAGGAAGCTGCTGGATTGCAAAACCCAGTGACTTCTTTCTTTCAGTGACACTGAGATTCTCCCCCTTCTTCCCCTCAATATTAGAATATAAAATAAAAGTATTAAAATCTGGAGATGGAGAAAATGTAACCAGATCCTGGCAGTTTAAGAGCCCAGATTAAGGAAAGTGGAACTTGGATTCCAGGAGCCCTCCTTTAAGCTGTTTGTGGAGGTGAAAGCATTGGAGATAGCAATAATAGGAACCAGACATTTTCCCTTTCTCATTATCATTCCTTGTCCTGTTCCCCCCCACAAAAGGGTGTGTGTTTTGTTTCAGTGTCATTTTTTTTCTCTCTCTACAGAGAGCTTTACAGCTGGGAGGGAGAGGTAACTAAGCATTTATTTTAACCAAGTTGGCTTGCAAGCTCTGCTGTTGCAGGCAGTGGGTGAACCCCCTAAGTCTGTTGCTTGAGTGAGGGCTGCCGAAGGGGCTGAATGTAGATGTGAGAAAGCTGTGCACTGCTGTAAGTGTGTATATATATACGTGGCACATCTGTTGTCATCAGGAGAGCTGTGTTCAGTGGAGGGGAGTGTAGCCCGGAAGGTAGCTGACTCTGTTTCAATGCAGTCCTGGGTATTAAGTGCTCCTCTTTGACCTCGAGTGGCAACATTTTAGCCTGGATCCGTCCTCCTTGCTGCTGTTATCACAGATCTCAGTGATCCCAGATGTGACTGTAACACGGATTACAAACCTGGTGGACTCTCTCTGTTTGGTTTTAAAATTAGAAAAAAGATCCTTTTTCCCATCAGAGCTTTGCATGTATTTACTCTTTGATCACATTGGAAGGGCCTTATCCTGTCTCCAGAGAAGCTTTAGTTCTGCTTTCAGTGGTAACAGGGATCCGACCCTGCTGAATATTAGCATTTTAATGGCTTACTTAAAACCCCATTGCTGGTACATGCACAAGGCTCTCAGCATGGGCAGGGTCCAGCTCTGGGGTTTTGCAAAGTGGTGTTGCAGGCTGCAGTGCCTGCTGAAAGAGAGAAGTGGGGATGACCCATTTGTCATAGATTATTAGTATTGTCAATAATAACACATCTACAGAAGCCAAATTAATTCCTTCTTCTACTTTACTAAGTCCAAGAAATGTCAGATCAGTTTCAGAACAGGGGAAAAATAAACAGAATCAAAGTTTGTATGTTATGATTTCTCTGAATATCTGGTGGGAATACCCTAGTGATAGAAATGATATTTCCATAGAGGCATTGGCTGCCAGTTTGCTTAATTACATTAAATAATGGTATGAACCTCGGCAGAACATAGACCTCTGCTACAGCCAGTCACTAGAATATTGAATCATAAGGAATAATGATGCCAGTGTTAACGTGCTATAACAGTCTTTATTATATTAGTGATTGAAGTGTTATTTAAAAAATAAGGTTTGTTGCAGCAGTTTAGGTGTGCATGCATATTTTCTCTGATCACCTATTAGGAGGCTGAAAACTGGATTTGAATTTATTATAGGGAAATAAAAGGGTTGCTTAGAGTAAGAACTACTAGATTGCAGCTTATGATTTTTCAATTTGATTCTGCTTGTCCTTAAGGAATGTTCGTAATGCTTACTTTGGAAATGCCATCTACATCTAGAAAACTAGGGTTAAAAGGACTACTTTCTTGAAACTAATTACAGACTAGTTCAATTTTTTAGTTAGTGACATTTTAGAGATTTTGTTTGTAATGCAAGAGTTTAGATAGATAGATTTAGATAGATTTGGTTAGACTGTGATGTACAGCAATAAGATGCCATATGAGTATATTGACATTTTCATCAGAAACAAAACCCCACTAGCCTTTATATTACTGGGGTGATAGATATGAATTTAGAATCGCTTCCTCATCCTGGCCATGGATGTTTGATGGAATTCTTTGGCTTCACCTTGATTTGTACAAGATCTCTGTTTTGTTCAAATTTATTTATTCAGTTTTTTAAATATAATTTCCTAGGTAATCAGCTTCCATTTCAAGCATACCTGATAATAAAAAGCCTTTTTTTTGTCTTATACTTCTATTTTATTGAGAAAGATGCTATTATGTACAAATAAATGAGTCAATTTGGAGTTATGGCGGTGTCTGGTCCAGAAAAAACGTATGCAGAATGGTTCTTGGTTTCCGGTAGTTGGCTTTGCTCTCAGTTTTTTGTCATACTGAAAGAAGTAAAGGGTTGTTTTTATACCATACTTGTGTTTTACCTCTGCTGGTGCAGGGTTCAGTTATCCTGTCTAATTAACATAGTGACTGGACAACAAATTCTGCTTGTATCCAAGTCTTTGGGTGAAATTTTCATTGTGCTATTTAGCAGCAGGATTGGGCACAGGTTTGGTACAACCTTCCAGGTGCAAACAAGACCTTGGTTTATTGTTTCCCCTTTTTTACTTACATTATAGTCTGATCTAGATTCCTAATTGCTGATTTGTTTGTCTGCTTTCTTTCATTATTTACAAGCTAGTTAATTTTCTAGTCCCTTCTCCATTTAGAGAATGTTATTTGCTCAGTTGTGCTGGTGTCCAGTAAATTGAGGACTGAAGCTTTAGATCCTCCAGCTTTTTGGTGGTTTGTTTTACCATCTGAAGTTGATGGCTCTGCTCATTTAATTTGACAGATATAGTTATCAGGCTTGGGCCCACTTGTACAGATGCAGCTGGATTGATTTTCCCTTAAGAGATCAAAACTCAAAGGGAATCTTAATTTTAAAAATCTCTGATGCTTCCTCCCCCCCAACGCTCTGCGATCACTTACTCTGCTTTGCATATTGAAATTTACTCGGTGTTACTGAGGTCCTCTGCTGAGGGTGAATGTGCTCTGTGCACAAGGGAAGATTTACAAATTATAAACGTGCATGTTTAATGAGACTCTGCAACCACTGTTACATTACTTGAAGTGTAATGTGTGCATTTGCAGTAGGCAGGTAGACTATTTTTCACATTGAAATTCAGCACTTATAAAGTGCCTACACTTCCATTGGTTTTAGCAAGGGGTAAGCCAAAAGACCAGGAGCTGTGATTCTCTCTCAGAGCTAATTGTGTCTATATGCTGTTTGTCCATCTGTACTTTGCAGGGACATTGGCATCACCTGAAGATCCTCCTTTGCATTTTCAAGACTGAAACGTTTAACAGTGCTGCTGCTTAATGTACTGCTATTCCAGAGTATTTTTAGTTTCCAGGACATTTAATGAAATCAGGTGGAAGTCATTAGCTGATTTTCACACATGGGGAGACTGAGGCACAGAAGAGCAGGATGACTTCATCTGCCTCTCCCCAAGTTCTGTCCCCTTACAGGAATTGTTTTTGCTACTAAGCAGCTGAGGAGTTGCTGAAGCCTCACGCTGCCTGGTTCCACCACTGTTTTTTTGTTTTAGTCAAAAATACTAGTAAAAGACAAACTTTAGAGCAAGGAAGAGACAATTACCTGAGCAGCAAATCCTGCTGTTGTCTTTTCCAGAGGCTCTATTCTACCTGAGAATATGTGTGCAGTGCAGCACCAGATGGTGTGAGCAGGGCTGTCCTGAATGGCCAAGACAGAGAAGTCCACCAGTGTTACTGGCTGCTGTCCATCTGGGGCTCTTCCCCGGCCACTTCATTCATTTTAGCCTCATGACCATACTCTTGTGGTCAAGCCCACTGATTATTTGTAGTGCTATTTCTCTAGCTGCCTATGCATGTTATTTTGTCCTTTGGAAACAGATCTTTCCATCCACTGAATTCCTTTATTAATTCCAGGGCTGTTAAATTTCTGCATTCGTCTGTTGTGGTGGTTATATGTTTCAATTACATCAGGAATATTTACTTCTATATAGAAATACTCACGGTATAATCAAGTCTAAAAATTTTAATCCCCAGAAGGATTTTTGCAACCATTAAAACTCCCCAGGTCTTAATTACAAGAGTTGGGGAACAAACTTGGCAAAATTGATGAACTGTTTATTGTCAACCCTTTATGCCTTTTGCAAAACAAAGTCCACAAATCAGGCTGATTATTATTATTTGTTAGTTTATTGCAGCAGCTTGTGGACATTGCAGCTCAGATCAGGACACCATTGTGTTAGGCACTCTGCATCCCTGGAGCGAGAGCCAGGCTCCGCTTGGAAGTGTTTTGGAGCCAAACAGACCAGATAGTCAGAGGGTGGTAAGGGGAAAGCTGAGCTCCAGGATGGCATGTACCGTAGCCTGGATGGCTTGTGCCCTGGGGATCGCATCCTGGCCCCCTTCACACCATCCTCCTAAAATGAGAATGAAGATGAGATATTTAATCAGGGTAAGCCAAGATGTTTCATTTTTTCCCTTTGCTTCATATTCAAAGCACAGACAAGGGGCTAGGAGCAGATTTAGATGAGCATCAGGTGTGGGGGGAGGGAGGCGGGTGGTCCTGCGGGAACCCCCTGTGAGGACCCAGCTCATAGGAATGCTACTGATGCTGCCATGTGTAACCTGGACACACCCTGGTGGGTCTTCCACTCTGGCCCCTGAGTGGGTCCAACAACAACCTACTCCCCCATTTCCTAAATGTCGGGTTTTGGCACCGCATAAGCAATCTTGCAGGCATAGTGTGGAATACTTCTGGGAATCCACATGGTCTCTTAGGTAAGTAAAATTCTCCATAGCCTGCCATTGATGTCTGAGCCTCCAAAATGCCATGTGCAAATATGTGGACAACCTGATATGTGGATTTTGATGCAGTGAGAAGAGTTGCATGCTTAAAACAGAATATTTGGATATATTAGGATATTTATTAACCACATGGGGTGTTCCAAGCTCGGTTTATTTATCTTTGTAAAGTGCTTCCAGATCTTTGCGTGGAAGGCACTACAAAAATGAAAGGCATATTATTATTAATGTTATTATTGTTGTTGTTATTATTATTATTATTACAGCATCTAACTACTGACAGGCAACCACAGCTGCATGCTCAATTCAAGCCACTTAAATTTAGAGGCTCTTTTTTACGATATTGATTCTTAATATTTTTCCTGTTGACTCCATATGCTGAAATGTGTGTTCACCTGCCCTACTGAAGTATCATTATTCTCCAGAAATATGTAAATGGGGTTGTTTTAAAGAAAGGAAGAAAATGTGGCATAAATATTAAGTATTCACATTTATATGGTAGAACTCAACTGCCATTTAAGTAGGGCTTCAAAACAACCGTGTGAGCTGGTAGTTGCTTCTTTGTCACTAAAAAAGAAAATACATTGATTAAAATAAAGCCAAGGAATCTCATAGACAAAGACATGTATGGTTTTCAAGGGTCTGACACAAGCTATGAACAGCCCAGGAAATGGAAAGCCGAGTTTCACAGCCAAGCGTTGCAATCAGAACTGCACGACCACTGCCCCGTGTGTGTTATGTAATATCGCACTTCTTCCACCAGCACACACCTAGAAACAACAGGCGTCTTTGAAAGGTCTTGGCATTATTCAGAGAAAAGTCTCCCAGCAATAGCCCTGCATGGTGTTTAACCTTATCTTTTCTTATGGCGTTTCTTTTTTTTTTTCTCTTCTCCTTCCCTTCTTTTTTTCCCCCTCCCTTTTCTTTCAAATGGCACATCGATGGTGGGTATTTCTCTATCTCCAAAAATGGAGCAGATATGGGGGGGAGAATCTCATTAGCTTCATTATATGTGTTTCTGACAGCTCTAAAGGTTCTGGTCATGGCCATTTTGTGCATTTTGTAGCATTGTCCTCATGCTGTTTTTTTTTTTTTTAAGTACAGTTGAAATGTTATGTTCTGAAGACACCAGCTAATTCTTAAATGGTATCTAGATTATGCTTTTTTTAGATTTTAAAATAGGAAATAATTAACCCGAGGTTCTAAAGATCTGCAGAGAAGCCAAACAGGCCTGTGAAATCCCAGGATCTAATAACAAAGAAGGTGAGTCAGTTTTCCAGTACCCTGAGAGTTTGGAGACATTCTTACTCTGGCTTTTGAGTAACAGAAAGAGCTCAACCACATTTCATTCTGCTACAAGGTAGTCCTGAAGTTAACTATTTTTCTGGAAAAGATGAAAAACAAAAAAGGATGTCACTGGCTGCTAATTAGATGTATTTTAACTGTAAAGTCATTTTAGCGGCTAATATTGTTATTATATGCTTCAGTGTGAATCCTTAGTGAAGCTATTAAACTGTGAGAGCCTGAACTTATCAGACATTTTGTAATATGGCAGAATTTTTGTATCCTTGTTCAGAAACCTGTGGTGAGTGGAGGACCTTTCTGTCTTAGACACGGAAAACATATTTCTTGCCAACTGATTACCAGGGTGGGCAGCTGAGACTTCCTTGCACCCTCCTTTTTGAACTTTTTTTTTCTTTTTTTTCCCTGGCAATAATATTTCTTCTTTCTATTGCACTCTCCTCTCCAAGACTGATCATGCCCCGTGGTGTACTCTCTAGCTGAGGAAAGGATTTAACGGCAGGGACCGATCTCAGTTATTTTATGGTACTTTTGACTCTTGCCTGTTATATACAACAGGTTGCTCATCCACAGTAGCCAGTAGGCTCTCAGCATCAGGCATACTCTTGCTTTTGAAGAGCAATAGCCCACAGCAGACGGTAGAGTTAGCCATCATTTTCCTATCAGTTTCTCACCCAGGATTCTTACTTTGTAATTGCTGGGTTGGGTTTCTCAGGGTTTGGATTATTCCCCCCATCTTATTGCATCAGTTGCTTTTATTCTCTTCCCCACTCTAAAACAAAGTGACTGATACTATATCTAAAATGATCAAAAAGAAGGGGATTTTTTCCCCCCCTTTATTTGCTGAGATTTGAATTGGGTTATCTGCCTATCTTGTTTATGAAATTTTGTACTGTCTTTTCTGCACAGACTGTGACTCCCAAATCTTCCCCAGCTCCATTTCCATATTTCTGCGTGCTTGTTCTTTGTTAATCACTTGGCAAGCGCTTATTTGAATATTAAAAATTTCTTTAATCATCAAAGGCAGGAGCACAGCTTCATGAATATTCATATTTTTTTCCTCCTCAGACTGGATTCTAGTTCATTACCCTGCAGTAAAGCCAAACAGTCATCAATCGCGCTCATTACAGCCGCTGGCGTTTTGATTGGCTGCCTGCTGCTGGTAGCCCACGTCCCCCATCCTCTCGCTCTCCTCCATGAGCTGTCGTGTACCTGCCAACAACAACAAAAAAAATGTATCAACAATGCAAGAATAAATTTCTCTGGTTGAAAAACAACTTTGCAAACTTGTCAAACATTCCTCCTCATTTTTTTTTTGGTTTTACACCAAAAAATTTGAAAAAAAATTAGAAGGGAGAAACTTGAGCTTTAGAGATGAATATTTGTCAAGAGAGTTGACGTAAGTTTCATTTGCATAATGACTTTGTACTTCTGCATTAATAAAATTTGCATATGAAGCCATGTTAATTACTCCTGATCATGCTTTTTGCATTCATGCATAGTAATTTTCTCCGACTTGTGAGAATTAATGTCTTGGCATAGGGGGAGGAAGGGGGGGAGTTGGGGTACTGTCAAATTTCTGTGCCAGTGCCCCTCACTCTCACTCTTTCTCCTTCTTGCTCACCACATTGCTGTTCTTGATCTGTGACTCATTTAGGCATTATCATTCCGAATTCTTGGGAGAAAGAAATGTATCAATTCAAAGGGAATCCTTGCCTGCCAAAAAAAAAAACCCTGAGCAAAATATAAGAAGAAATCCCTTCTCTGCCCTCCTTCTTCTTTCCCCAGTGTAGTCTTTCAATTTCCAGCTTGAGCAAAGTTTTAGTCTTAGCATCATAAGTCAGTGCAGATGAACTGCTCCAAAACCACTGTGTGTGTGATGGAGAAGAGGTAGAGGCTGGTGTGCAGGTGTGTCTGGCTGGGTGCCAGATTCCATCCATGTCTATAATGTCATGTCTGCCTTCTCCCTTTCTTGGGGGATGCTGCGTGTGTCCACCACTTGCAGGGGGTGCATGCATTGCTCTGCTAGTTGCTGTTGGAAGTGTTTGTGCATCTGTGCCTCCCTGTGTTTGTTTGTGTGTACACACCTGTGTATATGCACGTTTGCTTCATCATTTTTGGTGTTTGTGCAGGAAGACATGGTGGAAAGATAATAAGGTCAGGTGGGAACAGTCCGTATGAGAGGTTGAATACAGATGAGACAGCTTGTTTTAGGAAAAGCATGGAAAAAAATCTGCTGTAAAGACTAGTGAATGGATATGTCTTTCATTTTGTATATGCCTGTTCAAAGCTGCTGCACTGGTACATGTAAATCCCATCTCAAAACATCTGCAGCACTCTCCCTCAACATGATGAGCACAGGGCAGGGACAAGGCTGCAGCCTGCACTCTGAATTCGTAGCTGTGCACTGTTTGAACAGATATTTTTCTTTTTATTGAATGAGAATTTTTTAATAATGGAGCTGAGCTTTAGTCTCTAACCAGCTTTTGATTGACTTTCCAGCACTAGACAGGCACAGGGGCACACAGAGAACTTGGTTTGTGCCCTGTGAAGTGGCTTGCACGTCTCCTGATGCACACACCCAGGCTCTCACCAAGGCAAGCACATGGCATCCCCAGGGATGCACCAGCTACACAGCTACATGTGACTGCATTTACATATGACATGAGAAATAATGGAAGATCTCTTAAATTAAGATCAGGTCCCCTCATCAAAACCATGCCGAGGTGGGACATTGTGAATGCTGTTTGCAGCTTCATGTTTCTGCGTTGCTCAGGAACTTTTCTGCAGATGTGCCAGAGGAGTAGTGTGATATTTTACATATACCATATCATATGGTCAGTCATGTCTAGGCTCAGGGAGAGGGACAACAAAAGGATGCAACTTATGCCTTGATTGTGGCTTTTGTCGTGACCATCTAGGCTCTTATGCTCATTTCCATCTTCTGAGGTCATGTCCAATTTACCTTATTTTCTTCTTTGCAAGTTTAAAAATAGCAAAGAGCAAAAAAAATTACTCTTAGCAGTGCCTAGGAGTCAACATAACCTGTGAGCTACTGCAAGGTAGAGACACTGAGTATATGCTGAGCCTGTTTAAAGTGTTAAGGACGAAATCCTCCTTCACCATCAGAAATGGAGATCTTTTATTTACACAGCCACAGTCCCTCTGCATGTTTCACGCTCACGCTGTGTGCAAAATGCCCCTTCACATTCATGCAGAATGAATGCAGAATAGATAATTGAGATCTGCAGTGCAGGTGAGTGATTTCCCAATGCTGACTCAAGAGGAAAATCAAACCTTTCATATTGTGTCTGCTGTGTTCAAGCCACATAGAGCTGCACATGTGTGCCTGCTCACTCCAGCCAGATTGGATTTTTGCCTCCAAAGTTGCAATGCAGTTCTTGTGGTCTGCTTTCCATTCATGCCAGTTGTGGCTGCTCTGTGGCAGTTGGGGGCTCACAGGAATGTTTTTTTTTTGGAACCTGTGTGCAACACGATGTGGTTGATCAGCCATGGGATTCCAGAGACTGATTCCCATCTCTAGACTGGTGCTGTGTGGGTTGAGCAGAAAATTCTCAGCACCACCTTAGGATATTGTCTGTCTATCTACCTATTATCTGTTTATCTTTTTATCTGTTTTTTCATTTTGTGTTTGTGCATCACCTGTAGCAGTTGAGTTGAAGAACAATAGAACCTCCATCTTCATTTTCAGCCTTAAATAGAGACTTTATGGGGAAAAATCCTGCAGAAGAGGAGCTGGAGAGGTAAAACATGGACATCTTCTCAATAAACACAAGCTGAGTGTTTCTGAGGACTGCTGTTATTCTTTCACATATCTAATGGTGGAGCACTCCTTTTTATCACACCCTTCTTTGAGACCAATGGGTACGATTTCCCTCTCCATTTGCCACTTGAACTGATTATGTAGGACTTCCTGTTATTTGTGACATAGGAACAAACCCTAAAAAAAAAGAGGAGAAATTGTCACTTGGTTTTATGTTGCTTGTAGGGGCAGACTCAGCCTCCTGCTCTTGTGGCCCCACAATCTTTTTCTCTTAGTTCTGGATTCAAGAGTGGTGATGGGACTCCCTGAGCATCTACCGAAGTCTCTCTTTGTCCATTCTTCTTCTCCCTTACCAGCTCTTTCCTGTCTGGCATTAGGTTTACAATTTTTAGATTTCCTCCTATACACATCAAAGGACAGAAAAAGACCTCCTGAGTGACATATTCAGTTCTATCCATTCACTGGCAACTGGTTTGTATATTCCTTCCCATAAATTTTTTAGGCACCTGGTTAAAGCAGGTTGCTGACTTCCCCCCAGTACCTCTTTTGGGAGGCTCTTACAGGATCCCTTCTAACCATCCTTTCTAAGCATGCCAGATGGGTAGAAACCTTACTTTCCACACTAGAGGAGAGGTATTAGATAAGATCGGGGGGGGGCTCCCTGTACCCACTTGGCGAGCTCTTAACATCTTCTCAGAAGTCTTAACACTGTGCAGATTGTGTCAAATTCATTGCCAATGGAAGGTGGAACCCATCAGGACTAGAGGAGAGGCTTGCTCTCTGGGTGTTGTTGCATGCTAGACCCATGCACCTCCACATTAAAACCTTATGCAGTTGTGGTTGATAGTACACTTGGTGGACTTCATATAGTTTATCCACGTGATGAGCTCCTTCGAAACCTGTAGTGCAGACCCATGATGTGCGGAAGGCTGAGTGACTGCAAGACCTGTGCCCTTAGTCATGGTGAGGCCACAGACATGTCTCCACGTAACCTGAGATATGGCTGCCTCATGGCCGTACTCTAAATCCCAATTTCAAGCTCACAGCTTTTCCAGCAAAGCCAAGTACCTAGGCAGCTCAACACAGCTTACGCTAGCCTAGTTATTTTTATACTGTTAGGACTATAAGATACAATTGTTAAGTCCATTGGAGGGGATCTTTGTTACTTTTTACTTGTTCCATGAAGAAAGCAAATGTGTTATTCATATATGTTACAGTGACAGTAGTCATTCATATACACATAGAAATCCATGTCTGATGTCACTTTCCACATGCCTGGCACACAGTCTTGCCCAAAATGCAAGCTAGGTACGATCTGGATACCAGTTATCCTTACCTGCTTGTGTAGTACTTTCAGGCAGATCAAACAGTTGCTAAAGCGAAGCAACTGAGCCTCCAAAATAAAAAATCCTTCCTCGTCTCACAAGCCACAGAGATGGCTTCTATTTAAAACCAATCCTCACAAAAAAGCACAAATTTTATCCTTGATGCTTGAAGCTCAAGTATATACACAGGGAATTTAGAGTCTTCACTTGTGGTTTTGGCAACAGCTTCACACAAATGTTTTGCACTGGTGGTCTCTTAGCCATTTAAGATAAATGACAAAATCAAATACAGTCCTTGCAGAATGGAGTGCTGGATGCAGTTCCAAGGATGAAGTATCCCCGTTTGCCTCACATGTGTAGCTGTCAGATCAACATGCAGGCCTAGTTTCCCAATTGGGACTCTCGAAGTGGAGAGTCTTCCTTCGTAAACGTTGCTTTTTTTTAGGGTTGAAGGGAGCATGGATAATTATTTCTCCATGCTGCAATGGTGTAGGCTCCCTTAGAAAAATGTTTGTTTTCTAGGATGGAGCAGGGAGCAGGGACAAATATTCATCCTTGCTGCCATGGTGTTTGCGTGTATCTTCAAGGCATACACACATGAACAAATAGAATTTCCAGTGTTAAAAAAAAAAAGCATTTGTCAGAAGCTGCCCCACAATTAAAACACGTATTTCCTGATCTAAATACAGGGGGGAAACTGTGGTTTCTGATCTACTACTGTGTGGTAACTGCTGGCAAATGCCAGTTTTTAAATGGCGACCACTCTACCACATATCTTCATTTAGAAGATATGCCCTTGATTAGTAGCTACCCTTTATTTAATAATGAAGTGGCAGACACAGTTTTAAATGAAGGACATGGAATTCTCAGTGGATGTAAAGCGGTGTCATTCACTCAACTTCTCTTTAAAAATGTGGCTCCTGTTTGATTGTATGTATGTGTATATGTTTGTGTATATCTGTATTTGTGCAGGTGTACCTTGAAATTTAAGACTTGTATCTTAGTTTTCCAAAGTTACAGAACTCAGTTTGGACTAGTGCCAGGAGAAGCAAGCATTTCCAGATGAGCAGGAGAAAACTCTTAAATACAGCTTTTAAATGGCAGGTGATTCCTAGAGGGGTTAAAAATAAATAATGCGGTTGGAGGTTACAGTATCATCTTTTAGCTACCAGGAAAAAGGTTGCTCCCTTCTTCACAGACTCGACAGGGAAGCAGCCTTGCATAATCAGGACATGCAAAATGCACAACTGGCAGCAACACAGCAGCTGCCAGTGCTTCCTTCTGGGAGCTCGGCTCCTGGCACCTCTCAGAAGCCATTTGAGCTCTAAGTCACAGCACTTTGTCTGAGCTGGTGTGTGAAGCCCACTTCAGCAGTGGCTCGGCAGAAAGCCTGCCCAGTTTTGTGTCGGCTCAATGCATTAACACAGCCATGAAACAATAATCCCCCTTTTGATTCTGTCCCTGACCAAGTGCCAATGCCGATGTCTGCCACTTCTGGCTCTGCTCCATGCCAGGGCTGGCTGTCCCATCCCACTTTGCCCTTCTCCATGCCCCCTCATAGGCCCCCCACCAAGGTTCGCAGATCCCCTGGGTCTCTTCTTGCTCCTTCCCTGCCTGGTGTGAGCCCAGCAGCTTCAACTGGACCCAGAGAGGGGTTCAGGCCAAGTATGTCATTCGTTAGGCAGCCAGGCCCCACCTCATCTGTTTCCTCTGATGATGCCTCCTCTGTCCCTTCACACTTAGATCCAACTGACAGTATTTTCTATTGTTTTTTCTCCAGGGCCGTCCAGGCCTGCAAACCTGCTGGGGGCTCCCATAGCTGCCTCCTCCCACCCTCACACATCTGTGATCACGTCACCTCTCCGCGCACTGGCCTCCCTCCCGCCCTGCCTTAGCCTGCCCTGCTGTGGTGCACGTGCAGTCTCAGTTGGCGGGACTCAGACTGAGATTCAGACTGAGACGTCAGGCACATTTGGATGTCATTGTCAGTTGTCAGGTAATAGAAACATTTTTTTGTTGCTATCTGAAGGTCAGTAGTGATGCCAAGTGATGTCGTCTTTGCTGTGGGAGAGCTACCTTCTCTGGGTCGTGTGGGGAAGGCAGAGAAACCTAAACCGACCCCCTCCGCTTCCTCCTTCCCCTCTACTCTGGCGCAGGATGGGGAGTGGGAAAAAGTGTGCGACTCCCTCCATTTCTCCATCCCTCCTTGCCTGTCTGCCCACCTTCGGCTGTCACCAGTGGCCACTGCCAGGCCATTTGTTCCACCTTGTGAACAAATGTCTGAGATTTCTCACAGAATGTAACACCCTGGTATCAAGATTTCATCTCTCTGGGTTGTTTATTTTAAGCTTAATTGGATAACATTTAACATCTGAGGTCTTCTTTTTTCCCCCCTCCTTTGTATTTCTCCACCCAAATCATTCATAATAAACACTCTCCTCCGCACCCATGTGCACGCAGGATGTATGTGCTCCACGCCATTTTCTCCCTTGCTTTGAGAAAATGCTCCTTGGTAGCTTACCATGCATTGCTTGCTTCTTCCCTGTTAGATTTGTCACTATAAGGAGAGGAAGGTGATGTGGAAATGAGGGCACACTGAGCTAGCCAAAGAGGACATGGACATATTGCCGCCAGAATCCATCATTTCAGATCAAGCAATCTCTTTGAAATCAGTGGGTGTTTCCGAGCATGGCTCCATTGCAAGATTGGATCTATGATGAACTGCGGGCTGGAGAGGTGAAAGTGGGGAGGGCTTAAAAGAAAATACAGCTGTGGCAAAAACCGGAAGCATTTAGGGAGTCTCACTGTGGTGGACCAAACCCTGCAGCCCTCATTCATGCTAACGTGTGTGGAATTTTAATAGGGAATTCTCAGAATGATATGGAAGGACCAGAGTATTTAGAGAGACAGCAGTGACTGTCATGGGTAAAGCCTCTGGGAAATGCCTCCTCATGTTCCTTTGAAGCTGGCAAAACTCTGCTGTGCTCAGCTTTTTTCTTCCACAAGCAGTGGTACCACCTGGCTGCAGTACACTATCTCTCATGAGAATGTCTCTGTACATCACTCATAGTTGTAATGAAGTGAGACAAAAAGTTTTGCAAGAAATTTAAATTTGCATCTTGAAAACCCTTGGTCTTGAAAGATAGAATATTCTTGAGAGGAGGCAGACTCTGCAGGACCCTGTTTCAACTCTGGGTGAAAATCAAGGTGTATGTGGAAGACTTCTTTGCTGCGTGAGAGAGGCTCAACTGGGGTGCAAGCACAGTGCTTGCAGTGATGCGCTGCATGGTGCGGTGCAGTCAGCACATCCAGGGGATTTGGTCAGACTTCCTACCTGAGCTGCCACACGCAGCGTGGGGAGGATGCTGTTTTAATCTGGCTCTGCTTCATTGACCTCAGCAGATTATCCAGCTGGCCTGATACGGGTATAGAGATGGGCTCTTCCGAATGGTGAGGGCTGGATCAGAAAGTCAGATAGTTCCCCTGCCTCCCCTGTTCTCTCCTCCCTGTAAGCAGTAAACCGAGCTGGAACTGGTTTCAAGTTTTGCTATTCTCTCTCTTCACTGGTACGGTATGCGCGCAGATGCCTTTGCTAGGCTGGTAGTTGTAACAGTGAACTGGATGCCCTGGTTCCCTGTTGCTTCTGATGCCAGCAGCTAGTGGGGAGGGAAGCAAGTACAACTAAAAATAGAAAAGGAAGGAATAACTTATTAAAGAACGTGGGAAGGTGAGGCTTTTATACTTTGTGTACTTTGAGTTCTCACTTTGGAGTTGTGCACTGTGAGTTTTCAGAGTTGCCTGTTTGCTGGGAGAGTGATGCTAGCTCTGTGGAGAGAGAGACCTGTTATCATGGCTTCCTGTAATTACTGCTGCAGTCTGCGGCACTTAGAGAATAGGTTATATCAAAGTGCATGCTGCATGTTTATGACAGTACTTGGCCAAGTTCTGCTTGAAAGAAACATTTTCTTCCCTTGAAAAAGGAGATTATGTGTGCTTAACCCTTTCTTAGCTTCTGTAGTATTCACCGTATACGAGCCTTGGCATGATTTAGACCCTGTGGCAAGGGTTATGGGACATTTCTAGCCTCTGAAATGTTCTGTTGGAATGAAAGAAAAGTAAGTTCTTTGTGTTGACTAATAATCTAGTGATGATCTATGCATTGTGCACTCTTTTTTAATATAGACATTTACAACAGTCACTTGCTACAGCTTTAGAGATCTGCTTGTCTCTCTGACTTGATTAGCCTTTTATTCTGTCAGCCCTGTTCTTGCTTCTGAGGAACTGTTTCCTTCTTTGAACAAAAGCCATCAACAGTTCCCACCTCTCCTCCTCCTTCATCATTTCTTACCTTTCCTGTTTTTCAGCATTCATTTAATCCAGGACATGAAGTTTTTCCATGCAGTTATCAAGAACGCTGTGACTCTGAAGGCTTGAAGTTGCAGGTACTCCCAAATCTCTGCTAGGCACTCACAAATCGGGCCCTCAAGGGTCCCAGCAGTTTTGTGCTGGAGAATTTAAACTTCTGTCTGCCAGTGGGATTTGGAGTACACACATGTGAAAACTGCATTTGGAAATCTTGAACCTGGATAAGATCGATCATCTGGAATGCTGAGTAGCATTTAATCACGCACAAGGGAAGTCATCCTGCCTTTTCCAGAGCTGTTTGTGATCTTTAGAAAACATGCTGCTGATAGGAGTTTCAATCACAGTAAATGATGCTGGGAAGCCCACTTAGGTGTCCACTGTTTGTGGTCTTTTCTGTCTTTGTCCATGCTTTGTGCTCAGGGCACCACAGGATGAGGAATTTGTAAGTAAAGGTCTATATTTCTCCATGTGATTTAAAAAAAAATACCACTGGAACAACCTCTCTCTTAGTTTCTTTCTTTCTTTCTTTCTTTCTTTCTTTCTTTCTTTCTTTCTTTCTTTCTTTCTTTCTTTCTTTCTTTCTTTCTTTCTTTCTTTCTTTCTTTCTTTCTTTCTTTCTTTCTTTCTTTCTTTCTTTCTTTCTTTCTTTCTTTCTTTCTTTCTTTCTTTCTTTCTTTCTTTCTTTCTTTCTTTCTTTCTTTCTTTCTTTCTTTCTTTCTTTCTTTCTTTCTTTCTTTCTTTCTTTTTTGCCTCAGAGGCTTCTGTCTGTTTAAATTGGCTTCTCCCATTTAAATTTTTTTAGTGCCTGCTTAATTAGAAGTTGGAATAGAGTCATGGAATTCACAGGATTGTGTAGCTTGGATCTAAAATATAAATGGGCAAAGCATTCATTTTGCTTTACCTCTTGCCAGTTTAGGGTACTTTTTTGAGCCTGCTTTTTATTTCATTTCAATGAATTGCAATTTCTCAGCATAACTGTAAAACACACACAGATTTTTTTCATAACAGAGACATGTAAATGATTGTTGAGAGATGTGATTATGTAAAGAAAAGTATATGCCTATATGAGTGCACACATACATTGCAATGCATTTTGTGGGGATATTTTTTCACAATACATCTTCATAAAGCTCTTTTTATGATACTGATTTATTAATATTGTACATTAAGGCTTAAATTGTCAAAACTACCTAAGAGATTTGGATGCCCATTTCCCATTAAAGTTAACGAGAAATGAGCTTTGAAAATCTCAGCTCAGAAATACACGGCCCTTTACTGTGTCATCTCCAAAAAATCCCTGCCCTGAAGATCCTACAGTGCAAAAGCCCCAAGAATGGAATTATAATTGGCATAGGACAAAGTGGATTGTAACGGTACAGATAATAATTTATCTCTTACGCTTTCGTTCAGATATACACTTGATCCAGAATCTTTGGACCTGAGTCCACGAGTGAGGGTTTTATATAACTCTGTAAAGATAATTATATCTTTCCAGTACACATATATTCAGCTGACCAGTGAAACTGCTTCCTTCCCACCTGTCGCTAATGGAAGGAGGTGGAAAACAATTACCATACTTAGTTGCACATTTAAAACCAGCAATTGCGCATGGACAGCAGTGATTAGTGGACAGGGCTGTGAAGTTTAAGGTCTAAAATAAAGGAAGGCATGGGGCCATAGCTAAGAAGAGTGGAACAGGCTCCTATTAATTCAAGGAATCAGCTGTATTTGTCATTAGGACATTCTGAAAATCATGCAGTCATCTTGTAAAGTTAATATCAATTTACTTGGCTGCTGAAATTCTACTTACTGCATCATTTAACTAGTCTGGTGTTTTCTTGGCAAAGGTTAAAGTGACAGTAAAGATAAAAGCAGTACTGCAAAGTAAATAACAGGTTTTAAAAAAATACTTTTCCCTCCTTCAATTATGTCCCCATATTAGTTTTGTGTTGGGTTTATGACAGGAGTCAGGTCTGGATTAGACCACCCTGCTGTAAAAAGCTTGATGCAATTAATGCAGTCTGTCTAGAAAGCAATACTATTTCAAAAACTTTTATGTTAATGATATAGTATGTACTCGGCACATTTTTTACTAGAACAAGGAGAAAGCTTTTGTTCACTCCAGACTAGGTTTTATTAACACAGAAGGATCAATGGAAAACAAAACAGTAATCACAGCAGAGAATGCAAATTTATCCAGCAAAAATCTCCTAACAGATCAAGTCCCAGGATAATGCCTGATACTCTACTTTTCATCTTTTGTTGAGCAGAATCTCAAAAAAGAAAGTCACAAAAAACTGATTTCTGATCAGCACTGGGTGCTTTTTCAGAAGGAGAAAGAAGAATTTGGTGTAGGGATCTGAGGGCAGAATAACACCTATAGTTTGCCGAAGATGCTTTGTAAATGTGTCTTTTCATTTTGCTGCATAAAGAAGATTTTTGTGTAAACTACTTGGTAACATTCCGCAGAAATGTCCATATTAGTCATGGTTACATGTATTTGTTTATTTTAGTGATATATTTAATGCATGCTATAGCAGAATTGACTTTGTGGACAGTGCTTACAGAATGCAGGGATGTGTGAGAGATGTATGTACTAAAAATGGTAATGCATCAGTCTGAGTGTATGCATTCATCTTTTCATCTATCTATCAATCTATGTGTTCATCCATCTATCAAAGTATTAAAATCATATGTGACCTGTCTGTCTATGCAGCTCTCTGTCTTACCAGATATTAAAATCAGATCCAAACTCAAAATAGATGAATCTAATCACCAACTGATTTTTTGACTGAATGATGTGTTTGTCAAGATGTAGGAAAGAGATATCAAGACAGGAAACAAGCAGCTAAAATCGGGGTGCTGCATGGGGCAGCAGCACTGGCAATTTGAGAATAGCTGAGGCTTTGTTCTAGACAGGCATCCGATCACTGTAACTTTGTAAGTCCTAATTATGTCAAGTTAAGAACCGACAGGAGCAATAGCGATATTTAAAGGTGCTTTAAAGTGGATGCCTGCCATTTCCAGATGTCACAGGCAGAAAGAAAAGCCCTTAATTGCAATATTAATGGGTGGAACTGAATCTGGTAGTCTTGGGACAAAAGGGTTCGAGGCAACATTGCCTGCAGTAAAGACAATGGCCCCAACATTGAGAGAGTTAACTCGATCGCATACCACTACACTGAGCCCGAGAGTCTGAACTCTTCAAACGCTCCAAATGGAGAGCTAAATCAAAGAATCCTGTTTCAAATCCATCCAAGATGTTCCTGTTTTTCTCCTCTGACAGGAGAAGCATTTGGAAGTGCAGTTTCTTTCTTTTTTTATAGCTGTCTTAAAAAGGAGTTTGGATGTTTAGCACAGCTGGTGCTCATTACATTATGCACTATCAATAAAATAGCATGTGTAATTAATTTTTAATGCAGTGCTGTATGCAGCGCTTTAAAGCAGTTACTGTATGGGGAGAGCTGACACCGGTCACTGACATCAGAAATATTGAAATAGAGGGCTAGATTTTGCATTTTTAAAGGGTGTATATGTGAGTGGGGGAAGGGTAATTCCCAGCCAGCAATTGTCTTACCACAATCAAATTTAAAAATACAGGAACAAAATGGATGAAGGTTATTTTACAATTTGTTTATTGGAATGAATGAATATATTTCCTTGTAGAGTTTGCTGAGCGATGGCTGGGTTAGGAGCAGGTAACTTCAGGGTATAGGCACAGCAACTGATGCATCTTTGTTAAAGCACAAACAGGCCTTGGTGGTTTTAGGTGGGAGATAAGGCAAAAGGGAAGATTATGGAAAAGCAAGGGAAGGACATTTTGTTCTATCTCATCAAGCAGTTTCTTTTACAGGGCTCCTTTCTTGTGCCTTGTTTTTTCCATTAGTAATAAGCCCCATTTTTTTCCCCAGTAAATATTTGGGATCATCAGTAGTTTGGAAGGGAGAGAATAGCTTGATTAGAAAGAGGCACTGCTGATGGCAAGATGTGTACTGCTTTCACGGAAGACCCAAACAAATCAGAGAGTCTTCTCTTTTCTTGGCATTTGTGTAGAACTTTCCAGAAGACACCAGTGTAAAGATTGCGTTAATAGGGTGCAGTAGGCAAGGGTACTGCCATAGCTTTCAGCAGCCATTATATCCAGCAACACCTTGGTTGTCCGAAGGAGGAGAAGACCTATTTTTGAAGTTGTATTATGGTGTGTGTTCATATTCAGCAAAGGGTCAGGCATGGCTTTCATGTTTCTGCAGCAGAGTAACGACAGGTTACTGGTTTGCAGTCAGCCAGCCTCTCCTGCTGCCACCTCCTACCCACCTCTTCAGGGAGTTGAATGCCTCTTGGTGAATGCTTCCAAAAAAACAAGGAAATCAACTGCAGGAAGAGAAGGAAGGAAGCAATCACCTACAAAGCAACAAAATTAGGGGTAGTGTTTGTCAGGTGCTTTGCCTTTTGATTGGGCAATGCACCAGCTTTCTAAGAGCTGTTTTTTTTTTATAGACACGCACAAGGCATAAATGTTTGCAATTATTCTTTCTTTCCCTCAGTAAATTGCCATTCATTCGTACATAGAATATGCTAAACAGTTCACTTGTACAACCTCACCTGGCATATTCAGGATGGAGTTTTCTCCTGCCCCTTCAGCAGCAGTTTTTTGTCATCATTTTTCTTCTCGCTTTCTGTCAGATATGTACGGATATGTTTGTGTGTCTGAGCCAGGAAGTGAATTGGGCTGTTCAGTTTGTGAGAACAGAGATAAATCTCTTGTGCACAAATACGACACTCAGCAGCAAAGAAAGTAGGGTGAGCCATAGGGTATGGTGTAGGTAGTTGCAATGAGAACCACTTTTTAGTTCACAAGCCAGAATAGGAAATGTGGAGGCAACAGTGATGCACTGTGCATTTGGTAGTGAAATAACTTAATTTCAATTTATTTTTTTAAAGATATTGGATCACACATTCCTGGGGTGGCTCAGGTTTCGGTCAGAGAACTGCAAAAAAATTAGCTCTTGTCCCTCCACAGCTGTCTAATTCAGAGGACCTGGGTTCTTTTTTCTTTTCTGTGTGCTTCATAAAAATAGATGAAAGGAAGAATTCTGTGTTCAGATGGAATGCTTTATGTTCAGAAAGGGGTTTGGCTCAAAGAAGCCATGCTGATGCACCTTGCATGTGCCCCACTGGGCTCTTCTGTGTTGTGTGTTGGTCCTTCTTTCTGCTGAGCAGTAAACAGCAACATACGTTAGCAACATACGTTTTTATGCTGTTTGCTTTCTTTTGGACAGACTTTTTCTAAGCGTTTTTTGCAGTACTTACAGAAATCTGGTGTGTTCCTTTGCTATTGTTATTTCTCTCTTGTTTATGTCTTAACCAAACCATTTCTATGGGTCCTTGTTCCAGCAACCTACTAGGGCATGAACTGGGGAGGCCAGGTTCAGTGAGTCAGTAAAATGTGCACTTGGAAGGAAGCAGGGAAAAATCCCACATAGCGAGGGCTTACATTTTTTATGAATTCAGCTGTAAGACTCAGAGGTCCTGGGACTTCAGGAATGAGGTTAATGCAGGCACTAAGCAAGGCAATGGGGAGACATAGGGGCTGGGATCACACCATAAAAAAAGTGCTTTCTAAATTATTGTCTTTGCTGTTAACATAAAGAATCTGTGTTTAGAGAGAGGCCAGTTTGCACGACATACCTGCAGGTTTTATGCTTGTTTAAAATGTCACTTGGCTATTTGGAGCCAATTGTAAATGTATTATTTTCAGTTCATCCTCTGGCAATGAGAGGGAAGCATCCTATCCTTTCTGCGTATCAGACTGTCTCCTTACATGTCCTGTATTGACCTAGATTAGTTCACACGAGGCTCAGATCTAAACCTGATACTAATGTCTCCTCCATGGCTGCGTGACAAGCGTGTTGCTTCCAGGGCATACTGTTCCATGCCAGCAGTCCACGGAGGGATGGGATAGGGACCGCCTAGGGATGCTTAGCTGAGCATCTTTCTATGAGTCGTTTTCTGAATTCAGTTGTGTAGTACAGTTGTGCTAGCTGTGAATATGGTCTATGGAATTCAGGCATGTACAGAAATTTAAGTAAGAATCAGAGTATTGTTGGGAAATACGTACCATATAAAAATGAACATGACATTCAAGGTAAAAATAAAAAAATCACAGTAAGATTTAGTAAGAGCTAAACATAGTAGGAGCTCAACATGGCATCAACACCGTTTGCCTTTGGGGAATTATTTTTTAAGTTTGCATGTTCTAACAGATTTGGGTTATTTTCTTCTCTCCTCTGGTTGAACAGGGAGAGAGCAAGTTTATTTATTATGACACAGTTAGACTTATAATGCAAAGTGTGTCCAAAAATTAGGTTTGAGTGTTTACAGATTGATTAATACAAATCCTTTATAAAAATGTGTGAACTGTTGATTAAACTGGGAATAGGATCATTGTGGTTTTGCCTACAGTAAGGACAAGCTAGTGAGGAACTTTACATTTCTACGAAACCTTACAGAATATGGTCATAAATAAAAGACATTCTTTCTCTGTTTTTTTTTCCTGTTTTTTTTTTCCCTTAAACTGAACTAATACCTTCACTGTTAAAGTTGATGTAAAATCAGAAACTCTGTAGCCTACTGAAGCCAAACCCTTCATTATAATTATCAATAAAATAGTTGTGAAATAATCTTGTGAAATTGCTGTAAACTCCCTCTCAATTTCCTTCGTACTTTCTTTGCGCGCTTTCCACAAGGAGCAGTGAGAAAGCTGCAGCAGTGCTACCCCCTGCTTCCACTGCCACTGTCAACGTTCATTAGTGCAGCTGAGCACACTCACAAATGTCTGAGCTCTTCCCATATTTACAGCCCCCTAGCCAGAAAATCTTCCCTTTTTGCTTTCTCTGTTTTGAGGAAAAAATGATAGTTGGAGCTTAAAGTGGGCTCTTGAGGTTTTTATTTCAATTCTATGGCCTGATATCATTCAGAGCTGTAAGGGAGAGTAAGAGCAGGTGGGAAAAAGTACCATCACCGGCCTTAAGTGACTTGCTCCTTGCCCTTTCCTGTTAAGTCTGCCAGGCCATGCCTTGTGATTATGAGCTGGGATTTCTTAAATTTGTTTTCTCTTTAATAGGTAAAGATGAATGAATGCTATTTCTCACTTTCTTCTTACTTTATTTTCGATCTCCGGGGCCACCTGGGACTGCTGGGGAGGTCTTACCCTGAGGGTTGCATTGCCCTAGGGTTAGATTTGCCCCTCTCTGTGGCAGCATAGGGCTGTATTGCATATCACTCCTTCCCAGTAAGTCCCAGTGAATCACTGTTCTGCTTGCTGGGCTGTCTGTTGGGAACAGGCTGCTCTGTCCACAGCCACTCTGGCTGTGGAACCTCTCCCCTTCTGCATGTTTACCTTCGCCTGCTCTGCCCCAAACATTCATACTTCTTTATTTTAATATATTATTTCAACTTTACCATCAGATAAGTCCTTCATTCATTGCTGTTTCTGACAATCGTCCCTGCAGTAATGATTACAGCAGTTTTCTCTAAAAATCAAGTACAAAGTGAATTTTTTTTTTTAACTTCACTTTTTTTAAATGGAAATTACTGCTGAAAGTAAACACAGCTTGCAGTGTACAGACTTTTTGGGCAGCATAAACTTCCTTAATAAGCTAGGGTATGCGACTGTGTGTGTGCGCATGTGTGTGTGTTTTTTTTCCCCCTTAAACCCTGGAATAAGAGTGCTGTCTCTTTAAATCCTAACTCAAACTTTACTGGCGATTTTACAGAGCCTGGTTTCATTTATAGTGGAGCCAGACTTGCTGTGTGAGAGCCGTCCGCATGCTGGAATTAGTCTTAAGCTCGCTTCTGTGGCGTTGCCAAATTCCATGTTTGTGTTTTATTTAGAATTCTTTTCACGGCCAGTCGAATCTGTTCAGGCACACATAGGCAGTGTTGCGCCCCATGGAGAAAATAAGCAAGTTTGCGTTTTCTTTGGCATAGGCCACGGCCACAAAAGACTGCGGTCTAAAAAAACATTTTTTAAAAGCTATTTTAACCCATAACAGATGTATAAAGTAGGCACATGCATGCCAGCTTCCTTAGTTTTAATTAAAAAATAATTACAGCTTTAATGGGATGCTAGTGACAAATTTGGATGAATGGTGGGTGACATTATCTCAAGGCTTGCTTCAACTTATAAATTAGTGCATTTCTCTTGGCTAGTGGTACAGATGAAATTAAATGAAGGAGCAGATTAATATTTCTTAAAGTTACATTGAACCAAATGAAAAATGAAATAAAATAAAAAACCAAGGTCTCTTCCTCCTTGTCTTGCTCGGATTTCCATTTGCATGAGATCACAGGACATGAAGAAATGGTTATTTTCCCTGGCTGATAAACAATCTGGCCAACAATAAATTTGTCTTAGCTTTGCAATGTACCTGTCCCTTTCATAATTTCACATTGGTAGCTGTGTAGCCAAATTATTGTGATTAATGTCAGCAGGTGCTTCTATTTATAACCACATCTAACTAGCTAATACTGTACCTCCAAGCTAGGAACTCTTAAATATAAAACCATCCCTACATGCCGCTTGGTGCAATGGTTCTCTCTTCATACCTCAGCTCACTGGCTGCCTTTTGGGCTGTGATGCCGGTTGTGATTCTTGACATCTCTAGGCTGTTTTCAATTTAGTGCTTTGAAGGCTCACCAGAATTGGGCTAAATTGGGCTTACACAGGTAACAACAATTTACATTTATGAAATAATAAACAAAGGAGTAATAAATATGTAATGAGCTAACCCCAGATGGTATCTCTGCTGTTGTTACAGTCAGGTGTATGAGAAACTGGGGAAGGGAGAGGGAAGGATCAGCGAGGGAAGCTGTGGATATCAAAGGAGGAGGAGGAAAGGTCTGACGGGTTCAATGGAAAAAGTGTCTTCTTCCTTCCCACCCCCATGCAAGCCTCCATTGCACCCATGGACACCCTGAGAGGAGAGGTGATGAAGCAGCACATGTGGCAGAACCATATTTCCTACAGAACTGCTCATCCCATCCTGGTGCTTTCCAACCACAAAGGCAGCCTGGTGCAGGATGGGGCTTTCTGGATGGAAGCACATGACCGGCTTCATGATCTATGGCACAAGCACACAAGGATCATTTTGTCTGTAGATGGCCAAACTCTGCTTGCCACTCCTAGACCTGTTCTTTCATGAAACTTCTCATCTGCTTAACCTTAGCCCCACCTTATAAAAACCCACTGAAATGCTGCTGATACACGTAGTGTAGATGGTGCTCTTCTCTTAAGCATTATCATTTTTTTGTAACAGACACATTACATTCTTTCCCCATTAAAAATAATAACGCTTTTTGGAAACAGTGATTGAAGGAAAGACACATAAAGAGAGAATCAGGTATTTGGTGGATAGCTGTGCACCTTGGCCGTGATGAGTCCACACTTCTCTTGTGATTTACAGATGTTTTGCTACTAATTTCCACACAAATGTTGCAGTGTCCCTCACTTCGCTGAAAACTGTCTGCCGTGTTAAGCCAGTGAAACCCTGCAAGAGGAAGCTGCTCTGCTTGATTCGAGCTAGACTGGAGAATTTGAGCTCCTCGGGGTGATCTGCTTGATCCCTTAGAGAGAGCAGTATCTCTCCTTGGATGACCATTGCCTGAAGCTGAATCAAGCCAGATTCCCCAAAGATACGATTCTTAGGCTTTGTTTAACTGCAGCAAGAGAGAGATTTTCTTTTGTCAATTGAATGAAGATATCCGTGGTAACATTTCCCTGAGCTTGGATTTCTTGTGAGTGAATATGAAGCTCCAGCATTAAAAGCATGAGTTGCACAGTGAAGATGAGATTCATTTTTGCATTCATGGAATTTTTGGAAGGGAAATATTACATTCATGTTAATCCTTTCAGTTACACCTTATTGCTAAAATAATCCATGATGCATTCTGCAGTAGAACCCTCTGCTATTTGGTTACAGTAGAGGCTTTGGAAATATCACCTGAAAGATTTTAGACTCCTGTGTGTCAGTATCTTTATTTTCTTTTTATGTTGCTGCACACAGGATATTCTGGTATCTTTTTTATTTACTCCGTATGATATTTTTGTTTAATAAAAGAGGCTAATTTGATTTGTTCTGATCTGTCTCAAGTATCTAATTGCTGCTATATAGAATGATTAATGTCCAGTTGAAAGGATTCCACATCTATAAATGAGAACTGAAAACAGATGTTAGTTTGATGAACGTGTGCTGCCCATTCCTTGTCTGCACTGGCTCAGAGAGCAAGCTGCTGACGTATCAGTATGTATCAAAAGAGAGATGTTAGATGCCAAATACAGTTCAGAGTCCCACACCCATCATGAGCTGAGTGAACAGTTAAAAAATAATGTATCCCAGATAGTTTTTTTCTATGCTTGTGAAATACCATTTCAGAAGGCGGTGTTATTCTCAAATTGTCAGAAATACTTGACAAACTCCAGTTCAGGAGAATGTACCGTGAACTGATTACAACCAGGATTTTGTGTCTCGGTTTTTACTCGGGGAGTAGTGTTGGTTTGTTGTCTGAGGGCAGGTAAGTTCAGTTTCCAGTGCTATTGCGTGTAGTACGGATTCTGAAGTTAATTCAACTCATTAAAAAAAAAAAAATGAAGCTGATACTGTTATCTTTTCTCTTTGTGGACCAGTGAGGTGCTCAAGCTTTTCTGGCAAACCAGAGCAAATGTTTTTCAGAGTTTGCTAACCTGAGTTCATGCAGATCTATGGAGAGCAGACAGTAAAAGGAGCAAAAGACTGAATTATCTGGGCACAAGATCAGGTTTTGTAGTGTCCAGTCAACTTTGACGTACACCTGCACACAATAAGAAAAACAGCTTTTTAGATAAAAGCAGGTACAAACAGTATCTTTTCACATGGGCTCTCCAGTTCAGTAATGCATGATGCTTTATAGTCCTTCCACAAGTGGTGCTCTCTTGGCCATTGGAGCACACCTTCCCAGCCAGTGTGTAACAGCAGGTTAGCAGCCAGTGCATGTCAGAGTGGAGGAGGAGAGGTTCTGACTGATGGCAAGCATTTCTGATAATGGCAGTAGGATTGTCAGTGTTTCTAAAAAACAAAGCAAGCTTGCTTTCTAAAGCCTCTTTTAAAACTCTTTCCTGCACTTTCAAAATGTTTGTTGGTATTATTGTGAACAAGAGAAAGAAGAGTTAGATTAGCAGATTTAGTCACTTTTATGTTTTTGTGAGATAGCCTTTGTATTTTTATTTTTTGTTAAATCACTATTCAGGTAATGTCTATGCTTCGAAACCTATTTCACAGGTGGACAAAGGGAGGTGTATAGACCAACACTTCCCTCTTGTCTATGAATCAGTCTGACTTGGGATGTGTGTATAACAGGAGACAGAGGGAAAGAGAGAGAGGAGGGGAGATGGAGGGTAAAAGGGACAGAGAGAGGACTTGGAGTGATGGAGAAGGTTAGGTACTGGCATCCCACAGTTCTGGCTGTGTCATCTTCTGTATGGTAGTCATATAAAAACTATAGCAAAAAGAGTACTTCCCATGGACCTTTTGTTCCCCTGATACCTCAATAGGACTTTACATATGGCAAAGCAGGTGAGAATAGAGGAGAGACTGGTTTTACATTTAAATGACTTTTCCATTTGTGTTGTAACTATAATGATATTAATTGAAAATATAATTATTTTTTAAAATTCTTGGGTTTTGTTTCATAGACAGTACTGAACTGAGCAGTGAGACTTTTTCAATTAAAGTAACTACAGTTTACTGGGGTAAAATGTGGCTTTTTAGATTATTTCTGATGATTTTTTTCTGACCTGTATCTACCTGAGTGTGCTATAATGTCAACAGTTGCCATCTGATACACCTCACAAAGCAACTGGAAATATGGAAGTGGACCAAAATAAAATAAATGGTAGCTTTCATCCTGTCATATCATACTTTGAAGTTATTAAAAATCAAAACCTACTTTTTGTCATTCTTTGCTTCTCTTTCCTTCTCCACTCTCTTCCTAACTTTCTTTTCTTGTAGGGAAGAAATGTCATTGGTGCAAACACAACTAACCTAAGTTGAGCTGGTAGGATACTCATGTGACTTATACTGTTACTGGTCAGTCTGTAGTCCATGGTAAACTTCATTTCTGTGGAAGAGAGCCAGGACAACTTACACTACAGTTAGCAAAATAAGTTGCAGTTTCTATTGGTGTAGTCTCCTGACTGTTTTTTCCTATGTCATTACAGTGAGTAAGAAAAAACATCCTTGAGAAAATGTGGAAAGAAAGCTGTCCTTCGTAACATGGTGGCTTTCCTCGTTGCAATGAACCCAGCCTGCCGAATGAGCTGCAAATGTGTAATTTTTGCAGGACAGGGCTTGTCTGCAGTATTTTATTGTTTCTGGAAGTGGTCACTTGAGCAAGCGCACATGTGCTATGAGTCACTTTTGATTTGCTCTGGCTGCATCTTAGAAGATTTTCCTATGAATAAAGGTGTGCCTGGCCCTGAGCAAATTGTGGAACTCCCTTGTGTTGGCAGCAGGAATGCATAAAGGGGTTAGGAACTTCATGTGGAGCACATAGCTCAATGCACATCAGAGGCTCAGCATCAGGAATCTCATGTTTCCTCTGCACAGGCAGATAATCTGTGAGCCTTACAAAACTGAGGGAATGGCTGTAAGTTTCCAATGTGTCTAAAACCAAAGGAGAATGCTACACAGGGAGAATTCTTTGGAAAAGACAGTTTTGGAGACCAACAACATGCTATCTTCACAGTTGGGAGAAAAACAAGCATTCTTGTGCAGGGATCCCGAATGATACCAATGAAAAGCCCCTGTATCTGGCTAAAAAAGGAAAATCCAGATTGAAAAACGTTGTGAGTGCATTTGAGAATTTACTGTATGCTGTTATTGCTACCCAGTGAAAAGTATTAATAAGTAAAAAGTATTAGTAAGCTAAAGAGATTCTTGTATCTTATGTCCTGTTCCATACAGTTTGGGAAATTTAAATCCAAGCATAGTTTCTCTGTTGAATTTGTCAAGTGATCTTGGAGAAGTCTTTCAGTTTCTGCATGGAAAGTCTCCCACCAATACAGTAAGGAATCCCAACTCTTCACTTTCTATTAGGAGTATTATGAGGATAAAAATGCGAAGGTTTCTGAGGTGCTCAAATATCAAAATAATAAAAAGGTACAGAACTATATAAAATAAGTGAGAAACATTTTGACTATTTTTTGAGGAATTGCTTGTTTTATTGAATGTGATGGAAATGAGACTTGAGGGCCATTGATAGTGATTGATGTTTGTCCAACTGTTATTGTGTTTAAAGTACTCACAAGTGTGTAAGAGGTACTGCTGCTGCTCCTCTCTGTGAAAATGGCAGATCAAATTGTGCTCTCAGGTACAGCAGCTCAAGACCATTGCAAATTAAGCCATTGGAAATCAATGGGGTTGCACGTTTGTAACTGAGATCAGAATTTGGCTTTGCCTTGTGTGGTGATCTGAGTGTTAATTTTTGCATCTAAACCTGGAAGAAATGGCTTTTTTATTACAACAGTGCTTGAAGAGACCCCAGGAAAGTAAGGTGTAAATATTGGAGGCTGCCAACAGCCAGTGGCAATTTCGGCCTAATAAACTGGAAGTAAATAACTTGGTGATTAGCTAGAATTGGCAGTCCACTTAAATGCAGCGCTGGCTGGCTACATGGCTTTCCCTGTTCGCACCTTAGTACTATGTAACAGCATGGATAGATGCCTGGAAGATGCATGCAAAGGGCAGAACTTGTTCTGAATCTACCTTGACACTTCTATTTGTGAATAATATTAATGATAACAGCAACAACAACAATATGCACTTACTGAGAACCTTTCATCCCATGGACACTTCTAATTTGAAGAGTGAACAAACAATAAACAATAAAATTTGAGTCATTACAGCAAGGATAGTTTTGCAGCTCAAATGCCAAACTGGGAAACCAGTGAAATTGGGGTTTCTTGCTGTTGCCTCCACCACACAATCCCTATGTGAACCTGGCCAAGTCCCTTTCCCCTCAGTGTGTCTCTGTAGTTCAGATGTGGAAGGGCTAATAATGCTTGAGGCTTTATCTCAGGCTAATAGGTATGCAGATAAATTAAGCAGTGCAAGAACCTAAACAGGATTATTGTGAATGGACTTGTATGTTCAGAGAAATTCAACCCTTGTAGAGCCACTCTAGGAAGAAATACGATCAAATAGAGAGGAAACAAATGAACTCTTTCAGGGCAAGACATAGACGAAGTCCATGGGAGTTATTAGAAAAATCAATTGTTATTGATTCAGCGAGCATTAGATCAGGCTTCTTGCTCCCTGACTGCCATTAAGTTGTATTTCAGGAGACAATAGGGCATTTTGGCAATGGTAGTAAGAGCAAGTTTAGTACAGTCCACTCATTTTTGCCATTGCCATGCTCCTGTTTCACTTTTCTCTCTTCTTATGTCTGTGTACTGTAAGAAGCAAAAGAATATTCTCCTTTGGTTGTCCTTTGCAGCTTTTCTGAGTCTTGATTTAAGATTTTGTTCCTCTGGATGACTTTACTATTTCCCTTTGCAGCAGTGAGGTTCCTGCTGCAAGGAGGGATTCCCCTCTCTTATGTAATCAAATGACCAGACTAGGTTGGCATTGTGTTCCCGAAAAGGTTAAAAATACTCAAAACGTGTCAGGCTCCCTGACAGAATTAATACTTCACAATATTGTGTCACTCATGCAGCCTCTACTTTTCAGTTGCCCATCCCTCTTAGTCATTTCATTAGTCATTCTTTTTGGCAATGGGTGTAGTCATCTGGTTTGATTGGAAAGTACCAGGGTACAATGGCCAGGTTTATTACTTATGAATAGTGGCCATCAAGTTGATGTGTGGATTCTTAGGAATTTAAGTTGTGTAGAGGTCAGAGAATGTAGTGTTTCTTGGCTCCTCTGCTCTCTAAAGTTTAGTCTTTTGGTGGTTTAGAAATGGAGTGAGAATCCTTAAAAATGCTGCCTGAGACTGTGTAGCATAGTCCATGTTTGTAGTTTTTCCTAATCAGCCCTCACAGGTGAGTATGACCATTTTACAAGAACAAAAAAAAAAAAAAAAAAAAAGGCTTGGGCACAGACCTGATTAATAAGTTCTTGACCTCTAGAAATGTGGTCTGGTCACATTGATACATGAACAACAGGCATAAAATGAATGTACGTTTGACAGTGATTTTCTTTGGGTATGGATAAGGCCCACAACCGAGGTCAGCATTTATCAAATTATCTTGCAGAAGATAAGAGTATTTATTTTGGTCCAGGGTAGTTAGAATTGAAATGCATGATGAAATTATGTCTAAAATTCCTACTCAGGAGGTCTAAAACTTATGCATGGAGATACGGGAGCATTTCTGATCAAATCATGAGATTTGCTTGGCTTTTAACTTTTACTGTAACTGAGGACACACAAAATGAACTAAGAAAAGAGGTGGCCTGAAAGATTTAAATACAACTGATTTAATCTTGTTGAGATTAATTATGTGATACCTGGAGCCTGCTGAGAAAGCACAACTGAGTTGGCTCCACAATGTGAATCTCCAGGTTTTAAAGAAGCCTAGGATCCAGAATGGCTGATTTATGTGGGATCTCTTCATTTCTTCAGCCTCTTGGGCGGAAGTCAGAGCTGCGTGAAGGTAGGTGTGCATGGTATTTTGCAAGCAGACACGAGCTTGTTCTGCCCATGCTTCAAGCCAACTGGACACAAGCCAGCCCTGCACCGGAAGCTGTACAGCTGTGTGAGTGAGGATATTGAGCCCCAAGCCCTGTGTCTCTGCACAAACCCTCTAGCTCGGGTTTGGGGTTGTACTAAACACAGATACATGTCCTCTGTGTTTGAGCTGACTTGCGTCTGGCCAGGTTGGAGAGCAGGCAGGGTGAGCCTTTGTCAGCCTGCCAGATGCCATGTAGACATACCCTTCCTCACCCTAAGTAGCAGTTTCTCAGGCACTTAATTTTCGTTGAAGTCAGCATGAGCAAACGTTAGTCATCTTGAGTAACTGTTGCCAAAGAAGGTCCTTTGTGTAACGCACAGATTTAGCAAACTAGGCATTGACTTTACATTACTAATGTTTGGTCTGCTTTCTTCCAGACCTTTCCACTCTCTTGGTCACTGTCAATCCCCTTTCTTGCTAGCTGCTCAAGTCCATAATTGCATCTGACTGCTGTGATACAGTTGTCAAACCTAGAGAAGTCTCTAGACTGTATTGCTACCCTCCCTCAGGCAGTGCAGTTTGCTACCAGCCCTGAGAGGCTGGTTTGGAGTCTCTTGAGATTGTTGGGATCTTGATAGTGCATTATGGTTATATTGCTCTTTCTCTTCACCTTGAAGAAGGGAGTGGCAATTCAGCCAGCAGAGAAGGCGTGACTTTAGAAAGCTGATGTTTCTTCCCTTGGGAGAATAATAAAAGCTTCACCCTAGAGGGTACAAACTATGCTTCACAGAGTAAAACAAGGACTCAAAAAGAAGCTAGTGTTGGCTCATATTTCCAGATGGTCTAAGCTTTGATCGGTGTCTGTAATTCAATGAACTGCGGTAGTACATTTTAGGTTTCCTTCTATTGCCTGTTACTAATGCACTAATAGTCCTTCCTATCTGACATAGCTGAGGAAACTTGAACTTCATAGTGGTATGAAAGCTTGAAATTACCCAGAAAAATTCAGCTTACTTCACTTTTTCGGTTGCTAGCCCTAGTGTTCTAAAAAAAAGCCCACATGATCTAGGTGTGAAGCTGTGGTCTGTCGAACCCACTAGAAACTTTGCAGTGACTTCTGTCAGGTTTCCCATAGGGATTTGGGTCATAAGAATTGAGAACAATACCAAATATTTACTTTGTATCAATTATTAAAGTTTCAAATTGTGTTTTTCTTCCTACTGAAATGAACCTCAGACTTAAATATTTCTGAGAAATTGAATTGTGTGTTCAGTTTTTTAGCCAAAGCCATGATATTGGAGTTCAAACCTAGTGGCTTCTGGGTTAGTATCAAAGTTCTTTCAGTGTCTTTCTCCCATATCATTTTCAGTCTAACAAAAGAAGTTAAATATGGGTTTTATGACTACCAGGACAGGTCCCTGACCACTAGACAATTCTATCTCTCTCTTGCACAGTCTTTCTGATGAAACATCACTGAAATTCAGATCTTAACATAGGTTATTTTAGATGTCAATAACCTTTGGTGAAAGTATTCTGAGCAACTCTAGTCCACAGTACTCAAACTTTTTTCTTAACTTCAACCGTTTAAGTTATAGCTGTAAGAGAGAATCTGTAGTATCCTGTGGAAAAGAATGGGCTTTCTGCATTGCTTGGCTGATAGTTATCTGCCAAGAGCTTTGTAATGTGATAGACATAAGAAAAGCCTTCCAATTGTCTCTTCCATGCCCTACATATCCCAGATAGATTCCAAATAGGATCTGAAAGTCCGGACATGGGTCTCTCAGCCCTGGGATGTTACCAGTGCCCTTTTAGACCTGGGAGGAAAGCAGTGGAAACATACGTTGCAGAGTGGTACACTTTACAGTAGGGGAGATGTAACCTAATTTGTCAGCTATCACAAAACACTCGTATTTCCATTGCCACAGTTTTGGCTAGAAGTATTCAAACCCCGCAGGGTTCATTTCACAAGGTTGTATGTGAAATGGACCCTGCTCTCAGGTTGAGGAAGAATGGGTGAAGAATCAAACCTTTCAAGTTTGCTTAGAGGGATGAGTCTGAGAAATTCACACCTTCAGAACTCATCCTCTTCCTCTGCTCACATGTGTACTGAGCCCTTCAGTACTCCTTACTCAGGACTAGTGATCCTGATAATATTTTCTCTCTGTTTATGTTTCTATCTTTCTCTGCTGAGTCACCCAAAGCGCTATACAGCGCTTTCCTCTCCTCCGGGGCTCTAGGTACTGCTGCTAATTAGCTCTTTCATTGTTACAAAACATGTTCAGGATCTTCCACTCACTGTAGTTTACCTTGTTGCAGATTTGATCTTCTCTTGGTAATTCACGTGTGGCGTCTGCTTACCTAAGTTTATAAGTGTGGCTTATAATTTGTAGAAAATATGATAGGGAAGCAGTTCTGCTCAAGCTACTGAGAACAAACACCAGTGCAATATTGTGGTTCATTAAGGCTATTTGCAGCAGGACCCACATCCAAAATAAACCCAACTCAAAATCCAGTAGACAAAATTGTATATATGTTCCTCAACTCTGATGTGGTATGTGCTAGGACTGGGTGTCATTTTTTAATTTACAGTTGTGTCCCTCTCAGTGTCCCGTTCTTGACCATTCATATTAATCCCAACTCCGTTTCAGTGTGTTGGCTGTATTTTATTCTTGCTTACACCCGGTTGTTTACCAGGAATTAAATACCTGTAGTGGCAAAACATATTAAGATGAGATAATAAAAGAAGGGGATTTTGTATACGCTCCCAATTACCTTAATGAGTATATATGTTTTTACTTTGGCTGTAGAGGTGTTTTAATGTGGCTCCTCAGCTTAGCTCAAAGTAACTTCCTTTCTCGCTACTTCCTGTAAGTGTCCTAAGAAGGAAAAATCAAAGCCTGTGAGTGATTTAGCTGCACGGTCCACCTCACTTTTCTCACTGTGACAGTATAATTTCTCTGTTTAAGTGCAGTACAGCACATGTGACTTCGAATGTGGATTTTTTGTGGAAGACAAACAGATTCCCTCTACCCTTGACTCTAGAAATCAATAGTACTGAGCAGTCGAAGTATTTCAGTCTCTTGTTCTAATTGTATTTGAGTGTGCCTGTGTTTCATGTCCTGTTATCATTGCAGGAAAGAATCTCCCATCCTTGATAGTTTTTTTGGTGCTTTTTGCAAACATGAGAATGAAGAAGTAAGGGGGAGCTCTTCCACAACAAATATCGCTGCATGCTCTGGGATCTTTTGGAAAACAAACCTTTTTTTTTTTTTTAAATTTATCTTCCAACAGCTCTTATTATTAAGATATTCATTCTTATAAAGAGATGTTAAATAATTAAGCCCGTGGAAGGGGCAACATCAACAAGTGCTGGAATTTATTTAAATAATGGAGAACATCCTTAATTGGTACATGTAAAATAATTGTGGGCTCATGGCAGGTTAAGAATTCATATTTATTAAAATGTACTTGCCTCTTCTTTAGAGGAAGAAGGTTGTCGTTTCCTGTATTCTCCCTCACCTGAGCCACTTCAAGACTTCCTTCTCTTCAGTCAAAAAGAATCAATTATGCGTTGCGGTTACTTTCCTCTGAAATACTTTGATTGCCTCATTTTGTTTTAGTTGAGAGAGCTCAAGTCATTCCTCTTTATACAGGAGGGAAGAGGAGTGTAGAAATTACCCAGTCTGTAAACAAATAACCTGGCCTTTGGTGTGGATTCCTAGTGATTCAGAATATTGACAGCAATCAGGAGTCTCAGGCTGCTGAAACTTCCCCTCTAATTGAACTGGGAAAGGTAAACCAGTTTCAGTGCTCTGCACGCTGTAATTGCAATAATTTAATTTAGCTATTTAACCTGTAATTCAGTGGTATTTATTAAAGAGCATAGGAGAAAATGAGGCCATTAGGAGCCAGAGATGAATACATTGAAATGAAAATGAACACTTCTAACTGCTAGTTGACCTTCATTTTGTAGCAGTTTTTATTAGGCTGGTCATGGTAATTAGTGGGACGTGAATCATGGAGAAAAGTGAATAATTCTGTAATGAACATTTTTATTCATTATCTCACATTCTCAGGAACCGGAGAAGTATCATGTAAAAGTATCTCCAATGTTCTCCTTTTGTTTGTTTTTCGATAAATAATGGTTTGTGGACAATAGTTGGGTGCAAAACATCAGTCCACTGTGAGAGTTCAAGTCACGCTGAATTGATGTGGCTATGGTGCTCTGCCTGCAGTGTGTGGGGCTGTGGGGCATGCTCAGGGAGACTGACTAATTTGGAAATCGAGCAGGAGACATAATAGTAGACATAGGAGATATTGGTCACCCGTGTTCAAACTTAGAGGAGTGTGAAACTTGAAAGCTTCTCTGGGTTTGAGTCTTTTTACCTAGTCAAGGGACAGTCTGTTTGCAATTAGGTTGCCCTGAAGATCAGGGAGCTATTTTGGGGAGCAAAGTCAGCGTCCGTGGAGGCTTTCAAATGTTTTTTTGTAAGTGAAGAGTGAGATCTCTCCTAAAACCATTGTGTGAACAGTAGCGTCCTCCATTCCTCTCCTACTTCAGCTCACATCAGCATTTCCAACACCGGCCGAGCTCTGGAGCACACAAGCTACATCTCCAGGGTTTGCTCCAGAGGAGAAAGGATGGAAGGAACCAGAGTGGATGGACTCATGTCTCTTCCTTTTACACAACTGTTCAGAAGTTCCCTTCTGGCTAGGGGGCAGGTGAGGGGTCAGCACACTGCAAGGAAGTGGGAGACCACAAGCTGACCTGCAATGGTGCCTGCATGCCATGGGGCATGGTCTGCTGGGCGTCCTGCCACTGCAACCCTTCCAGACATGTTGTTTCATTAAATCTGCTACTTTTCTGCAGCAAATTGTTCGGGGTTAGCGTCTCGGCAAGGAGGAGAACGGACAGTGTTTTGGCAGTTGCACTGTGATTGATATTCTGTTCACAGCTCTTGAACACTCTGATCGTTCTTTTTACCACTCTTGTTTTCTTACCAGTGTTATTAAACCAACCAGACTCTACAGGGACCTGGCCTCATGCACTCCTGTAGTTCACAGGATCTGGAGGGGTTTTTCTTTTGGTTTTGTGGTCTTATTTTTTTTAAATAAATTTTTGGAGTCTTTTTGTTTTTGTTAATTACTGCCCAACACAATGAGATGTAAGTTCAGTGAGAGCAGTGCAGTGGGCAGCGTTACTCCCCAAATCCCTCCAGCATATCTTCACTATCCATGATCACAGTAATTCTAACATGGATGAACAGGATGAATTTACTGACTGTAATTATTCATCCTGAAGAGTATGTTAATATTTCCAGGTTTGAAGCTGTGGATACTGGAGATGATATTTGCTCGACATTCTTTCCTTGACTTAAAAGTGGCCAATAAATCTACAGTAAGCAGCAGTGTTGACGAACTCCAGCTGCACTAACCTCTTAATTTCCTGAAGAGTGTGTTTTCTTACTTCTTTCTTTGATTTTCAGCCTGACTTTGAAAAGGAACATAGGTTTTATTTAGCTTTAAATTGTCCCAGTGATGCGTATACCCAAGATAGCTACTAATTTGTTTCACTATTTTCACTTTGAGATGCATCTCAAGTCTCACTGGGAAATCTCTCACTGGGATTAACACCAGCTTGAGGCTTGGTATTCAAATGTCTGAGGCCATTCTGTGGGTTTAAGGTGGTAAAAAACAAATGGGCTTGTAAGTGGTAAGGTGTGAACTTTGTCAACGTTCACCTGGGGTTAGAAATTGAATGTAAGTTAAAAACTGAGATTGGTGAAGTGTGCTTATGGAGAAGCACCAAGGAGCTGGGCTGATGGAAGGGTATGTGATATTTTCCAGTTGATTGATTTTCCTGCTATATCCTCTTACCTGCAAGCTACCTCTTACTGTGCAGCCTAGAATGCCAGAGTGGTAAAGATGACACTGTTTGCACCAATTTTCTTTACTTGATACTGATTTAAACTCTACCTCACTGAAGAATATAGCCTGAATGATTGCTGGGGACCGGAAAGCACTTACTCCTCTTTGAAATTTGGTAGTGTGATCTTAGGGTGGCTTGCCAAGTCTTTTGTGGGGGGTTTTGTTACCTATGACTAGTTTTTTTTAGAATACTGCCACATTCTTCTGGGCCCCTGTTACTAAGTGAAGATGTATAAACGCATGTCTGACCATCCCTATTCAGTGATCAGACAGAAAACTTAATCTTGGATCAATCTAATGGGGTTGAGTTTTATTACTAATAGTTTTCATCTGTGGTGGCTAGTTAACAGTTATGGATGATATGGGAATGCTGACTCAGTATTGCCAGGATACTCAAGGATTTGAGAAGGCTTAATATAGCTCACAGTTTAAAAAAATTAGCAGATTCTGAACTGCATTTCATTAAAGGCATTTATTTACCTTGTTTATTCAAATGGGTAGAACTGGATGTCCTTACTATTGACATTGTCTTTGCAATGCAAGAGTTAAAAATCCTTACTGTGTATGTTTCTGCATCTACATCAAAGGTACCGAAATCCTGACAGTTACAGATATACCTGTACAAATAGACATGCATTTGACATACTTCGTTTACATTCAATATATGTATTATAAATACACATATATCGACACATATATGTGGATAGGCAATGAATATAATTCTATCATTAAATTTTTGTTTGGAAACAAATACCAGTTTGTGGTAATGGTGTACTTTTTCTAGCATAGGATGTTTTTAAGCCACAGACCCTGCCACTGGGGACTGTACTATGAGATAATTGACCTCCACGTGAGTTGTGTACTGAGTCTAAAGCAAAGGCACACGAGGTGGCATCAAAATCAATTATCTCACAATCCATCCCCCAACGGAAAGGGCTACTGCAGTTAGAATAGGCCCATGAAAATGATTCAGTTATTTTAAAATGTTTTCAGTGACTTAATTCTTATAAATAATGTTATTGCAAATAATGGTGGTGGATTAAACTGTGATAAGTGTACTTACCAATGGCCTCTATATGAGCACTCACTAGTTCAGGGTGAAATCTCTTTGGGGTATCACTAATGGAGCATCACGAAGGCTGTATTAATTAGGCTGCCTTCATCGCTGTCATGCAGGTGATTGCCAAGTAGTTGCATCTTTACTTCCTCTGTTACCCTCTTGCATGTGTAAGGGAGCAGCAAAAGTAATAGACTGAGCCGCTAATCTCTGAGGACAAATTTTTGCCTCTGTCAACCATTGTAGACATTTGCCACGGTAAAACTATTTGGAGAGAGCAAAGATATTTTACTCAGAAAATAGAGATGGTGTCTCCAGTCAGAGCCTGATCACCCAAATGATCATAGCTAAACTGTCTCGTTCCAGAATCACAGTATCACAAGGTTGGAAAAGACCTCTGAGATCATCCAGTCCAACCTATGACCCAACACCAACACATACTTATCGTTTAAACCATGGCACTAAGTGCCTCATCCAATCTGTTTTTAAACACCTCCAGGGACGATGACTCCACCACCTCCCTGGGCAGTGAATTCCATTGGCGAATCGCCCTTTCAGTGAGAATTTTTTCCTAATATCAAGCCTAAACCTCCCCTGACAAAGCTTGAGACCATGTCCTCTTGTTCTGTCACTGGTTGCCTGAGAGAAGAGACCTCTTCAATTGCCCAGTTGCTTGGTTACAGCATCATTTGTTGTCTGTTCTGGTAGCTGGGTGAGAGTTGGGAGAACTGGATGGAAGAGAGGAGAAGGTGACCTGTGCTGTTGAAAATGCAATGAGCACATTCGATTGTATATAATTCCCATTTATGTTACTGTGGACATCCCTACTGCCCAGCTGCCCTCTCAAAGACTGAGAGGTATGGGATTTTTTGATGCATGAATGAAGACTGGGAAGAGGGCCAGCATGCTGTTCATAGGCTTCTTCATCATTTATTACCTTCTAATTTTAATTGTTTTCCTGCTTCTCTCAAGATATTTGTCTAAGAAGAATTGTACTATGCAATGTAGACACGTGAAGTGGCAACAGAAGATTGCTTGTTAGCTCTATGCACCATACGATAGATGGATCTTAATAAAATAGAGAAGACTATTTACATTAATAGAAGAGGCCCATTTGTAAACCTTTTATGACTTAAGTATGCAAGTTTGACTCCTATTTGTCCATTGCAGAGGTGTGGGTTATGTAATAATCCCCATATAACTGCACTGTCTGTATCCGTATAGTAATGAAAAACTGATCTCGCCATACACCGCTCTCTCCAATGCACCCTATTGTGTCTGCAGGGCTTCATTTATCTCTGGTAAAGGGCTCTGGTAGATTTACAAAAGGGCAAAATTTGGTCTGCTTCTTTTCTGACTGGTACTTCAGCAATGGAAAGATTAAACAGAAGCCACTAGAAGAGAGCTTGATGATAGGAGATAAAACAAAAGGCAAGTTGGCAAAGAAGGGAAGTATAATTAGGGAGGAAAATATAGGAATGAAGTGTGTGTATCACAGAGTTAGAATCAAAGGGAGGAATTTGGATCTCTGCTTCCCTGTAGCTTCATTGGGCAGCTTTCAGTTGTCAACCTTGCTGTCTTCAGTCAGAGCCTGGTGGTTTTGTTGCAGGCAGTACTTCTGGTTACCTTTCACAGTCTCCCTGCTTCTTCCAAGCCCTGCTCAAACCAACTGAAACTGTGTGTGCCATGGCCACAGCTTCTCCTCCTTAGAGAAGTAGCAATGGCTGTCAGTGGAGCAGCACATTGCTTAGGTGCACAAGAACTTGGTCTGCATTTGGTTGGCCTCTTGCTACACAAACACATTGGTGTACCCAGAGGAGAGAGTACTGGCAGCGTGGAGCCTTGTGAAATATGACTTCAGCCTTCGCTGGTCGGTGCTTTGTGTTTTCAGAGTACCGCACACTGTGCAGGAGATGTGACAAGTCACTCCAAATCTCTGAGGAAGGTCACACCCATAGGCTGAAGCAGGAGTGACCACTTTCATGTGATTTGAAGAATGAAAAGATGCAAGTCCCTTTTCATGCTTTGAGGGCTAGAGAATTAGGAGAGCTTTCATGCCTCCGGCCCATTTTAGTTTTTAGGAAGGCAAGGTTTATGACTGACTCCAATTTATTTTTTCAGACACAGGAGTGCAGTTGAGAACAATTGTGCATGCATTGGGGCTTGGAAGAATTGAAAGACACTAAATGTAGGGGAACTTCCTTGGTGGAGAAAGTGACTTAGGACACAGGCATTTTTTAATTGATACCTCAAACATAATTTTATTATTTCTGCCCATGTTTCAATGAATCTGAGTGTTCACCTCACCTCTTGCGAGAATGGATGGGGCTGCTCATTTTGTCATCGTGAAAGTTCATGTCATTCACTGAAGCAGTTAGGGCTTCTCTGTATGTCTAGTATGTAGCATTCAGCATTAGTTAATTGGGAGAGTATTTGTTGAGTTTGATGGGTCTGCTGAGCAGAGTCCACGTTGCCAAATGCAGTAGACAGAGTATATACACCAGATTTATCCATTCCTCATCCATCTTGACAAAGGGATAAATATTGACTCAAGTGTTCAATATTGTTTTCCTCCCATCCCTCCTCCCAGCAAAACCAAAAGAACATGTTTTATGGATAAAGCCAAATGACCAAGCATAAATAAAAATAAATTTGTGCTTGTAGATATGAAATACAATCGATTATTCTGAGTAACAGGTCATCATGCCTGAGAAAGCACACATCATTAGGTTTAAAAAGATGATAGTATGTAATTTATAAATATATATTATATTTATTTCCTAATGAGTTAGGAAAAAAACTTTTAACACCACATATTTTTAATTGCAGAATGAATGTTAAAGTGTGTGAATCTGCTTGATTTAAAAATACAAAAAAGCTGAAGTACCCTAATAATAAATCCATAGGTATGTGTTGGGAAAGCGATGCAGTTCACGTGACTGATGACTTATTAACAGTTTTGACCTGATCGCTCAGTGATTGATATTTATAACATTCATCTCTAGAGTACGCTGAGGCTCCCATACGGCACAGCCTCTGTTGAGGTTGGAGTGTGTGTGCAGCTCAGGCTGAGACCGATGTCTCTAAATGGGGCTCTTTGAGAAAACCAATTAATTTTTGTCAATTGTGGCTGTAAATTTAGAAAGCAGAAAATGCCTGTTTCATAATGCTACCCTGACTCTAGCAATGCAACATTATTTTTGTTGTGTACTCTCAAGTACTTCTCCTCGTCTGAGACACTGGTGGCTTGGGGCTTCTCTTAAGGATTTCCTGGCCTGAGACTTAGGAAGCGTTTTCCTGATAATCAGCCTACAATGTCTCTGGCCCAATTAAATCCCATTACTTCTAGTTTATGTCAGTGGGATCCCCCCAAACAATTCCTTGGCATCCTCACTATATGTCCCCTGTCAGACACTCTTGGATGCTTATCTGAAGTCTCCCACCAAACTCCAGTTATAAGTCAGCCTGATCATTGTCTGCTCGTTGCCCTTCTTGCTGCTTTGCATACCGTATCCTTCAATTACATTTTTTTTGTAAATCTGGTGTGTTTCGGTTAGAAAATAACTTCTCACTAGAGTTAAAGCATCTGCCTGAGATTGATAAAGGCAAAACAGTCCAGATGGAAGGTTGTCAATTAATCCCTTCATTACTCAGCTCTGTCTGCTGGTCTCAGGAGTCACAGAGCGAAGAGGACTCTTGATCACTGCTTGATCTAGGGACCATGACACTGAACTGTGGAAAACACTCTTGCTTCTCAGTTTGTACACTTCGGTCCAGCCTTTGTTATACACATGGGCCAAATTCATTCCTCAGTTTCATCATCCCAGAGTGTTCTTGAAGTCAGAATCTGACTTCAAGACTAAATGGGAAACTATTTTCCCACAGAACAGACTGTGTACAATTCTGCACACCTCGCTAATTGGAATGTCTTGTCAAATTGGAGGTAATTCGGAGAAGTACAACAAAAGAGCTTAAAAAGTTGGCAAGAGTGTTTCGTAGGGAAAGACAAAAAGAACTAAAATTATATGAGCGAGTTAAATAAGGAGCAGGTAAAGGGAATATGATTCAAGTAACAAGGAACATTGGGAGTGATTCAATAATGTGACACCTCCTACAGCCCCCCATTTCCAGAAGGTTTGGAGTGAGGTTGCGAAGTCCGTGAAGTCAATGGGGCTTCAACTATCAGCTTGATGCAATGCACTAAGTACATTTTCAGAATGAGCTACAGCCATGAATAACAGGTAAACTGAACTATGTCTGAAATGAGTATTAGGAAAAACTTCCAGGCTATGACTAGTTTTCAGGCTGTAGACTATTCTTAAGAGGTGGAAAAATGCCAGGCTTCAGCAAAGAACTTATAAACCCATCTCCTAGCATTTGATGAGTATGTCTCCTTTGTTTGAGACACTTTAACGTAGATGAGATCTTAAACCTAGACTAGGAACAGAACAAGCAACAGTTCAGTTGATCACAAATCAAGAGCAAACAAAATAAATGAAGGATGGTTTGGGAAGGAGCTGCCATATCTGACTTCTGTCCAATCCTGAAATTTTCTATCTGCTGTTAGTTAGAAACCCGTCTCCTGTGGAATTAGTAAAGCTTTGGCTGAGATAAGAATTGTGTAAAAGCAGAGAGTGTGATTTTGCTGTCCCTATCACTAGGGAATATTTTGCGATGGTCTGCTGCTGTGACACGCTCAGGTTGTACTTGGCAGTGCAAGTGTTGCTGTTAAATGTCTCGTTAGTCAGGCAGCAGACCTAAAGAATGTAGTTTTTAGCTCACACCGAGTGGAGTTCTGGAACTCATTGCTGCAGAAGGTCGCAGAGGCTAAAAGTAGCGAACCGCTTCAGGAAAGGACTAGGAAAAATCAGAAAGATTTGGTTAATGGGTAAGAAAATTGCTAATCTGGTCTGGATCAACCCCTGGCACTGAAAGGCTCTAAATCATTGATTGCTAGGAGTTGTGAGGTCGGGATTGGGTCTAGTTATGAACCTTTTTCTACCTTGATTCACATACTCTTTCCCTGAGCTTCTGCTGGTGGTCATAGTTGAAAACGGGGTCCTGCCTGTGGGCATGACCTGGGGTTTTGTGTTCTTACATGAGCAAGAGCAGTACTGTTTGGCTGATGTGATCTTGCTGATTTCACTCTGTCCTGAAAGACACCTCGAGATTCCAGCCCAGGTTGTGATAATTTCTCTTACACGCTTCCTATGTGAAACCAATGCAGCATTTAGGTCTGACTTGAACACCCTCTTCCACTAGTTTCTAGACAGATAGATAATATAGAATACTTCAGGGTATAGATTATATTAACTGATTGCCACCCTAGGTTAGCTGACTTGTTTTAGCATACCTATATAAATTTACAGTGAGAAATTTCCTGATATAGCTGGTTTTAAGCTGACAGAAGCAGAGGCTACACGGGGGTTTGCACTGGTTAAAGTGAGTCCTTTTGATTAAACTGGTGCCAAATTCTGTGCGGACAAATCCTCATATTGTAACAAACCCACAGATCCTCCCTTCCCTCTGACAATCATATCAGGCTGGTGAGTCCTATGGACCCAATCTAATAGAAATGGAATTTTTACCATGCAAATCTTATTACCTAAAGTGCCAATGAAACTAATGGGATTTTGGATAGTAAAAAATATTCTGTATGTGATACATAGTTTGGAATATAAATTCATTGCCGGGAGGGGTGGGGGGATGTGTGGAGAGAGCAGGAGGCAATGGGGAATGTAAGGAAAAGGAGCTGTTACTGTATGGTCCTTCATGAATTTGGAGGCCCTGTTCCTTCCAACAACCCCATCTTCCCCCTTGATTGCAGTGGTACAAAAGTGGTGTTTGGCAACTTGCTGAAAACACTGAGTTCCTTTGCAGAATTTGGTTTTCAAAATACACAACTAAGTGTCTGTTTTAACATTCATTTGAGGGAGGGGAAAAGAAATAAAAAATATCCCAAGGACATCCATCTAGAGGAATATGTATTTTTCCAAAGAGAACCATTTTTTGCTGTGAAGGTTGGCTGAGTGCATCAAGAACACGAGAAGCATTTGGACAGCTTTTGAAAGTCCCTGGATTTAAAAAATAAGGCTGAATCTATTTAGATAACATTTTAATTTATGTCCCCCTCGAATACACAGATGAATACATATCGTTTATGTTATATATATATGCTAGAGTCCTCAGGTTGCCAACTGTGTAGCAGCTCTCAGGCTGAGGAGAGTGTCAGCAGATAGAGCCGAAGTAAAGTGCTGCAAATACTACAACCATTAAAACTGTATCTTGTAGTTCCTTTGTGTTGCAATAAAACAGCACAATTTGCGGAGTGTTCAACACCCCTTGTCATTGCTTGGTCAGGATTCCTACTGACTTCCCTGTGAGCTTCGTTTATGTGTATGTTCAGGCCTAACATATTTTAAAGTAAAATCTTTTTAATAATATACAGTGTTGTGCCATTTCAATGTTGATGCTGATTGCTTGATTTCATGTCACCTTGGAAGCAAACATGCAATAAATGATACCTTTATTTTTGTATTTATTTTAATGACACACAGAGAAAAGGCACTTTAGAAAAGTGGAGGAAAGAGGAGAAGGTCAGGTAAAAACAACTGCAGTCTGATGTTCGTTTTTGTGGTGTTGATAGTTATTATTCCCAAAGAAAATAATGTCCTTTTTTATTTGCTTTTAACATTGCGCCCTTGGCATCTGTTCCATCCATTGTGGACTAACCTAGACTCTATTCTCCAACGATGGGTTAAAGCGAGCACTTACTGAAAAGCATTCTCTACTTAATTACTTTTCCTTCTTCTGGAAGTGATTTTTTTCATAGTCACATGTTAATTGTGTATTAGTAGGCCTTTCTGATTAGTTGAAAACATAATGAAACCTTTGTAAACAACAGGGAAAAAGAGGGAGAGGGAAGGAGAGAGTGGGAAGAGGGGAGAAAGGGACAGGGAGAAAGAGAGGCATGAAGTGGGGGCTGGACCGGTGGGGGGAAGGTCGGTGAATTTTGAAAGGCAGAAATAATGCCAGTGGAAATTTCTGGTTTTTTTGAATGACAACTTCCCTCGCCCAAATTAATCAACTTACTTAACGAGGAATGAGATGCATGGAGATGCAAATTGCTGTCGATCTCCAAAAGCAGGGTGGCAAAGGCAGCAAGTTGGAATGGTGTGTGTGGGGGGGCTGAGCCGCAGCTGTCCACTAACAAGTCAGTCCTATTTGTAAAGGGCACGGAGCTGAATAACGGTTTTGTTATTGGCTTTCTCTCTCTCAGTCGTAGGTAGAAATGCTGCATTTGTTTCCTGTGACTATTTCAGCGAGTTAGATGTCCTCTTCTTTCATCTCGCATGCCTGTTTGATTCCTACAGTGGAGCCCTGTGTTCCCTGTGCACCCCAGCCTCTCCCTGATGGAGCAGAAAATTTGAATACACAAAGAACACAGGCTCAGGTGCCACACAAGGTAGCATCAGGAATTATTAAGTTATCTGCACGCCCCTCAGAAGGGAAGAAAAAATGTTGAAAAAACAAATAAATTGTACTTAGGACCCAGTTCAGTGATGTTCAGACCCCAGCCAGTACAGATCAGATTTGGTGAATCAGCTGAATCAGGCCTTCTTCTTGGAGATTTTTTTCTTTTCCTGGAAAGCTGCTCCTTAAACACAATTCATGTTGGTTGTTTTTTAAAAGGACTATGCTCTGTTTGCAGCACTGGATTTTGAATGAGCCGAGCCTCCCCCCCAAAGTCCTCCGCCTCCACCCCCTTCTGTTGCTGATTTAAAGAGCTGTGCTTATAGGGATTTTGCAGTTATCATGTGTTATTAGAAAACGTGTGGCTGGGACGGTTAAAATGGGAGTGCTACTGTATGCAAGAGCAATGTTCACTGTAAGCAATCCAAGGAAATTCTGCCAAGGCAGTATATGAACAGCAGCCAAACAAAACACAGGCGCCTTTCCAGTGAAAACCAGCACACTTCTGCAAATAGAGGAAAAATTGACTTTCTGATTTAGAGTGTTTCTACAACTAAGAAGAATTACTGTAGTGATTGTTCTAAAAATATTTTTCGGCAGTGCATTGTCAAAGGGGTTGGGATGCTTAGCCTTGTTTAATTATGCTTCTCTTAGGTGATCAATCTGTATTGTTTTTAGGATCTTCTTTTAGGCCAATATCAACATTATGTTCTACAGTATTATAGTGGCATAATCCACCACCTATTTAAGAAGCAAAAACCTATTTTTTTATCATGGTACTTCAGGAAGTGTAATTTGAAGTTCATCTTTTGCAGCTTCTAGTCATAGATTGCAATTTAACTGTTTAATCTAGAGCAACCTCCAAGATCCCTGCTTCTGTAAATGATGAATTTTACTTTTTATCTGAAGTATTCTATGCCTTACTCCTTCCCCTGTCCCCTTCTCATCCCTCATATTTAGACTTTTACTGCTTCTTTGTTCCCCCAGTCTGGGATTTTCCCTTTCAGGACTTTCGAGTCCTGTTGGAATCCTTGTAAGATGTGCCTGCAGATATTCTAGCATTCAAAAAAATCCCATAATGATGAAAATTGAATGGGATTCCATTTTGTTTATTGCCAACAATAAATATGTTAGTAAAAATTGTTATACTAATCTCAACTACAGTTTTTTTCAAAGAATTCTTAATAACAGAGTTTAAGAATGCAGTCAGTTTATCTGAAGTACATGAAAGAAATAAGATAGATCTACTGAGAATTGTTATTATCCTTTTTTACTTCCAAAACCCAACATAGTATCAGTCTAAGAAGCAACAGAATTGTCAAGGATTAATTTCAGTTTCTATATTTCTCCTATTTCAGCTATATTTCTTTTAACTAAGGATGCAAACAATGCTTTAATGCTTTAGTAGATATGTCTCTATTTCTTTCCTCTAAAATATTTACAGCTGAGTTCTTTAGGCTTATAGCTGCTGTGAACTCAGTTCTCTTCTTTTAACACCATCACAAACCAGATTTATTCCTACATTGAAGACAGTGTCTTGAGATTGACAAATCCCAATGTGGAAGACTACCCTCATCCAGAGCTCATTGAAGCCAGTGCAAGATTCGTATTGACTTCAGTGGGGTTCGTATTGGGATATTAAACACTCAATTCCTTCTTTTGAATTTAACTACTCATTTTCAGGGTAAGTTACTCTATGCTTTAAGCAAAGCTTGAAACTGTCCTAATGTACTAAATTAATTTGTGCTGTTATTTCCCATTGAGGCAAAACTTCCAGTATGGAGAAACTTCTGGTTGTATCTTCTCACAAGATAAGATTCTGTCTTGGAAGGTCTAGTTGGAATAGCTGGGAAAGGATGGACCGTAGTGCTGTATTCAAAAGCAGTGCTAAAAAGAGCAAATCATGTATATATACACATATACACATAACCCCCCCCAAATGTGTGAATAAATAAAAATAAAAGAAATGAAAGAAAACTTGAAAACGTAAGCATTTCTACTTCGAATGTGAGGGATCTCATCTGCTGTGTTCAAATTAGGACATGGAAGTTGTGGCATATGCCATGTCAAGGCAGAACAGCACAGTTCTGTATCTTTAAATGTTGATACATAACAGTGAAACCAGGTGAGATCTGGCCTCAGGTGCTGCTTGCTGCATGCATTGCTGAACAATTTTTAAAGGATGCCGACTGGGTGGTTGGAGGAGGAAAAAGTAGGTCTTTATTCCTAAAGAGATTTTTTTTTGTGAAATATGTTGTAGGTTTAATGCAATGATTAAAAAAATGATAGACTTAAGCTTCGCGCATTCCTCTAATAGCAGCTTGGTATAATCCAGTTCTGACTTGGCTCCCCCTGATGTGCACTGCTAGTTGTCATGGAGCACCAGTTATGCCAAAGTAGGGGAAGATTTTAGAAGATTTTATTGAGACCATGAAACTCATTTCACAGGTGACTGTACACGAATGCTGAATTAGAGGTCCTTCACAGAATTACTCTGAAGGGAAAGCTTGGATGGTGAAGAGGTGCTCCAAGGACTGCTTCTGCTTTCCTTGTCTGCAAGAGCCTACATGGCTTGAAAAACATCTCCACAGCAAAGTTTCTTCTTTTATTCATTGCAATGTAAATCCAGTTTTGAAGCATTTTACCTTCAAGATCATAGGTTCAAATGCTGTGGTCATCAGAGGTGAGGTATCAAGGTAAATTTGCAGATAATTTGGGTAGCGGCCCATGCTGAAGGTGTGTGGATTCTAAACCTAATTAGAGGTGTAGTTTATTGCAGGCAAAAATTATTGATAGACAAGGAAGGTTTTATTTGGAGACAGCTGTAGGTTGGCAGCTGTGCCAGTCATGTCTGTTCTTCAGAGTAACGGAAGCCATGCAGCCGGGAACAGCAGTGTTTTGGTGACAAGTGTTGAGAATATTGGTTGAATTGCACTATGAAAAAATTTTCATTATTTTTATTATTACTCTTCTGCAAGTGGATTTAAGATGTATTCCTGTCTATGTGTGTGCACACAAGAGGATGAGGTGGAGAGGGAGGGCTGTTATTTTTATTTTCTTCCAATCACACCTCCTTAGCATTTTGTACATTCTAGCCGAGCGATTTCCTAATTGCACTGGAAGACCCACTTTAAATGCAGGAATACTGAAACTTTGAAACTGTAACATTTTGACTGGCGAGAATGACCAGTCTTCTTTTCTCTTTCGCAGTGAGCTAGTTGAAGGAAGCTGGCATTGTCGCAGAGTGAAAGCTCTGCAGAAGTGCCGCAGGTTTTTCATATGGAAATGTGAAATAATGGGGTGATTAAATAGAGCTGTATATTAAAGTACATCTGACATTAGAATTAGCATAATGTGCTCTAGCCCTAGGCTGAGTACTTTATTTGCCATCTGCGTCGGACCAAAATCCCCTGGGGAAGCGCTAAAATATTCTGAATAAACTCAGCCCGAGTTCTTATTGAGAGTAAAATACCATTTGTGGCACGTCGTATTGATTCGTCTTAATTGCGGTGCAGAAAAGAACATTCAGTTGCTGATGACTTTTGTACTCTGTGACAAGTCGGCTGGAGTTTTTCTAACACTGCAGTTGGTTAACCTGAACAGACTGTCGTGCTCAGAGAAGGAGAAAACCTTATCTTCAGTAGCATAAACTACAGTATCATCTCCTGGCTTTACTCCTTTCTGTTTCAGTGCAGCATCTTTTTTTTTTTTAAATATTATTCCCTGAAAACAGCAGCCAACGAACTGAAGGGGAAATGGGGCTTCATTGAATCAGTTCAAAAAAATTCACATTCTTACCTAGTTATTCTCCCTAGTGTCCCTCCCCAAACCTCCACCCCCACATCTTAAAAAAAATCCAGAAACATCTGACCAGCCTTCATCTAAAGGAGTGAAAATCAGTGGAACTTGTCCTTAAGAATGCATCTCTGCAACCATTAGTTCAAGAGATTTATTAGTATATTTTGTAAAAAGCTGTGGCTTCTCCTGCATGTAAGCCCACAGTCTTAGTTGGTTGTAATGATTTAATTTTTGTTAACTCTCCACTCAAATAGGTTACTGAATACCTTTGAAAAAGTGCTTATAACATGCATAAAAGATAAATATTTCATCTGAAGGAAAATACTTCGATGCTCCATGCAATTCTGTAACATTCATAAGGTCCAGTTTTTACCCTATAATTGCCTATCATTATATACAATTTACATATTCAAACATTCTCTGCAAACCTTAGTCTAGCATGTTTTTATTACAAATTCAGATCAAGGGAATAACCTTTAACTTCAGAGACAAATGAGACAAATTTACAAGTGCATGTCTGCTGTTTTCTTGTGTTTTATAAATCCCTGCAGACTCGAACACTTTTGCTATAACGCCAGTCAGAACAATATACATATATTACTACTTGTTTGTAGTGCTTCGGTAATGAGTCCCCTTTGTATTAGATAACCTATATAATTCAGCATCTAGGCCCTCCATAACGTCAATTATCTCCTCATAGCTAAATGTACATTCCATTAAAACAAGATTTACAACCTTTATAATACTTCTTAGGATTGAACGTGGAAATTTTGTGGATTTAAAGAAGCAAAGATGGGAGGTAGCATTTGTTAAAGAAGCAATGAATTAAAACAAAAATGCAATTTCATTTAGTGACTCTGAATAGGCACCTAATATTCTTAAAAAATAGTTGTAGTAAAACAGACTGAAGTATTCTTGGGGAAAAAAACAGGAAAATTTGTTTTCACTCTTTGGCTTTTTTTATTGTTTCCTAATTTACTCTTTATTTTTCTATTATATGACATGGACAATTTCGTTTATGTATCCTCCTCTAAGTTCCTATTCAGATTACTGCGAATTCTTGCTTGTAAGATGAGAAAATGGCACCTTAGAAAAGTCTGTGGGAAAAGAAATTCCAGCACTTGCCAGTTTTCAAACAAAACCACTTGCAGGAAACCGATTTAAAGGGAAGCTGCTGACATATTTCATAAGTTATAGAAAAGACTGATATTATTTCAAATGCGTTTGAATACCTTATGCAAAGAAAAGGCCTAAAAGTGTCCTTGAGCAGTACAAGCATTTTTAATTAATGCTACAAATGGGATCCTATAGCTTAAACCACCAGCCATGGGTAGTTCTATGGTCTTTTCATCTTATGAATGGGTACATTTCCCCCAGTATTACTTTCCCCATTTTCACTGATAATTTTCAGTATTTTATATGGCAGGTTTGTAAAGCATCCTTTCAATCTGCTAGCTGATGTCTTAGGTTCAGAGTCACTAACTATAAGACACAAAGCTGTTTAGATGCTAAAGGTGGAGTCAATTGAAACTGTTGTACCACAAAGGGCTAATTTAAAAGTTAACTTATTCACTATTGATCTTTTAATATTGATTTTCCTGTTTGCTCCCTACTTTTCACACTTCTCCCTTTCTCTTCTTTATAAATTGCCTTTGTATTTTAGAATTTAACACCAATTAGAGGAAGGTGTTCAGAGACAGCAAACATGTTTTTATCTTCCATTTTAATAGTGCTTCTGGGTCAAAATCCCTGTTGTGAGTTCAGATTTTTGTTATACATTTTTCTTTCTTTTTCTGCACTAAATAATAGCACTTCTTTTACTTCTGTAGGTTGAACATTAACTTCCAGTAAGCCACAAGCTCTTTTAAGGAATGAGAAATTGGACGTTCAGAAGGAAGTTGCCCAAAATAACTATTGACATTTTATACCTAAAAATATAATATTGCCATTTTGCAATGCACTAGAAATTAAACTGAGCTGTACATTTGGCTAATTTATGTGAATTTGGAAGTACAGATCTGAGGAATGATTAAGTCTTACAGAAAATGGGACTATTGAACACAAACTGCAGCTTCAGCCAAAGGTCACCTGTGTCCATTAAGAAGCAGGAAGCATCTGTCTGTGTTATGCATGACTGTAGTCTGCCTGTAGACTCCTTCTTTTTTGTAAGTATAAATGCTAGGGAGGACATAATGCTTCTGGGGAAAGTTTAATTATAAAAAATCACAACTTGGTATAGTCAATTAAAACTAGTTAAGATAGTTTGTGATAACCCGGTATAGCTTATCTAGAAAAAATTTGAAGTCTGCAGTGGTGGTCATCTGAGCTACTTTGAATTCATATCAGGGTAATTCAAATCAGAGTTTGGCTAAGAGCGTGATTTTAAGGCATCGGGGTGATATCTCTAAGTCTTTCAAGGATTCATGCTCTTTATTCTTGGAATTATGAAAGAATTAGCTGTAGATAGACGGGTACGACAAGTTGACTTCTTGACTATGTTGCTGGCAATTAACCTGTTCAATTTTTCACTCATATGAAAAAATAGTTAATTTGAAAAAAAAAGATTTTTATTATTACAAGAATGATAAACAGACAATTTGCAGCCCTGCCTAATAGAAAAGGAACGCAGCTGACAATCACAAATGGCTGCAGAAAATAAAATAGGCTCCCAAAAGTGGAGCAGCATTTAATCCACCAGAGTTTAGCAGTTTGCTTTAGCAAAAAAAGAATTAATAGTACATACTAGTAGTAGTGTAATATTAATATATTTTAATATTGGTGTCAACTAGCACTATTGCAGACCTTTTTCAACAGGTAGAAAATGCTCTCGAGAATATTCATATCACTAATTAAAATCAGTGCTGGGAATGATAGGGTCTTGCAGGATTTTGTAAGTTCTCTTGGCATAAAGCGTCTTGCATAATCTCTGTAGAGAACTTGCAGTCTCACTAGTCAGGGCAGAAACAGCTGTAAAACACGCAGACAGTGTGTGGGAGAAGAATATTGCATGAAGTCGTGATTTTTCTTCTATTGAAGATGGCACTGGAGGAGACAGGCTGTTCAAGAGGAAAGGTAGAAAAAGAGGACAGGGTCTAGTATGGGAGGAAACAGGATTCTGTTACTGAGAATTAACACTTCTGGGTTACTTCTCTTTTCTTCAGACACCCTTACTTTTCCATCCACCTCTTAAAAACATTTCATTTTTGTTTCCCTGTCACATTCTTTCCTTTCACTGACCTCATGCCGAGATTTCCCCATTTCCAGATGATGACAGTTTCTGTGGCCCCTCATGCTTGGGCTCTTGCATTTAAACCTTCATCTCCTCTTCTTGACTGAGGTGCACTTCAGGTCGGCTGAGCTTTACAGGAGAGACTGTCTGTTTATCTGAGTGGAGAATTGGAGGTGCTGAGGTCGTTAGACTGCAGGCGTCTTGCTAAGTCATAAACCACCAACTTTAGCTGCCAGTTGATGCTTACTTTATGAATTGTTGGTGATGATAGTCCCGATCACCTTCAGCAGGATGTGCTGCAAGATTGAACCCTTTCTTTAGACAAGGCACTGTGGGATTGGATGCACTGTGTTAGCTCTGGGGATGTGGGGATGGATAGAGAAGTTGAAGTTGTTTTACATCTTCAGCTTATGTTGCCACGAAAGCTATTAAAGTGAAGGGAAGTATGAAGAGAAATGCTTCTTTTGCATTTGGTGTTTAAAATTAGTGACTGACATTAGGCTGGCAGTGGTGATTGTCACCCAGTCTTGGGACCCTACTTCACGCTTCTGTCTTTTTTATTGAGAGTGCCAGTCCCTCTGAAATGAAGGTAGCAACACTTTCAGGCATCCCAAGGAGTGCAGGAAGGGTAAACCTATTGATATTGGGTCTGCTTAGCACAGTTTTATTCAATCATAAACATGTCTAAGTAAATGTTCTTGCAAACTTGGATAGTTTAGAGCAGTAATATGGCTTATAAAACCTCTTTGGCAGAAAGATCTATATTACAGATATTTTTGCATACCCAGTCATGCCTTGGATATGAACCCATATAGTTCTCACTGTAGATGCACACTGCAAACACATGGGAAATATTTGGCCCTTGTCTAGTTGACCCACCAAACCACGTATAACCATATATTTTCTACGCTATGAAACACTAAATCTTTCCAGTATTTAATGCCTTCCTCTTTACTATCAGCTGGTCTTATAAGGAGACTTGTTAAACTAGTGTTCTCAATTATGGCATTTTAATTTAATAATAATTCAATTAAAGGTGTTTTTTTTATGGAGCATCCACACTACCTTTATTGTTATTATTAGAGTAACCATCATAATAACAAGGAGTAATTATTTAAATGCTCATTAAAAATCAAGTGGTGGAGAAGAGAGTAACATTGGTGGAAAGATTGTAGGAACCTTATACATGTCTGTTCCTGAGTGCTATAATAAAAGGTGTCCTTTCTTTAAAGCTTGCAAGTTTCTACTTTTCCCAAACTTCCAAAGGTGCAGTAAACCAGCATTAAAAATTCCTTAACATTTTTATTGCTGCTGTTGTAACTTTGTAAAGGGAACCAGAAACATTATCTGGAAAGTATTGCTAGAGGTGAAGAATGACAGTGATTATTTGGACCTGACTGCAGGTCCTCACTGCAGTCCTGGCAGGGATTATGGGTGGGTGATTAAAAAAGCTGGGAAAGTCGTTCTCTGTAACAGCTAATGGAATTATTCAGTCATGCTGAGGGAAGGATTCATAAGGCACTGGATGTCACTGTAGCCCAGCAGAAAATAATGAATTCTCAACAGTTCTTATCTCAAACTGATAATTGTTTGATGGTATCCAGAATAACTGAGGATATTTTGAGGGAAATTTATCTCCAGGGCAAAGGCACTCAGCATTCAGAGTATATAAAAGTCAGGTACCAACTGGGCAAGGAAGAACTGCGTATCACTAAATGATACAAGTCAGACTGCAGAGGACAGATAAGTCAGGGGATTCAGGCTGCCAGGTGTAGTGGGATGAACGCTCACGGACTCAGGCTACCCTTGTTCTGGGCTGGGCAAACTGACCTGTCTTTTCTCATTTTAAGGACAGAATTTGGGAGGCAGGATCTGAATTTAGCTTTGTTTTGTGCTGTTCATGAAAGAGAAAAAAAGCTCATTATTGCTTTGACATTTTGAACAGAACATAATCTGTCATCCAGTTATGGAGAGAGCACATTTTAATATTTCTGGAAAAGATCATCTTTTGTAATAATATTCAGAAAAGGCAAGAGTATTCAGTAAGTCCATAGTTTATAATTACCTGCTTTGGGAGAAGAAGCTAAAGAGATTTTTAATCTACCAGATAAAAACATATCAAGGTCTAATGGTTGGCAGTTGAATGCAATTCGAATTGGAAACAAGACAGGTTTTTTTAATACTGGAGATAGTTAACCATTTGGGCAGACCACTTCAATACACAGTGAATTCTCTCTCACTTGGCATCTCCAAATCAAGTTGGGGGAAAGGTGCTGTAAGACTTGAAGTAGTTCAGCTGGGCTAGATGATATCTGTATGTGATGTGCAGACTAAATTTTTCCTATGTTTTCCATGTTCCTGTAGGTAGGGCAGAATATTATGATCTTAAATTGCAGGAAGAAAGATTTAGATTAGGCATTTGGGGAACCTACATGATGGTGAAGGAGAGAAGGAATGAGATAGACTTTGGGAAGGCAGACTCTCCATTTAGGTGACCTTTGAAGTGGGATAACAGAGCATTTGCCATAGATATGTATAGATGCATAGATATGGACATCCCTTAGGTCAGGAACTGGGCAAGGGCAACCCTTAAGGTTTATCCCAGTCCTCTAATTCTTTAATTTCATGGTCCTTCCTAGCCTTCAAATCAATAGTCCTGAACCTATACACCTGTGACTTGGTAGAATCCAGCCCTACAAACCTGTGTCATATCTGAACTCCAGTGGCAGTATATATTTGGCTTCAGTGCAATCTTGAAGCTGCTATTGACTGCTCAGGGCTTGTGGCCTGGATGTCTCATACTTAGTATCTACCAACTAATGTAAAGGTAAAAAATTACGCTTGAGCCATCAGCCTTGAAAATCTTATCTAGTTACTGACTGTAGAGTTGAACCCATGTGCAATTTATTGAACAGTGTTTAATGAAGTCTTGGCTTGTGCTTAACTCTAAGCACATGAATAGTTTCATCACTATCCAACAGAGCACTTCAGCCTGTGCTTAAGTTTCACTGATGCTGATTACTCACATGCTCAAAGTCAAGCACATGCTAAAGTGATAAAGCCTGCATATGGCAAAACCTATATAACTAGTTGTCATAAAGTGGGTATTTAGACAGACTTCAGTGCAGGTGGCAAGGGATTAAGATAGCCATATATCAAAAGTAGCCTCATAACAAAGAGTTTTATAGTGTAGGTGCACTGCATTATTAAATATAAGGATCATTCTTGAGCAATACATGACTGTTTCTGGGCATGTTTAAAATATTTAGTAAGTTTTTGAATATAAAAATGTTCAGAGTGGATCTTCAAAGACTTTTTGACATTGTTCTGTTCTTAAAAGTGAGCATCTACGCTGCTCAGGGCAACTTCTAGGCAAGATAACCATGAAGTGATAATATGGAAATTAAGAATTTTTTTTCATTTCTTTTTAAACAGGGAGTCTAAGAAGAGTGTTTGAGGGTTGTGAAAGTTTTTATATATGTTTTATTATATATATATGTATATGTATGTATGCACACACAGGTATGCACAAACGAACACTTGTGAAACAGTGAGAGATAAGTAGCCAGACAGCCTGCAGTCAATTTTGCCATTGTGTCGGGGTCTCCTGAAGAGGAGTGTTAAGGAACATAAAAGCTAAACAAAACAAAAATGAAGAGAAGACTGTTTTATGACTGCTAGCTTGTAAATCTTAGATCACTAATAGCACTAATTTGCTCTATTTGAAAGAAAACTCAGAAGGAGGGGGATTGACTTTCCTCACTTGTATTTCATAGAGGTGAAGTTTTGGAGAACAAAACTAAACAAAACAAAACATCTTAGTTCCATGTAACATGTAGTAGCAAGCATACAGCCAGATGCCATTTTGAGGGCAATTTTTTAATCAGCCATTTCAGTTTTAGATCGGCCTTGATCCTCAGCCTGCTCAGGAGTTTTTCTCCTTATGTATGTGCTTTTGCTGAAGTAAATGTGTTGCTGTTGTTGTCCTCATCGTCATCTAATACACAGTAGCTTTCTTCCTCTTAGCAACTCTTAAGCTAAGCAAGGAGAATGTGTGCACACACACTCACACACTTTATTTTTTAAAGAAAAAAACTCACAACAAAAAAGAACGCATGCTGTGACTTTAAAAATGAAAGAATCAAACAGCTGTGGGTAATAAATCGATTAATTAGAGTGGATAAAATGAAGGTGAAGGGTGCAGAACACTCTTTAATTTGAAGATATATGACCTTGTAAGATGCTACACTTCATTTGCTATTAGATCACACTTCAGAAGGGGCTTTATTAAAATCTATTCTAGGGTGAGCTGAGGTAAAACATATTGTTAAAAAAAGCTTTTGACATAGTATGTTATATACTTTAGTCTGCTTCAGTGATTTCTGTCACTTTTTATACTACACATGTTGCTGTGCAAGAAAAGTTAAAGGTCTAGACATTTTCATCATATTTCTGTAAGAAACAGGAATTTAAATATTTGAAGTAATATTGGGAGCATTTACTGTTGCTTTGGCTACACAGCTGTCATAAAACTCCATAACTTCCTCAGTGCTGATTAGATTTTTAAGGGATAATATATAAGTTCCTTTCCGTGTTTGTATATGGCTTTCATTAATGTCAATCGCAGTTACAGGTACTTTTTCCAAGCTGAGTACAGTTCCCAAACTTCTGTTTTTTTCCAACAGTGATTGTTAGAGATTAATCAAAGCAACTGAGTCTGTCCTGTGTGACACGGGTTGCAGGGCTGAGGCACCGGGGTTGTGTTAGCCAGGTAAAAATGCCCGCCGTGTTGCATATGTTTTTTCTTGGTTGTAGAGAGTCGGCTTCTCTGAAATCAGGGACTGGAACTGCTATCCACAGCAATAACCCTACTGAATCAAAGGAGCATGAGCAGCTGCACATTTATCACCTACCTTTGTAAATAAGTCTCAATCTGATAGGTGCTCTTTTTTTTATGCTTTTATGGATGTTCATTGGGTGATAAGATTAGATAGACTGACAGACTGATAGGTAGGTAGATAATCTTATATCCTCCTTGTATAAGGTTTTGTAGGTTTTGTTAGCAGCAGCCATTCCTGCAGCAGCCAGAAGAGGGGAATTCAGACAGCAGTAATCCTGCTTCGTCTGGTGTGACGGTGGTTAATTTTTTTCTTGCTTTCTTTTTTTTTTCCTTTTGACTTCTATGAGTCATTCCATTTTACAAAGGTAGTTTTGATAATATGGTTCTGTTCACCTTATAAAATTTCATTTTAAAGCTCAAGCAACAGGCTTTTGTGAATCACAGTTCCCCCTGTCTAGAAAGAGGCTGTGAAGCTTGGCTTTGGATCTGAGATCTTGTGGAGGGGCTGGGACTGGGCTTTGTTCAGGTCATTATGCAGATGAGGGTCAGGCAGGAAACCTTGTTCTGGTTTTGAACTTTCAGGAAGTTTAGTGCCTTTAGGTGCAGCAGGGCCATCGCTTGTCAAAATGTGTGCTTTCATAAACAAACAAACAGGAAATTAATTTTAGATTTTCCAAAATATATATTTTTTTTTCCCGGAAACCAAATCCTGGATCATGATTTTCAAGTTGACACATATTTATGAATTTATCAGAGTCTTACAGAGGCATCGAAAAAAGATGCAGAGGGTTGGGCTGTGCTTTTTGAAGATAACACATAGTTTATATCGTGCCCAGGACTGGAATTTTCTAGCTAGCAAAATCATGACTTTAGTGCAGACTTGTCCACACCTGTCCTTTATGTAAAGCTGAATCAAGGTTAGAGGAATGCTTTCCACCTTTATGCAGTTGTTCAAAGAGGCTAGAAATGCAAACAGGACAATGTTTTTGGCTCCAGTGACTGTTTCTGCATTGGAGGGCAGGCTCAGGCTCAGAAATTCTTGGGACCCAGTTCAAGCATGGCCCGACATTTGTTACTGTTAATTGCAACTGTGCTGTCAGCTTTGATTACCGGATGTTTCATTTGAGTGGCTTCTTGGTGTTTTGGCAAAAAGAATGTCAAAGTGGTTTATGCAAGGGTATATTTTCCAGGCTCCTGTTGACTTGAATAGGACTTGTACAGCTAAATACCTACACAGTATTTTAAAAATGGAAGTGCTGGCATGACTGAAGCATGTATAAATTAAATTGAGCAAAATCGCAGGGGACTGCTGCACGAAGTATTTAAAAATATAAAATAGAAGAGTGAAAATGACACTGAAGATCCTTGCAGGTGTCTTCTAAAACCTACCACACTGCATTTTCCTTGGTTTTTGTTTGTAGTCATAAATCCCTTGAAACAAATTCCTTTTTTTTTTGTGAAATAAACACATGAAAGGATTTGTATCGTTGTGCATTATAAAGGAAGGTTTTATTTGCAAGTTAGAGGATATAAATGTATATAGCACCAATGTGTATGTGTGATGTTTGTCATACATGTTAAGTGAATAAGTGTGGTGAGTAAATTTGCTGTCCAACAATTTATATCAGTCAATACATTGCAATTAAGTCCTTCTTTCAGAAATGCCAAGGAGGAAATGAGCTAGCAAAATAAAGTGCGTGCCAACTCTATTTAAATATTCTCTGCTGTATTATTTTTTGAGTGTTCTTTCTGTTTTTCTGTTATAGGTAAAGATGAGCCTTCAAGCTATATTTGCACAACATGCAAGCAGCCTTTTAATAGTGCTTGGTTCTTGCTTCAGCATGCCCAGAACACACATGGATTCCGTATCTACCTGGAAACAAGCCCTTCAAACAGTTCCCTTACTCCACGCATCACCATCCCTCCTCCTCTGGGACCAGAGACTGTTGCACAGTCCCCGCTGATGAATTTCCTTGGAGACAACAACCCTTTCAATCTTTTGCGGATGACAGGACCCATCTTGCGTGAACACCCTGGCTTTGGTGAGGGTCGGCTCCCAAACACACCTCCGCTGTTCAGCCCACCACCTCGTCATCATCTGGATCCACATCGCCTTAGTGCCGAAGAAATGGGGTTAGTTGCCCAGCATCCCAGTGCCTTTGACAGAGTTATGCGTTTAAACCCCATGGCAATTGAGTCCCCAGCGATGGATTTCTCCAGAAGGCTTCGAGAACTGGCAGGAAACAGTTCCACCCCTCCGCCAGTCTCGCCCAGTCGCACCAACCCTATGCATCGCCTATTGAATCCTTTCCAGCCAAGTCCTAAATCACCTTTTTTGAGCACCCCACCACTGCCTCCCATGCCCCCCAGCAGCACTACACCTCCCCAGCCTCAGGCCAAGAGCAAGTCCTGTGAATTTTGTGGGAAAACATTCAAGTTCCAGAGTAACCTTATTGTGCACCGGCGCAGTCACACAGGAGAAAAGCCCTACAAGTGTCAGCTCTGTGACCATGCTTGCTCCCAAGCCAGCAAGCTAAAACGCCACATGAAAACACATATGCATAAAGCTGGCTCCATGACAGGCAGGTCAGACGATGGACTGTCCACCACTAGTTCCCCTGAGCCTGGCACAAGTGAGCTCACTGGAGAAGGACTGAAATCCAGTGAGGCAGATTTCAGGAATGAGAGCGATCCTTCCCTGGGCCATGACAATGAAGAAGAGGAAGAAGAGGAGGAGGAGGAAGAGGAGCTTGAAAACGAGAGTCGGCCAGAGTCTAGCTTCAGTATGGACTCAGAGCTGAGTCGTAACAGAGAAAATGGCTCTAAATCACTGCCGGATGAGAAATCCCTTGTCCTGGGAAAAGTCATCGAGAATGTAAGTCTAGGTGCCATCCAGCAATATAATGACATGCTAGCTGAAAAACAGAAGAGGAGTAGCTTCATGAAAAGGTCTTCTGACCAGCGAGACTTGTGTCCTCGAGACCTCTGTCCGAGAGATCCAGGTGATGAAGACTCAGTGGTAGGAGAGCTGGACCGCACTGAGGAAGGGACGGTCAATGGAAGAAATTTTGGCCCGGGTGAACCCTTCCCAAACTTGTTTCCCCGCAAGCCAACGCCTATCACAAGCCCCAGTTTAAACAATTCCTCTAAAAGAATAAAGATAGAGAAAGATTTGGACTTGCCACCAGCAACAATAATACCTTCTGAAAACGTTTACTCCCAGTGGCTGGTAGGGTACGCAGCATCACGGCACTTCATGAAGGATCCGTTCCTCGGATTCACAGACTCCCGACAATCCCCCTTTGCGACCTCTTCTGAGCATTCGTCGGAGAATGGGAGCCTGCGTTTCTCCACCCCGCCAGGGGACATGCTGGACGGGGGGCTCTCAGGGCGCAGTGGCACGGCAAGCGGAGGTAGCACCCCCCACATCAGTGGTCCCGGCCCTGGGCGACCCAGTTCGAAGGAAGGGCGCAGGAGCGATACATGTGAGTACTGTGGCAAGGTCTTTAAGAACTGCAGCAATTTGACGGTGCACCGTCGGAGCCACACTGGAGAGCGGCCTTACAAATGCGAGCTCTGCAACTATGCATGTGCCCAGAGCAGTAAGCTGACGCGTCATATGAAAACGCATGGCCAGATAGGGAAGGAGGTCTACCGCTGCGACATTTGCCAGATGCCCTTCAGTGTTTACAGCACCCTGGAGAAACACATGAAAAAGTGGCATGGAGAACATTTGCTGACAAATGACGTCAAAATTGAGCAGGCAGAAAGAAGCTAAGGCCGCCCCCGCTCCCCCCCCCCCCCCCCCCGCCCCTTCCCCCAGCTAGGTTAAATATCAGGGGTCTAGGTAACATTTTATTTGTACAGTTTAAGTATTGCCAACTGAGAAAAGACGACCTAATTTGCCTCCGTAAACATAACTTAGAATAACTATGGTAGGTGCCAGACTTTGGCACTTAAAATATAACCTGTGTCTACAAAGTTCTATTAAACCCGAGGGTTGATTAAGGCAGTAAAAATTGTGGAGCCTTTTAACTGTGCAATAATTTCTGTATTTATTGGGTTTTTTGTAATTTTTTGGCATGTGCAGGTACTTTTTTTTATTCTTTCTGTTTAAATTTCTTTTAAAATTTTGTTGGGTATCCCTTTTTAATTTTACCCAGTCGTAGCCTGAGATTACTTGCATTGTAGGGGTAAAACATATCTTTTTAAATTATAATTTTTGGGCCGCTGCTTTGTTGAAATTTAAGCTAAGTGTGTGTAATTTCTTGTGAAGAAGCCAGCATTCGAACAGAATTCTTCCTTTTTTTCTTTCTTTCTTTGTTTTTCTTTTTCCTTTTCTCTTCTTAAATAACCTTGACAATTAGGGAAAACAAAATTTTACAGCGAATAACAATCTTTAAAGTTAGCACTTTCTTTTGGAATTGGATGGAATAAGTAGCACTGACAATGTCGCTGATGACAGAGGCCTTTTCTAGATGGATTTCATAACTAAACTTATGGTAACAAAAAGTCATAGGTGCAGAGGGCAGCTACATTCCAAAACCAGAAACAGTCTTAGTTGTGCATTACCATTGGATAGTTTCTTCTTGTTGTTAAAAGCTATGGCAACATAATCCTGCCATTTTTGTCCCTTTTTGGGGGTGTCTTTCGCTCCCTCTTCCCCCTCCTGCTGCTCTTCCTGGAGACAGTAAAAGTATCTTGAATATTGTAATATTATTTTCAAATCTTGGAGCAGTCAAATGCCATTTTTTTATTTTTGAACTGTAAAATCATAAATCTGAATTAAGGACATCTACTTTAGTCCAGATTTACTATAGTTAAAATAATAATTAGATGATGGGAAAATATGAATTTCTCAAGGAAAAGCCTCAACTCATAGTAATTTTGTTTGTGAGTGGAAATATTAGAATTATCTTATATGATGTACAGTAATTTTATTATAAGGAAGGGAAAAATAAATTCAGTCTTAGCAAGATTCTGCTCCTACTGAAGTCGCTAAGAGTTTTCCCTTTGACTTAATTAGCAACAGAATGGAATTGTATTCAGAGAAAAGCAATACAACAGAAAAAAGTAAAGAAAAATGCACCTGTTCTACTTTCAAATTCCAATTTTTTAAAAGCCTTTTATGACTGATATTAACAGACAGAGGACAATTATGGTTAGAGATTTTAATTATGTTGACCTGCACTTTAAAGCTTTTGTTTGTGATTAAGAGAAAAATGGCTTCTCAACAAGAAATTACATCATATTCTTCTACTTGGCCCAAAGGTGGGTTAAACTGTAAGGGAACAGCTGAGATTAAGTGTCAGTGTTGCTAAGCATGGCATTCACAATACTGGCACTATAAAGAAAAATAAATAAAAATAATTTATTGGACAGTTTTTCTACTGCCATTCAATTTGACGTGAGTGCCTTGAAAACTGATCTTCCTATTTGAGTCTCTTGAGACAAATGCAAAATGTTTTTGTGAAATGAAAAGACTTTTAAAAAAAAAAGTAAAAAAAGAAAAGTACATTCTTTAGAAAAAAACAGCCACATTTACTTAAAAAAAAATTACTGGTTGAAGATAGTGGACATGAAAATGCCATAAGACCCAATCAAATGAAGATGTATACCCAGCACAACTTCGGACATCCATTAGCTGAATTATTCTCAGCCTTTTTTTTTTTTTCAGGACAACGCTGCTTAGGAAATGGAATGGAAATGATTTACTGCTGAATTAAAACTCAAATGACACAAATTACAAGTTGTTATCATTGAATGAGAAAAAACAATTCAGGAACAACGGCTAATTTTTTTAAGATTTAAATTTAGTGCACTCTGTCTTAAAATACGTTTACAGTATTGAATACATACAAGGGTAAAAAAGAAATTGTGTGTATGTGTGTTTGAGCAATCTTTTTTTTTTCAAAGTTTGCTTAATAGGTTATTAAAAAAAATGCCATAATGGCCATGTGTATATTGTTTTCTTTTGGTGACGGGGTTTTAGTATATATTATATATATTAAAATTTCTTGATTACTGTAAAAGTGGACCAGTATTTGTAATAATGGAGAATGCCTGGGCATTTTACAAAACCAGAAAGAAAAAAAAAAACCTTTTCTTTTTTCCTTGAAAATGTTGCAGTAAAATTTAAATGGTGGGTCTATAAATTTGTTCTTGTCACTGTAACTGTAAAGTCTTGAGTTTTAGTAAATTTTTTTCTGCCTTGGGTGTTGAATTTTTATTTCAAAAAAAATGTATAGAATCTCGTATTCGGGGATTAAAAGGTGATTGCTACACCATGTAGAAAAAGTATGTAGAAAAAAGTGCTTAATATTGTTATTGCTTTGCAGAAAAAAAAAAAAAAATCACGTTTCTGACCTGTACCTATTTTTCTCTTTTATTTCTCCCCTTCCCCCCTTCCCTTTCCCTTCTGGAATGGATATTGATATTGGTTGATTCATATGATGTAGGCACTTGCTGTATTTTTACTGAAGCTTGTAATTTTTTAACTGTACGCTTGTCCTTTTAAAGGGATTTAATGTACCTTTTTGTTAGTGAATTTGGAAATAAAAATAAAAACAAACAAACAGGCTGCCATAATATATTTTTTTAATTTGGCAGGATAAAATATTGCAAAAATAAAAAAAAAATTTGTATGTGAAGTCCTTATTGTACAGGAAAAAAAGGGGTTGTCAGACGACCTTTGAGTAAAAGAAACAAAACAAAACAATTAAGTGCTTTTTTATTTTTAATTTTTGTTGTTGTTGTTGTTCACAACTAACTTTAGTTGTATATATATTTTTTTTGTCAGAAATGGCCTACAAAAAAGTGCTGTTCCCACAGGGCTCTAAATAACTTCAAAGTTGCCTGGACCCCTTGTATCAAGGTCTTACCCAGGTATGGTTGAACCAGGCTGGATAGTTATTGCCTCTTTGTGTGAAATGAAATTCAGTTCCTCTAAAGGTGTCTGAGGTGACATCCCACATCTTCCCCACAGATTCGAGAGAGAGAGAGGAGACTTTTTCCCCCTTCCAAACAAAAAGATGTCAAACACATCTTCCCTCTCTCAGCCACATCCTAGTCACTGCTCCCTGCACCCTGCCACCACCCTCTGGAAGAAAGTTGTTTTATAGCAAATGATGAGAACTGTTGCATCCACTTTGATACAATAGTAAAATGGGCTGCTGCAGCAGTATCTGGGTTGAAGTAAAATTGGTCCAGGCATGGCCCTCCTCTTCCCTGTCAGAACAGGACCTATTCCGTGTACAGGTCTTGCCAGTCCATGTTATTAGCTGCTTTGCTGCTGTTCACTCCTAATTTTACATTCCATAGATTTCTGAATGTTTGAGGGACTGGGATGAAATCCTGTGCCTTTTGATTTCTGTCTTCTTTGCTGTTTTCTCTCTCTCTCTCTCTCTCTCTCTGTCTCATGTTCTCTCCCTTTTGGGTCAAGGGGAAGACAGATGGCAGAAGAAGAACTGATGCTGTAGTGAAGGGGAGAAGGAGAAAATGCTCACCGGTCTTGCAGGAAATGACGGTAAAACTAAAACACAACAACAAAAAAAAATACTGCCATGTCAAATTCTTCTGCTGCTTTCATCGGTGCAGAATTGCTGGAGCTATTGGAGAAGCATGGGTGTGACAGCAGGAAGAATTTGGTCCAGCTACCTAGCAGGTAGATATATGTCTTCCTGACTTGACCAACGTAACCCTTAAGACTTCTGGACAAATTCTGGGTCTCAATTAAACTGACATAAATCAGAAATTATTCATCACTCTTAGTCCTGAATTATTCCAGTGTAGCTGAGGCTGGAATAGGGTCCCTCAAAGGCACATTTTCACTTTTTGGTGAAAATTCAGATCTCTGACGTCTTTACAAATCTGGAGTCATGTCACAGAACTCAACAGAATCCCTTGGACGTGCATTGATGCAATGAAGATCAGAAGTTAAACCCATATTTTCATCCACAATTCATTAATTTAAGAAGCAATTTTACCTTTCATTTTAGTGTAGGTTCCTTAGAAGCTCTGGTCTCCCTGTTGTTTCTAATTATCCAGGGTAGCTAACACCAGCAGTTGTCTAATTTTGTTACTTGAATCACTGAAACTAACAGTACGTCACTCAAAAGCACAAGGATTGTGTTTCTGCAGACTGTAGTGATAATGAAATGGTCCTCCTTTTCTTCTTGCATAGAAGAGCTGTAGTTTACTAGGCTATAAGCACAATATAACATAGACATAAAATAGCTAAAATGCTGCCATAGCTCTCTTCACAGTTTTAATTATTATTTTAAAGTTGAATTTATTACTTCCATTATGTCTAGTTCTGCTGCCTTTGAAGTCCAGAGCAAAACTCCAGTTGATTCCCTTGGCAACAGGACAATTCTGAGAACCTGTTTTTTTCAAAAGAAAAATACCAATATATAAGGAAAGGGTCAAAAAATCAGCATTTCATCCCAGTCCTGTGTAAAAGACTGTCCAAGGTATTGTTTATCACAGGCAAACTCATTTTTATGGTGCTCTTTGTATTTTAGAACTGCAAAGCAAAGTAACGTTGATTTAAGTTGTTTGCATTTGTACCGGCAAGGCAAAATATTTTTATTACCTTTTTCTATTACTTATTGTATGAGCTTTTGTTGTTTACTTGGAGGTTTTGTCTTTTACTACAAGTTTGAAACTATTTATTATTGCTTGGTATTTGTGCTCTGTTTAAAAAACGAGAGCACTTTTTTTTTATTATGGATAAAATATTGAGATGGCTGGAGGTCATTTCAATATGGCTTAGTGAAATATTTATTGTTCCTTTTATTCTCTGTACAAGATTTTTGGCCTCTTTTTTTCCCTTATCGTCACAATGTTCAGTTCAGCATGTGTCTACCATTTCATTTGTACGCTCGTTCAAAACAACGTTTGTTCCAGTTTCAAGTTATAAAAATAAATTGGACATTTGACTTGATCTCCAAATCTTGTCTTTCCCGTTTTTTTTGAAATTGAGGGGTGAGAAGGGGAAAAAAGAAGGGACTGAAGAGTTGAAGCTTCAGTACAGATGATAGAACTCATGCTGTACTTTCTGTTGGTTCTCATGGGAGTCAGGAGAGAATTCTTGTTTGGGGAAGACACGTGAGTACCTGCATGATGTTAAGCAGTGCTCAAGCCCTTCTTACATTCCTTGGACTTAAATATAATGTAAAGTATTTCCTGAGTAGGGGTCTTGAAAGAAAGTGGTAGAATAATGCATGAAAACAGTCACATTTCTTATATGAAATTATGCAAATTTTGGGGCAATTAACACAGTTTTCTGAAGAGAGAGAAGAGATTGTATTTCTTTCCATTCTCATAAACTTAACTGCGCGCCATATGCACCTGTTAAAATGTTTTGCTTCTTGGATGCCAATGTAAAGAGAGAAAACACTCATTTAACCAGGAGCTGAATTTGAGCCACACACCTTATATTATTGAGATGCATCAAAACGTAACTGCAACTAAATATCTGCTCCTCCTCCTCAGCTGGGGACAAAGACATGCACAGTTAAAGGCAGAATTTTGCACGATTTTTAGTTTGAGGGTAAGAGCTGACAGCTACAGGCAGTCCACTGTCCTGATACTCTTTACCAAGCCAACATGTTAGCAAATGCATGGAAATCTTAAATGAGAGAATTGTTATTCAAACCATTATTGGAAAGCTCAGGAAAGATTTGCAGTGTTGTAGACCAGATTCTGATTTCCTGGAGGCCTTGGTCCAACAAACCATGTAACAGGCTTGTGATTCAAAGCAGGTGGGTAATTGAAATTCATTTCAAAGGAACTGCTCCTGAACTTTAAAGTATTTGGCTCAACTCAGAAGTCAGGAAGCGAAGCCAAGTGGTTTGTGCTACAGAAGAGCTCCTACAGATAGTCCTTTCCTGATCTCAGGCTCCCTGAATCTACAATCTAAATTTAGGTTATATGTGCAAGTGCTTTGTTGGATCAAGGCTGATATAAAAGTTACAGGCTTTCAAAAGTAGCACTCATGAAAAAACAGTCAAAATGAAATCAGAACCCGACACTGACAATTATATTGGGTAATAGTTCACACTGTAATTCCAAAAACACTGCATTCATTTTGAGTGCCTTCTGCAGTGAGCTGTAAAGACTTACTGCATTTTACTTCTGAATTTTGTACAGTTTGTATTTGAATGAAGTGTTTTTGACACCCCATAAACATGACTTCCCTCTAGAGAAGCTTTACACTGCTGTGTCATACTGTCAGCTACAAATGGCATTGCAGGCCTTGCAGATGTTAATGTGACGTTTCAGCATTTAATGGTAGCAGCCACTGTTGAGCATCCTGGCCTGTGGCCAGGAGGTTTTGGAGGCACGAAGGGACCCTTCTGTCCACTGCTTGTGCTAGTGCAGGTGGTATCTTCCTGGCACGGAGAAACATGGGATTGCCTGGAAGTGGTAATGCCTTCAATCATCACTGTTGGATCTGATAGAGCTTGTCTGTCAGAGTCCCTATTACTTGCACGCATTGGCAAGAGGGTAAAAGCAGGATTAGGCCCTTTTGACAAAGGAGATGTGAGTAATCACTCAAAAAAGGCTGCAAATAACCAAATCCAAGCTTTGCAGTATCCACTTGTTGAATACTCCTGTTTCACAGATGCTCTATGACAATCAGGAAAGGAAAAGGATGTATAAAAATCTTTGTAAAATCCAAATCAAATCAATGGAGTTTAAACTTTGGTCTGAAATTAGAGGTAATCTAAGTTAGCATTGTAATTATTATAATGAAGGAATGTGTTATAAAGGTAATGTAATTTCTCAAAGTCCTTATTCATCACAGTAATCCTACAACATTTTACTTCTTTGGACTCAATAAATTTACTCCTGTTTTATATAAATATACCAGCAAATGGAAAAGCAGCTGGAAGAAAAGAAGGTTATCGGGAGGGGTCAACATAGGTTCACCAAGGGGAAATCAGGCTTGATCAATTTGATAGTCTGCTATCATGTTATGCCTGGATGTGTCATGATGAGGGGAGAGCAGTGGTTTTTGGCATTGTCTCCCACAACATCCTCGTAGGTAAGCTTAGGAAGTGTGGGTTACTGAGTGGATAGTGAGATGAATTGAGAACTGTCTAGATGGCAGAGCTAAAGGGTTGTCAACAGCGGCACAAAGTCTAGTTGGGAGCTTATGGCCAGTGGTGTTCTCCAGAGCTCGGTAGTTGGCTCAGTCTTGTTCAACATGTTCATCAGCGACCTGGATGAGGGAACAGAGTGTGTACTCAGCAAGTTTACTGATAATACAAAACTAGAAGAAGTGGCTGATACACCAGGAGGCGGTACTGCTATTAGAAACCTAATGAAGTTGAACAAAGGCAAGTGTAAAGTTCTGCAACTCAGGAGGAATAACTCCATGAACCAGTACAGGTTAGGGGTAGACCAACTGCAAGGCAGGTCTGCAGAGAAGGACCTGGGCATCCTGGTAGGCAACAAGTTGACGATGAGCCAGCAATGTGCCCTCGTGGTGAAGAAGGCCAATAGTATCCTGGGGTGCACCAAGAAGAGTGTAGCAAGCAGGTTGAGGGAGGTTACCCTCCCCCTCTACACTGCCCTGGTGAGTCTGCATCTGGAGTACTGTGTCCAGTTCTGGGCTCCTCAATTCAAGAAAGACAAGGAACTACTGGAGAGAGTCCAATGGAGGACCACAAAGGAACTGGAGCATCTCTCTGATGTGGAAAGGCTAAGTGAGCTTTAGCCAGGTCTGTTTAGCCTGAAAAAGAGAAGGCTGAGTGGGGACCCTACCAATGCTTATAAATATTTAAAGACCAGGTGTCAAGAGAATGAGGCCAGACTCTTAGAATCATAGAATGTCCTGAGTTGCAAAGAACCCCCTGAGTTGCAAAGGGTCGAGTCCAGCTCCTGTCCCTCCATAGGAAAACCCCAACATTCTTCTCAATTGTGCCCAGTGATGGGACAAGGGGCGACAGGTACAAAATGGAACACAGGAAGTTCCACATCACCAACAAAGCACAGACAGATACCATGTGATCTGTATGTCCAATTAAAGCACCTTTAAAAGTGAGCACTCGAAAGGCTTATGAACAGGAACAATAATTACGTACCAAAGTAATTCAGGAAATAATTCTGAATAATAAATGTATTTGAGAAAATTGTGATCTATTTGCAGACAACTGGTAAGAAAAACAGAGACAACATTTGCTTAGTAGTTGATTTGCTCTGAATTATTTTCCTAGCTCAGCTAAACACAGACCTTTAGCGTCTCAATGACAACACGCATTTCACTGCCTGACTGATCGTTCTCTGGGATCACACATGTTAGAGACGGAAAAGACTTATTCACTCCTTTTGCCTGTCCACTACCAATGCAAGATTATTCCTTTCAGTACATTTCCTAAACAGGATGTTATGCAGAATGGAACCAAAGGTAATTTTATATCTAGCCATTGAACAAAAATTTGGCTGAAAAGAAAAGATTCTTCAGCCAATTTTGTCACTGTCCCTTTCCCCGTGGGTTTAATCAACAGATGTAATAATATGATACTTCATTTATTGAGAGCAGACACATGCTTCAGGGCTTCATTGAACTGTAGTTTGAGAATGAGGCAAGTTCCAAAAAATGCTCTAATTCTTCTGTTTCCCATAATAATCAGAAAATGTACTGATTCACAGATTATTTTTTCTGCACAGAAGTTAGTTGTAGGTTTCCGTTTATGTGCATTTTCTTATTTATTTCTTAATCTTTCAGGATACCTGTGAAATACATAAATACCTCCTGTGTGAGTGAAGACCACTTAGATATTTCATGTAGACTTGGCAATATGGTAGATGTCATAGGTATAATCAGAGAACATAAAAGCTAATGAAAATGTGAAGGAATACAGTAATGTTTGAATGATTCCTATAAGCTGGCTAGGAATTACAATAATGCAAAAAATACACATTGTTCTTAAAAAATGTTTTAAGCATAAAGAATGGGTATTCAGTGACTAACAAGTTTTATGCATATAAGTGTGCAAAATCTTTGTATACATCTCTGTGTATCTAACTTCAGATTCAAATTTCAAGTGTGCTTGTAGAAAGCTAGAGTACAATATCAATTTCATTTGATTTTCTCCTAATTAACAGACAAGTGTAACTGAGCTTATTTTAGTCCATAGCACTATATCTTCAAGATTGCCAGTTAGCAAAGCTGATTTAAAACGGTTATTACCATGATAAATGAAGACCTCTTGCTTTCCCTATAGAAATCACAACTGGAGTAGCCATTGTATGTGGCCCATGTCCATACAATATTCTAAAAAACTCGGTGACAAGGCAGACTGATCTGGGTTCACAGTACCAAAGTACCACTAGGTGGTATGTTAATAATTCTTTCTCTCACTATATTTATTATTTTTTATGAAAAGATGGATATAACTGCCTGTATGTTTGGGGAACGAGCTTCACTAGTTATGGAGTATGGGGCTTCCCACTGCTGTGAGATGTGAAGAGATGAGTGAAACGAAGATAAATTACAAAAGCCAAGCAGACGTGGAAACACTTCAGAACAAACTCTCATCATTTAACTCTTTGTGTTGTGATGGTGAGATGAATTTTCTGGAGTCAAGCAGGAGGCCAGAGGAATAAAGTCATAATAAGGTATATTCCCAAGATGAACCATTAGCAAAAACAGGGAAAACTGATATTGATAGCAATAGTAGTTTCTATTCAGGATGCGGCTGCAGCAATCTAATCAGAAACCAGGCGGTTATCACTAAATACTTTGAATTCTTGGCAATGATGTAACGTCATGCAGTTTCGCTGAGAAAAGCACCATTCCTGCAAAATACCCTAAATGACTAACAGGATGAAATGATACAATTACAGAATTAGAAGAGGAGAGGGTAGAAGATGTTGAGAGATATAAACAAGGAAGAAAATCATGTTTCACATGGTAACAATGTTCAGATGAAAGGAATGTGTTGGAGGATCATTGATGAATCAAGCCTGTTAGACATTTCAAAATAACTAAGGAAAATGGGAGTTTAAATCCCATTTTAGAAGTAACTTGAGTTCTAAGACTCACAGATTTTTAACAAGCCTTGCATTTCCAAATGACTTTTGAAAATAAGGCAGCGGGACAAAGCTATTTTAGAAAAAAATTTCCCATCATAGATATTATTCTCCTCATATCCCAGTAGCTTAAATTATTGCTTTTAATGTCTGAACACTTCAGAACATAGAGAAATTGGAATGCCAGGCTCAGCCTGTCTCAGTGTGTGGCTTAGTCTCATCTTTACTGAAAAGAGACATAGCTCTTAAGCACTCGTATTTTAGGTCTAGAAACCCATCACAGTACCAGGGATAATGACCAATGGAGATGGAGGTGTATCCATGAAGATGAGTTCTCTTCCTAGATGCAGATCTGAAAGCAGGTTTTGTTTTTTTTGAGGAGCAAGTCAGAGAAATGCATTTTCTAATTCTGCTTTTTTAGGGAGCAAATCAAAAAGGGACATTACCTAGTGAAAATCAGCATTTCTCTGTTGTGCAAGAGCCTCTAGGCTTACTTACTTATCACCTGAGAGTTATTTTCAAATTTGTGCTGTCCACTTTAACTTGCTAAATGCTATTAATATCTGATATATTTTTCAAAGAGACTAAGATGGTATTCAGTTTTTTTAAGGCAAGAAGTATTATAAACCAAATTACCTTGATTGCTTTGTGATACTGAGTGTGACTTCTCAATAAGTCAATCCTGAAGAAGAGTAGTAGGAAGCAGTGGCTCTCAGTAAGTTTCACATGTCAGAAGGAACTTCTGTGATGTAGGTGGGTGATCAGCCAGCAGTATTAACGTTGCTTCAGTATTAACGTTGCTTTTTTTTTGTCATTTCAGTCTGACCAAATCTCTCAAGAAATTTTTCCCAGAAGTATGTACTTGTCTTGATATGTAGAAACTCTGGTCACAGAGTTCACATGATTTTCCGTACTCAGATACTGTTTCTTTTGATAGCTGCGTATTCAGATATGATTTCATGCCACCATTTGAATCCTCAGGATGAGTGATTCCTCAATGTAAAACCAGTATGTTTCTCCTTACCATGCTGTTTTCCCATGGATGAGGTTTTGGTCCTTCTTCCTCTGACCAGACAAGACTGGACATTGACTTCTCCCTAAACTGTTAAAGTGAACTATTTGTACAAGTAAATGTGCTTCAAGGGAAGTTTCTTGATTCCTGCAAAACCCTCCTGGCCTAGAGGACTGGTGAGCTGCTTCTGCACCTCTCCCGCATGATAGCTACTTGGGCAAAACAGGAGTTTAAGCAAAAACAAATTCAGATCCTCTGATCACAAAGAACATTAGAACAACCTGATTACCTGCATTGTAATGTACTGTTTGGCTTGCTTATGTGTCTACCACCCACATATGATATTTCAGTTTGTTTGAATGGTCCTGATTTTCTCTTCAGGGTACTTTCAGGTTCAGGGAGAGAAAGAGACATATAGACTGAGGAAGGTCTAGGCCAACTCTGCAACCAACTCTCAGCTGGCAACTCTCCACAGGACAACTCTACAGAGCGAACTCTCTGGGGGAACAAGTCTATGCAGGGAGCTCGAAACCCTAATCGTAACTCTCCCTGTGTAGATTTGTCTTCATGAAGACTCAGCTGTGTGGAGTTGTGCTATGGAGAGTTGTCTAGCAGAGAGTTGTCTACTGTGGAGAGTAGGCTGTGGAGAGTTGACAGCAGAAAATTCTGCCTTTCCAGCCTGAGGGGAACAAAGCCATCTTGAAGGAGCTACTCTAAAAACAAAGTAGATTTTAAGGGGTCAGTACTGGGAGCAGTTCTATGCAATGGGTTATTAAAGAGTTGGTTTGGAGGCAACACTTATTTTATTGTCATACCAAATCAAGTTGGGAGAAATCGTAAGTGTGTTGAAGGTTGGTGGTGCTGTTTCGAAGTGTTTTTAATATCACACAAAGTTCACTAACATCCATTGGTCAGAAAAACATGATATGAAGGATCACAAGTGACAGGGAGACAACAACATACTTTTGCAAATAAAGGCAAATACTAGCATGGGATGCATCAATAGGAAAGTAGCCTGTAAATAACGTGATTCACTCTTCACTGTGGCCAGCATTTTGGACATCCTATTGTAGGTCCAGTTCTTACAATTCAAGAAAAATATAGACCAGTTGGAGGGTTGTCCTGAAGGGAGCAAAAGAAATAATTTACAGTCTACAGCATATGTGTGATGAGAGAATACTGGAATAATCTGGATTGTTTATCCAAAAAAAGAGCAGAAGAAGGAGCCAAAGTGAAGGAGGGAGATAGCTATTCTCAAGTAGGGAAAAACAAGTTGTAAATATGTTCTCCCCCTCCATCGTTTCATACACCTTGATGCTACCTGGAAGAAGAAACATATCCACTGCACCTTCACAAGCAATTTCACCTTTGCAATTTTCATATCCTTTGCTTGGCAAACCTTTCCTTTCCTCATAAATCAGTGGTCATGGATCCCTTGACTGTCACCTTAAAAGAGCAAAGATTTTTTAAAATGTTTGCTAAACAAGGGTGTTCAGCAGCAATGCTTGCTTTCAGCAAGTTTTTTTCAAATGTAAGTAGAGACTCATGGACCAGGTTCAGACCTGGTATGAGTCAGTGCCACAGAACCTTTGAAAGAGTTCCTCCTTGTTCCACCAGACCTGAATTTAGTCCTTAATTTAACTCAGAGAAAAATGTAAATTAGCCTAATTAAACATACAGTTCAAGCAATCATGATACTGGTTTTATACTACAGTGATCTATTTTAAAATATCAACATAGGACAGTTAAAAGCAAAGGGAGCAATTAATGTCTTTCCCTGGAAAAGTGTGAAAGGTATCTGTCAGGTTTTATTAAGTGTATTTATACTTTCCTTTCAAATTGTCTCTCATTTGAGCAGACCACTCTTTGGGTTAATGGTGACAGAAGACAGCAGCACTGCTGCAAGCATCTTACACAGCAAATGTAGCCTATTACTGAAAAATGGGGAATCCTGAAAATAAAATACTTCATTGTTGACGCCTCTGAAATACACCATATGCCTATAATTGTCTTAGAAATCCAGTGCTGGAGCTTGCTCCTCTGGCTTTGTGAGAGACTTAATATCTTTGGGTAGCATATATAAACAGTAAGAGATAAAATTGTTATTATAGTAGCTTTAGGAATGAGGATCTGAAGCACAGAATAGTGGAGAGGTTTGTTCAAAGTCATTCAAAAAACTCTGGAGTAACCAGAAGTTTTGTGCAGAACTCCTGAGTCCAACTCTGGTGATTTTTTTATCTTGTTCCTCGGTCCTAAAGGAACATCTGTCCTTTAGTAAATGTGCTGTTATAGCAAGTGACATTCAAAGGTGTAATAAAAGATGTTTTTCCATCACCCAGAACTTATCCAAGTAGGTGAAAAATGTCTTATTGGTTTCAATGGGTCAGCTAAGAACTGCAAGGGGGAAGGCCACACTTTGCTTCTTGAGGGACCAAAGCACAGCTGTGTTGGACTAAAAATGATCAACCTGTCCTCAGCCCACCAATGCATCTGCTCATCACAGGCAAAGCCTGGTCTGCCATGGAGAGTGAGAAAGAACTGGGGGAGTTTTCCTACCGGACTTCCTGAGGTGGAAATAGAGGATAGAGACAGAAGAAGGGAGACGAGGCAATGGGTAAGAAGGAGAACACCAAGCTTACTGGTGAGGTTGACACCCCTGAGGGATGGGATGCCATGTAGAGGGACTTTGACAAGCTGGAGAAGTGGGCTGTGATCACAGTTGTACAGTTTGCAACTAACCGACAAATGTAAGCAGTCATAGGTCTCTGAGTTGTGACCTTTGATGGTGGAATAGATTTCCCTTGTGATGCTGAGATTCTTTGACAGCTGAGCATGACTCCAAGTTTACATGTTTTGTCAGGTCAGCATCTCTCAGGGTTTGTGGTTAGGGTGGCCTTGGTGACAGTTACTGTTTTCAGTTCAGTTCATGAAAGAGATGCTGGATTCTTCAATGCAATGCAATTCTTCAGATATTTCTCCTGATGAAAATCTGCACATCTCTGAGCCTGACATTTTTGTCTCAGTAGTTTTTAATGTTATATGGATTTTTAAGAAGTATAATTTATGTCAGTGCCATTTAATGATGCACCCTTAACCAAAGATAAAACGTTACCCGTGTTGCTTCTTATTTAGCCTTTTTGGCCCAGTTGCTGCAGATCATTTTAGCAAGGGAAAGGTTGTCTGCAGTATGAATCCCCCAACCAGTGAAACTACTTTGTCTTAATTACCTCAGGACAAGAGAGTGCCCCTGAAGCAATCATCTTTGTTTGTTAACACACCCTATCTGCTGCACTACTCCCCATAAATAAAACATGACCAAGATTACAATGTCATGTTCCCGTGGACTCCAGACCCTGGTAACTGCTCAAGTAGAATGCACAAAAACATCCCACAGCAACCCGGTGCATATTGGAGGGCATATCGAAGGGATGTTTCTCATTCCTAAGCAACCACATGCATACCAGCTTCTAATATTAAACACAATGTTTGCTCAAATGCTAACAGGACATATAAGACATATTTTTTCTTGCCTTTGTCTCGGTAAACAGCATATCCCAGGCCAGATCTGTAGCCGCTAAAAAACAGCAGAAGCTACAAGGTCTGGCCTAAGAGTTTACCCTCTGTGGATTGTGTAATTGGAGCCCATACCCACAGCATTAGCAATTACTGTGGTGTTTGTGGGAGAGGGTTGTATGCAACATTAAAGAAGACTTAAGGATTTGCAAGGTTTTGTCTTGTTTTTTCTCTTGGTTTTCTCTGTAAGTGTTCGTCCATTAGTGTTCTGCCAGTGTTGCTGTTTTCCCCAGGCAGGATAGCACTTGATCGCTTAGGCTAGGACAAATGAATAATATAAAAAAATAGATTGGCCTCTTAAATTTCTGAAAGGAAGAGGTAGCGGGTATCAGCTGTGAAATATTTTCCCAGGCTTTGATTCTTAGAGATAAAAATGGAAGGTAGAGTTACTTCTTCACTGAATAATGTCTTACTCTGCGGTTGATCTCACTACAATTAAGGGGCATTGTGGGGTTAAAGATGGTTTAATGGAGGTTAAGAGAAGGGCAGTATGAAATCATGTCCTCTGAGAATAATTTAAGGTTAGAGCAAGGGGTGGAAAGAAGCTGTCCAGGTAGCTCAGAAGGATCCTGCTTGTTAGGATGAAGGTGTATTTTGCTGCCATCCTGAAGGGGCTTTGGCTTTTAATGTAGGGCCTACCCGGACAAGTGTGGTAAGGGTGTGGGGAAGAAAGGCAGGTTTGAGATCTGGCACTTTCTGCCTATTCTGCTGGCCTGCTTGAGAGCTGTTTGGCATCAAAATGTGCTAGAGGGGCTCTTCTGTTCGTACAGGCCACTTCTATTACAGAAACGCATGCATCAGACCTGCAATGTGTAGCTACACATGTCTGGCACAAATAAATTTATTTCAAGATATCCTCAACTCTTCCCTGTTCTTTTTTTCTTAAAGAAACAATATTTCCATCGTGCTCCCTTGAAAAAAAACCCTCAATAATCCTGATAAGAAACTGCTTTCCATCGGTCCACAGACCAGTTCCAAGACCTTTGGTAGTGCTTACTTTTACCTGTGTTGCATGGTTCTTACTCAGAGAATGTCTAAATGGAAGATCCAAGATATGGAAAGAGGAAAATTGAGAAAACTAGGTCTGTTCAGACTGGAAAAGGGATATCTGAGGTCTGTAAAATTTTGTGGTTGGGTAGGGATGAATAAAATGATGCTGGCTGGGCAAGGACAGAAGTGGTTTTTCACTCTATATGCAGGCAAGCTGCAGAACTTGCTTTATGTTTCTAAAATATTTACATGCCTTAAAGCAGAGGCTTTACAAGCTCACAGAAGAGAAACCCCCTGATGATCCCTGTATATGCAGAGACCATCTATGGCCTAGGAAGTTGCTGAGCCACAAACATCTGGAAAAGTATTCGGAGAAATATTTTATACGTTGTCTTGTTCTTAGGCTCTTCATATGTGTGTGTTTTTTGGCACTGTTGCAGGAAGAATATGCAGACCTTTGTTCTGATCCCACACATTGTTGCTACTGTCCTACTCAGGGGCTTGTTGTCAAATCTGTGTGGCTAGGGTTATAGGCTGATGTATACTCTTCATGGCACTTTTCTAAAACTTTGTGAAGCAGTCTTCAAAGGCCTGCCTAGTTGGGGCCATCTTGTATGTTTGTAACTGCGATCCTGTGTTTTTTCATTCAGAAAATCTCTGTGTCTGTGGGCTGTATTATAGACAAAATATTTACCTATGTCCAGTCAGCTCTCAGCATCTCTGCTCAGAGAATCAGTCGTGCCAACTGCCCTGGCGTTTTTTGTGAGAGAGACAAACATCTCCTGCAAGGGGAACCAGCAGCTCTTTTTATATCTGACACCAAACAGACATCAGAAAGGGCACACTGCTGTCTGACAGGCTGTTCCATGGATTATCAAAGACAACTGCCTGCCGGTATCTTGACCTGCTGTATGCTTTGGTCAGGCCACGCGTTTCATTCACTTGTGATTTCAGAGGTGCTTTTTGAAGGCAAAAACTCTTTTCTAGGCTACTTGCTCTAAACGCAGGACTTGCAGTCTCTGTAGAATACTGTAGTCCTTTTAATGATTTGTGCCCTGTCACTTGCAGAGTTCTGTCTTTTTCCCAGCACTGCAATAAAATTAAATTTCCCTCTCTTGTGCTTTCTTCCTACCTCTGTACTTTTAAGTTTAGTTTTGTTTGTTCAGTGTTGTCTTGATTATTTCAATATTGTTCTTCCTGGTTTCCTCTCTCAGCTTTGTCTTTATATAGTTGTCCTGATTTACAAAAATCTGCTTTATTTCTTGAGCTTAAATCTCTGTATCATCTGCCTTCTTATCTTACTGTTGCCTTGTTTCCTCAGATACATCGCTGGCTTTTATCTGGCATCTCTCAGCCTCTCCTGGCAACTTTCTGCTAAGTGTCTTCTATTTCTTCATTTTTTGGCACCTCTGTTCAGGCAGGTCTTACTCTGAGATTCGCTGGCTTTCATCAGTCAGGACAGCACACTGGAACTTATGTAAGTAGTGATTTTTTTTTCATTTAAAAGCTATCAGGTTAAAACATATGAAAAAGAAAAGGATGAAAAAGAAGGATGACTAAAGCAATAGAATAATCTCTCGTCTAATTTTACTGCTGGACAACAGCTTTGGTTTGCAGGGAAATATAAGGGGGTGAGTAAAAAGCAAATCTCCATATTGCATCAAATCAGTGTGGCTCTCAGTCTCCACAGCTGAGGGTTTGGCCATGCCTCTTAGTTCATTTGTCTTGCTCAGAGACCTATCATCTGCAGAATATTTTAGTCATTTTGCAGCTGGGGAAAGAAACCTGTTGGGGCATATTTATGTGTCCATGCAGAAGAGTAGGGATATTGTGAACCTACCTATGCCCAGGTGTGAGCACTACGGGTGGGGCTGCTCAGCTGCTTCCTTCTGCCACGGGCAGGTGTGTGGGCAGTAGCTCCAAGCGATGGCTGAGCTGTCAGGGAGGGCTAGAGGCTGCTGCTGCTGGAAAAGGCTGGTGGCAAAAAGTACTTTCTGCCCTGAGGAAGGGGCAGGAAGTGGACTGCGGGCAGCCTGGGGCTGTCTCTGAGCTGGTCAGCCTTCCAGGGCTGCTCATGGGCTGACTCGCTGCCATCATCTACTGCTGTCCTGGGGCTGCACCTGGAGGCACTATCTGAGACATAATTTGTTGATGAAAGGATCTCATAATGCTGAAAGTCTGAGTTACTGACCTCTGAGCTCTGTTAGTTATAGGTTGGTAACCTAGGAGGGAGGAGGACCCAAAAAAATCACATTTTGTCCTACGCAAATGTTGGTTATTGGAGGCCACTGCTTTCACATGCTGACACTAGGGAAGACTCCAGACAGACCAGCAGAATTAACAGACAGAAACTGGCCTTGTAAATCTGAACTGCCAATTTTTGCAACAATGAACAAAAATGTAATTGTTTAACCAAATGTATGTGTCATTACTTGGTGACCTCAGTGAATACATTTTAATTAAGTCCTTTTGTTGCTTTTCACCCCTTTCCCCTGAAGCAATTCCAAGTTTTTCAAATCAGCCAAAGTCAGTTGTGATTATTATGTATCTGACAGAACTGTGAATGACCCACAACTATAAAAACACAATATACCAGCTCCCATCTTTGGCTTTTAGGCAGAACTCACCATAGACATTACTGGGGTAATGAGAACTTCCCAACTCTCACTGTGATGTGCTGGCTTCCGTCATTTCCTTAAGGCAAAGCTGTGTATGAGCTGCTCAGCTGCTCTGAGCCTGTACCCTTCCTCTGAAATCAGGGGAGCCATGCTGATGCGTATCAAGTTCAGGATTTGGTCCAAAGACATTTGCTTTTGTCTTGAGAAAGGGACAGTCTGTATCTGTATCATTCCAGTTGGAAATCTGGCCCAAAGGAATAAAGCACAGGAGATTATAGGAGCTGCAGGAGGGATAGAGCTGTGGAAGACCTTCAAACATGTTTGAAGAAAAGATTCAGAAAGGCTGGTTGATGTGAAAGGTGCAAAATCGGGGATAGACTGAAAGCAGCAAGTAGAGAATGAAGAATGTATGGGAACAAAATCCAAGCTAGAGAAATGGGAGGACAGTGAGGCATTAGGCAGGGACCCCTGGGAAGGAAAAAGGCTTTGTAGGAGGTAAGGGTCATCAGGGTGGGTTTCAGTGCTGGACCCCTGAGTGGGAAGTGGGAGAAAGGGGGAACATTTGCATATTGGAAGAACTCATTGCCCAATTGGGATTGTAAGGCATAAAATCCCAGGAGGTGGGAAATGGTGTGATCTGAAGCAAAAGGCTATGAGTGAGGCTGGTGAAATGTGTTATAGTTTTCATTGCAGAAGTGGGTGAAGAATGGAGCTTGATTGAACAGGTAATTATTCTGCTTTTGAAGACCTTCTAAACTCAAAAGAGGATCACAAAGAGGCAGATCATTGAAAATAACTAAGTCGATGATCTCATTCCATTATTTTTAACTCCATATACCATTGATAATTAATTTGTTTGACACCATATTGATTTTACATCTCTTGTTTTATTGTCAGTGTTTTGGTTGCAATATATAGCTAGGTAAAGTTACAATTAACCCATATCACTCTGTCCAAACATATCTGAGCACATTTAGAAGAGCAACACAAATATGATACCTTGAAACAATGCTTGCAATGTACAATAAAATGCTCAAGCCAGTACTAATGAAAAATATTATGAGAGAGGTGCTTTCATAGATGAAAGCAGAGCTAGAACTAATGTTATACTGAGCACAGTTTGGGGAACATAGTAGATATCTCATAATGAAATTATTCCTGTTTCACCCATATCTAGGACAAAAGATCTGTACAAAATATTCTTCCGTAGATTTTTACCTAACTGATTAGCATTTCTAAGGGAATGTTTGTGTTCAAGCCAAATCAAGATACTTTGCATTTCTTGAAAGCATTTCCCTTCTGATAACATTAAAAATCTAGATACGCATATGATAAACCTTTGCTTCTTTCTTATTTCTTGGTGGCCTGACATTGTTTTTATTGTCTCAAATGTAAGCTTTCTTGCTTCTAGAAGAATTAATAAACTGTGAACCTCAGCCACCAGAAACAGCCGTTCCTTTGGGTAAACCTAAAATGTAGCAATGCCTTTCTACGTGCCTTGGCTTCTGCAGTGTAAGTTGTGCGAGGCAGAATGTCTTTGCTTTACCATCAAAATGCACAGGCTCAACCAGAGACGGGTCCCACAGAAGCACCTCCCAGCCATGATGAGAGTGCTCACGGTCCCCTTCTCCTCCCAGCTGTTTGTTCTCCTGTAACTCAGATACCCGGACCTTCCAAAATGTTTAATCCATCTGTAATTTCCCTGATGACTGCCCAAAACTGTCCTTCCCAGCTGCAAACAGCTCTTGATACATCCTGGACAATCCTCTTTATATGGCAGCAATCATGGCCATGCAGTGTTGTCACATCTTGTGATTACTCCTCCTGGATTTTACATAACACTATGATCTGGAGGGATCTGAGTCCTTCAGTTCATCATCTTTTGTGTGTGTTGGTGAGATTTTTTGTTCATGCTGTCGTGAAGAAACTGGCATAAGAACCTACGCATTTTAGAGGACAAGTAGGCTCCTAGTTCTGAACTCCAAGCCTCTGAACATAAGGGAGTTCAGTCTTAACTTAGTAACCAAAGCTCTCTCCTGAAGTTAAACGGTGTGAACTTTTGTTGCAGAGGTTGCTTTGGGTGTTAAATAAAGCTATAGTACCTGTATTTTCTCTAGCTGTCACGGTTCATAGTAGGATGATCATCAGTCTTAGTAATTTCTGAACAGAAACGGGCCCAAACCATAACTCTTCACACGAATTCTCTAGGGAACACCTGAGGTTTATCCAATGAAGTTTGTAGAATGCTACATAAATGGCATTCTGGTGGTGGACACTGATAGTTTTCCTCTTCTGGCTAAAGAAAGCCCTCTTCTATTTGGGTAAATCTTGTCCGTGAAGTTAACACAGCCTTAGGAAAATTCTACGTCAATTAAAACAAAAGCCTGAGAAACTAAGCACCATCATAAGCCTTACAGTCTTCCACTTCAACTGTGAAACATGCTTTTTGACCTTGCTTTATCCAGTACACAGCAACATGTGCAGACAAAACCAGAAAAAAAAAATCCCTAGGAAAACACGAGGTCTGGCGCCACATACTCCTCCTCCATGGGGAGATGATGAGAGAACAAAGAACATGTGATGGATGTGAGACACATCACATAATGTGATGTCCTCAGATACTCAGATGAGCAAATATCCAAGTTTCGACAGGATGGAAAGACACCTGAATTTCTGCAGTAGATTTCAATAGAGAGTGAAGATGCTGAGGTGAGTGTTTTGGTGCTGCAGTACTCTTCTTGCAGTAAATGTTCATAGATGATCAAATTTAGTGGTTATTATAGCCATCTTTTCTTCTGGACATTGCATGGCATTCCTGACTTTATTAAAATCATGTGTTGTGCTGCTGTGCTTTTTCCTATTTTATTCTTCCTTGTATGTAGAATGTCCTAGTTTGACTGCTGGTCGGGTGGCTATTTTCCAGGAAAACTGTTTTGTAACAGCTGGCGTACGTTCCTTGACTTTAGCTCATAGACTATCAGAGTTGAAAGTCTGCCTGTAATCATGTAATGGAGACAGGGCATGTTTTTGACTTACATAGCGAGGCTGAAGCTATGACAGCAAATATCATTTTCCCTACAGTGGAAGCTATAGATAGGCACAGAGAGAAAAAACAGTTGTGACCAAAAGAAGAAATTCTTCAGTTTTGCTCCCAGACTGAGTGACTGGAACTCTGTAGGTGCACATTGTTGGTACCTAATGTCGCTACTTCCCTGTGGAAGATAATTTTCACAGAGAAGGATTAATAATAAGCAATTCCAGTACTTCTTAAAATCAGGAGCTATTTTCAGTGAAAACAAATGTCTTAGTTGCTTTTTGGAATTGGAACTTTGAAGAAAATACTTCTAGAAATTAAACTTATGACAACCAATGGTCATCATTTAATACAATCTTATGTGAAACACACAGGGAGAGCTGAAATGATAAAGGGTTTTTGGAATTTGCTGCCCATAAACATCAGATATACCAGATCCAATCTTCAGCTATTGTAATACTGTAAGGATTGTTGAATGTAATGCTTTTACCGGTTCTGATAATCTGACTTCAAGATTTTTCAGGGTGTACAGAAGAGAGTGGTTCATTGGGCAAGAGATGTTTGTGACATAGTCAGGGGAAAACAATTAATGGGTTTCTTTGTGTGTTGCCCTGGTTGGTATAAGGAGATATGTAATGGGAAAGGTCTGACAAGGTTATTGGTTTGTCCAGGAGCCGCCCGTCTCCTTCACTTCCTCAGCTGATCTCTCTCACATGATATACATTGCTCTGAAAGAACAGGCCAACAATTCAGGACATCTGCAGCAGCTTACTTGCTTGTCTTTCTGAGTTTGAACTGAGATAGGGCAAATTCTGGCCTCACAAGGCTGAGCCTGGCTCTAGTTGCTCTCCTGTTGTAAGCTGTTCTTGCTGTCTGGGACTGAGAATCAGAGGCTCTGCTCACTCAGGGCAATGCACTGCTGGGCAGACACACCATGCATATCCAAATCTGCTCTTCGTGTTTGCTTGCATTGGGGTCATCAGCCCCTCATTTTTGTTCTTTCATGTTTCATCCTCCCCTTCAGAAGATGATTGGTTTTGTAGGTGACTTCTCCAACCAGATACCTGCTGAAACTAGACATGCTGTTCTAGCAGAGATTGAGAATGCCTTGTATACAGATTCAATCTGGAAAGTGGGTTCTAAGGCACTTATTTAAAAAGGAAGTTGAAGATTATTAAATATGAGTCTTAGCAGAGGAAAGCCGTAATCTGAATGTGTATTTTTAGCTCACTGAAAGTATTTAGTGGCTGTAGATACATGGATGAATCCATTGGCTTGGCTTCCTCTTGGAGCTGAATGCCTTGATACAATGTGAGTTGCACACTCATTTGACATGTGGGAAGACATAACCCTGCTGAGCTGAAAAAAATGGGACACCATAAGTAGTAGGATAGTTGTCTGCTTTCTTACAGTCAGTGTGTTTGAGTTCATTATCAGTTGGGCTTATTATGTCAGTTTTAATGTGTTGCTAACTGTGGCTGAGTGGGGCGTGGTTGGCTTAGCACAGTGACAGAGTGTTCATGTCTGCCCACAATATAGCATATAGACATGCTATGTGATTGTGCTTATGCTGGGTGGAGATTGGTCTCAACAGAAAAGCTGATTCAAAATATTGGAATTTTCTGTTGTACATAACAAGAAAAGGAAATGTTAGATTTTGGGTCGTGGTGTACAAAAACACTATGGGAAAACCAGCATGCATTGTTCCTTTAGGTAAAGCTAAAATAATAATAAAAAAAAAAACAAAACAAAAGCCTGGAGAAGCTGAAAGGGCCACTAGAGAAAAATGTGAAATCCACTTTAAAGAGAAAAAAAGCAATAAGTCAGCACAGCACTCACAGGTAACACAGAAGGTGACAAGTAACGTGTCTCTTCAGAACCCCAGAAGATGTCTTCTCTTTTACAGCTACTCTAATTTCATTTGAAGAACGTTAGTACCTTCATCTGTACTGCACTCATGGGAAGAAAGGAGAAGAGGTAGCACCCCGAAGTTATACCTCCCTGAAAGGAAGTGTTAAGGGTTATCAGGTAGGCTAAAAAGGTGAACAAAAAGTGAAGTGATGTCCTTGGTGTTTGATGTTGAAGCACAAAAAGAGAGAGAGACAAAGTGGTGCATAGTTCAGGTTTTAGTCCTTCCTACACCTACAGTATAGTCTCTCGAGTCACTTCCTGAAAACAGTTCTTGAAGGTATCAGACATAAGTGTATCACATAAGCAATCTGTCAAAATATGGGAAGCCACCTCTCCTAACTTGCTTTTTACCCTACTCAAAGCAACAATAGTAAATGTGGTTAGCAGATCTTTCTTATACACATAAAATTCTCATCAATTCTATAACTTAATACTGTTTGACACTGAGTCCTTTATTTTATAGGTTTTTGTGAGCTTTCGACTTACTTGGAGATTTAAGGTGTTTTCTTCTGGGTTTAAGCAAGTTAGTTACTTTTTTTGTGCCAGTATTGTACAAAGTCTTGTGTTTACCTTGCAGGCATCTTGATGTTGGTGCCAGTGCAATTCATTCTTGTGATGATAAGAGACTGGCTTGTACTTGGTTCTTCTGTTAGCAGGGTGTTTTGAAAGTCTGTTGTGATATTTACTGGTTGTTTGTCTGCTGTGTTCTCTTCCACATCCTGCTGACTGAGACTTGGTACCACCTTCATGTTAATGTCCTGAGTTTGTAATAACTGAGATCTGTAGGGAATATGCCCAGCCACTAATGTGCTGCACGACTGAAGGTTAATCTGATCAACACGCGTAACTTCCTCGCAAATACATAATTTCTCCTAAGATTACATTTGATCTCCTGATGTCCATTTTGAGATGTCATTAGTTCATCTGTTATTGGATGCTTTGAACTTTGGAAGTCTCAGGCTTTGTCTTACTTATCCTTTCACTGTTTGCTCTAATAAAACTTTAACAACACAGGGTCTACTGGTGTGCATCTAGATAGGCCTTGTGTGGGAGAGATCCTCTCCCTCTAATTTTTTTCTCATTGAGGCTTTCTGTAATAGTTTGGAATTTTTTTTCCCTTTCTTTACTTGACCAGCTTTCACATTTCCTGGTAAATTGCTCAAACTCAGTGAACAAACAAGTGTCTATTGTCTGAAATTACACAGTGTGGGATTACATTCATGATGAAATGTTTCACTGCTTTGTTTGGGATGGTCACTGTGGTAGTGTTTGACAGTTCATCTAGTTTCCAGGAGGAGGGTTTTATATTAAACTGTTTAGCGTGAGCATAACTCTTGGTTTGACCAGATCACTTTTTCTCAAGATGCTGCTCTCTGTAGCATCCTGGCCAGACTCCAAGCTAGGTAATAATTTTATGTCCATAAAAGTTCCTCTTGAAGTTACAAACAGTCAAGTCAGAAAGACTGTTGAATTTAATTTGTCAGGGTAAGTAAATATCAGCTTAAGATAATGAGGAGAAAACCTGAAATATTCCTTTTTTTCCCTATTTTTCTAAACTTTGAGGAAACAGAACTTCATTTTTTATTAAATATCTGCAAAGCATTTTTGGCTTTTGAATGTGTTTCCCCTATGTTTTTGACTTATCTTCTGTTTTAAACAGCTGTTGGATCAATCTGTACTTCTATCATGAAGAAAGATGTTATGGTACTGCACACTTACCTCATCCTGTAAATCATGTTTTCCAGTGTAATGAATTATCAATTTAAAATAGATTTTGTTTGTTTGTTTAATAAACACTTTGATAAAAAGCTCAATTTTTTAAAAAAAAATTTTTCAAAAAAATGAATTCTCACTTCTCATTTCCTCAGTTTTCACTGACTGAACTGAGATTTTATTTCCATGCAAATTGTTTCAAAAGAAGATTTTATCAGTTTTCTTATTGTGTATCTAAAAATGCCTAATAATCTACAACATCTGAATAAAAGGTTTGCAAAATATTTGTAATGAAGATGGAAGGTATGAATTTATGAGCAAAATTTGACTTGTATTTGAGCAAAGATGTCTGTTTAACAAGACTGCGAGGAGTTCCAAGTCACTGGAAAAAAAAACCCAAACAAATGCACGCTGGCAGTTTCATGGAAATGAAAAGGGAAGCAGAAAATTTAAGTATGTATTGTACTGTATGGAACAAAATAGTTAAAGGTTGACATATTTTTTTGGAACAAGAAAAATGGAATTAGTGACAAGTCCCTTTGAGAACCTCTGGGATGGAAGATGGCACATAGTGGCAGGATGCACAGTATTTGCTGTATTATTATAATCTTTCTAATTGTTCAGAGAAATAAAATGTACTTTGCTTGCCATCCTGTCCCTCAAATTTCCATCCCCTCTTAGAATATGCATTTGAACGGTATAAAATGATGTTTTGGCAAGCCCTGTTGAAGATAATTACACAGACACTTTATTTAGGTCAAAGCAACTGGGACTGCAATCTTTTCTTCCAAGTTCCTAGAGATTGTTATTTTTGTGGAGGGGTCATCTGCATAACTTAGAAAGGAAGAGGCCCTTGTATTGTATATGAGGCATAATTTGTTTTTTTTTTTTTTCCACTGTTTGCCTTTGATCTGCACAGAATGAGGAAAACCTCCTCCAGATTGAATTTCAGAATTACATGAATTCTGAGTTTGAAGAATTACAGTGTGCTGGGAAGAAAAGCAAGAACAGGTTAATCTCCTATGTTGATATCTACACAAAAGGAAGGAAATATCTTAATAGCATGTTGCAACAAGTGCATTGTGCTTGCATGTGCACGTGTGCATGAGTGCATGCGTGCTCCTGCCTCCGTCTCTGTGGTTGGAGTTGGCACAGAGAGGACAACTAATAAATAAAGCTCTGATGGGTTGTGTTAATCCTTGCTACTCTTGGAAAACCACTTTTGTAGGCTTCAGTTTGTAAATCTCATGCATTACTCAGATGTTTAGCGTTCTCCTTCCGGGGAAACATTTTGTAAACCATATGTTGTTTCTGTTCTGTATAAACAGAAGGAGGAGAAACTAATTTTGGGGTTCTCCAGAATTACAAGGTAAATTTGCAAATTTGCAAAAGCCAGTCCCAGACTATGTACTAAAAGTTGCAATTACTGATGCATCCTAAACAGATACCCGTTTTAAAAAAAAATTGCCAGTAAGCTATGAACCTTGTGTAATGTGTAAGTATAGGAAAAGCTACATCAATCCACCAATCATCGAATTCAGTCATGTTCCAGAAGAGGTGAATTTGGTTCACTCTTTTTTTTTCATGCCAAAGTAGCAGACTAAGAGTGATGTCTATATGGAAAGTTTCCAAATAAGTTAAGAACTGTGATCTCTTTGTGCTTTTCCACTAGTTATATATCTGATATGTTCAATATAAAATTATTAAATAACAAGAAATCATGGTCATAACTCCTTTATAACCTAGCATCTCAGTAGATAATTTCTCTACATTTCTATATAGGACCTGTAGAATACCTATAGACTTACGCATATCTATAAAAGCATAACCATATATTTTTTGTGTATATTACTATATATGTATTTGTAAAAATAATGTTTTATGTTTTAACTTAGAATATATTTTTATAAATACAACAAATCATCATAAAAGCTCTTGCTGTCTTGAGAGCACAAGCAGAAAACAGGATTTTTTTTTTATTGCCACAGAACTCCAAAAATCCTTCTGTAAAACTGCAGCTGTATGGTGTTTTTTGTCTGGTGGCATCAGGTTCCTGCCATTACTTACCAAGTGATTTGTTCCTTGGCTCAGTGCTCGGAGAATAACCTTCAGTTATCCTGTACATATATATATATAATGATATTAATATTTGGAAAAGAGTGGAAACTTTCTTTAATCGGAGCCAGGAGAAATTTAAAATATAACTAAGTAAGGACATTTTGGGGTGTGTTTTTCTAAAAAAATATGTGCCAAGGGGATGCTGAGTTCCATAACATCTTACATTACCTACTTTTCAGAATTGTTTTCCATTCTTTTATTTTTTACCTTGGGATAGATGTAGAAGCAGAGGGGTAATCTAAGACCAAAAGGAAAAGAAGAAAAGAAAAAATCTTTGCTAAGATGATGAAAGTTTGTACAGTCCTTCATTTACTGCATCGAAGGACTATATGGCTGGCTTGTGAAGTGTAATCATTTGATTAGAAGCTGGTACAAGTATTCAATGGAAGTGCTACAGCCAAATTGTGTAATTGCCGCATGGAACATGAACTGTGTCTTCTTGTATGCTGCCTGCTCCTGTAAGATTGCATCAGTATAATCTATGGTGCCATCAATATTACTTCTTATTTTCGATGGGAACTCCAGTGAGAGTGTGCAACCCTGTCAGACTCCAGAATAACTTGGAGTTGAGTTGGTTACAATAATATCAATTATTATGAAAGAAAATTATTACAAGTTTCATCTGCCAAGATTAACATTTAGTAGCTTTGGTTGAAATATCTCATGATCCAGAAAGACTGTATTTTAAGATGGCAAAAAAAATGCAGTGTGGGTAACTGTAAAGTAGTTGTAAAGAAGGAGGAATCCCTCCTAAAATCCTTATCTGTTCATGCCTGTATGTCTGTGGACAGGATGGTATAGGCACCCAGAGATATTGATAACATTTGGGAGAGTTTTTCAAAAGAATTATCTCCAAAAAGGCAAAGCGAGTATTAGGAATCATTAGTGAAAGAGTAGAGGAAAAATTTGAAGCCATCATTATGTTATTACGCTTGTTCATGACTTTACCATGTCTTAAATACTACATGCAGTTATGATTATCCTCTCTTAAAAGAGAGAAAGGTATCTGGAAGAAGTAGAGACAAATGTGATGTGCTTTACCAGAAGCAGGAATGCCTTTCATACACTATGGAATCTAAAGAATCACACTTCTTAACTTGTGAAATAATTTCTGAGGGGATACAACAGAAGTCTGTAATATAACTAATATTGCAGAGAATGTGATTAGGGATGAGGGGATTGAGTCCATCATCAGCAAGTTTGTGGACGATACCAAGCTGGGAGGAAGGGTTGATCTGTTAGAGAGTAGGATGGCCCTACAGAGGGACCTGGACAGACTGGAGAGATGGGCTGATTCTGATGGGATGATGTTTAATAAGTCCAAATGTCGGGTACTTCATTTGGGACACAACAATCCCATGCATAGCTATAGACTGGGAACAGAGTGGCTGGAGAGTAGTCAGGCAGAAAGGGACCTGGGAGTGCTGGTTGGCAGGAAGCTCAACATGAGCCAGCAGTGTGCCCAGGTGGCCAAGAAGGTCAATGGCATTCTGGCCTGCATCAGGAATAGTGTGGCGAGCAGGAACAGAGAAGTTATCGTCCCCCTGTACGCGGCACTGGTCAGGCCTCACCTTGAATACTGTATGCAGTTCTGGGCCCCTCAGTTTGGGAAAGATGTCAGGATGCTGGAGTGTGTCCAGAGGAGGGCAACGAAGATGGTGAAGGGGCTGGAGCACAAGCTCTATGAGAAGCGACTGAGGGAGCTGGGGCTGTTTAGTCTGAAGAAGAGGAGGCTCAGGGGAGACTTAATTGCTCTCTACAACTACCTAAAAGAGGTTGTAGTCAGGCAGGGGTTGGTCTCTTCTCTCAGGTGACCAGTGACAGAACTAGAGGGCATGGACTCAAGCTTGGTCAGGGGAGGTTTATGCTTGATCTTAGGAAAAAGTTCTTCACTGAAAGAGTGATTGGCCATTGGAATGCGCTGCCCAGGGAGGTGGTGGAGTCGCCGACCCTGGAGGTGTTTAAGGGGAGATTGGATGAGGCACTGAGTGCCATGGTTTAGATGATGGTTGGTGTTGTGTTGGGTTATAGGTTGGACTTGATGATCTCAGAGGTCCTTTCCAACCTTGTGATACTGTGATACTGTGATACTGTGAAGAATTAGGCTGTGTTTTTCACAGTCCAGTGAAATTATTAGGTATAAAAGAAATAAAAACTTGCCCCCCCCTTTTTTTCGTACAGTGCATAATCAAAATGGAGAGTGAAAAGTAAACACAAGTTAAAAAAATAATTGCACACGTTCATTGAAGTCCAGCTGTGGTTGTTAAACTGTGCTTCAGAACTAAACTGCTTCACAGGTTCTTAAAAACTGATTGCGCTTGGCATGTAAAGTGGACACAAGGCCTGTCCGTCACTGGGCACAAGCTGGGCAGATTGCTCTCTGATCAGGGATAGGTTTTATGTTTTTATGTGTCCGGTGCTCACAAATCTTGTCTTATGCTATATTCATTTTATTATTTTTATTAGCTTTTTTACCACCTTTAGACCTTTTCTCTGCTGCTCTTCCCGTCCTATAGGTCCAGTCAAACAAATGTGGGAGACAGTCCCTGTGCTAATAGGCTTGAATATAAAATAAAGCTGTGGAAGAGACCACAGGAGCCTGGAAAAGTGACTTGCTCCTGCTCAGGCACGCACAGAGTGCTAGTCAGGAATAACTTTATCTATCTATGGCGAAATCTTGACCTGGTTAAAATCTATAACTAGCTTTGGCTCCAAAAGCATTAGCTCTTCATCCTTTTAAATGAAAATTCTGTAGACATTAGTATACTGTATTTTGAATTATGATATATATTAGAATAGGCTAGTCTGGGCTAGAAAAGTAATTAAAGAGTGCTCTTTCCAATTAATGGAAGCCTATTTACTTTACCTTCAGAAACTCTGAACTGCTTCCATCAGTGTGCGTGATACTTATCACAAGCTGCCTTGGTGATTATCCAATAAGGAGGTGCAACTCTGAACTCACAGAGAACTCTGAGAACACAGGAGAGGCAAAAGACAGCTCTTAAGATACAGCGTGCATCTAACAAAATCATTTTTACGAGTTCATTAATTTTTCAGGTGTACAGATTCCTACCCTGCATGTTCATGCTCCAAGTCTCACTGTGTCTAAATTTTCTACTTGCATAAGTTAACCAGTATGGAAAATCCCTGGAGAATATAGCAATGCCTGTGAGAGGGGTACCTGGTTGTTCTTTATCACGAGATTACCTCTCAAACAGACTAGGACATCAGTATTCTTTTCAAGTTAGTCTGCATAAAGAAAACTTAATAACATCTCAAATCTAAGGTAGAAAAAATCTTTTCCATATTAAGACAAAAATCTTCAAGTTAATTTTAAATTTTACATATTTGGGTTTTTTCTTGGTTTGCTTTTTCTTTATGAGATTTCTCTTGTCCCAGTGCATTTCATGAATAATAATCTTAAGTCTTCAAAATAACAATAGCACTTGGATTTTCTTCCACATTAACTGGACTACATTTTTTGAACACATGTTAGAGATTTGGAGCCACATCCTTATGAAAACTGAATCAAAGGAGAAAGAAACCGTGAGAGTTTCCATCATCACTGTATAACCAGTTCTATGCTTCCAAATGCTAGGGGAAGGAGAAATACAAATGGTCTGGAGGATATTAGTGCTAGAAATTGTTTTAAATTTAGTAGTACAATGTGCAAAAAGTACTTCACTTAGCAAACAATAACAAGAATTTCTGCTAGAAAAGGGAAACTTATTTAGAAAGAAGATAATTATTGGCATCTTAAACATTGCAGACTAATACATAAAGATGTGCCTAAGTCATTGGCAATCATGTGGCTGTGAAAAAGACAAATGAAATCCAGGTAAGACATACCTAGTATAAATGGCAAAATATTAATTATACTGCATATGGATGATAATGGTCTCTGGAATAGGGTGTACAATGCAATTCTGTTCGCTCTTACTGAGTAAAGATTAATTTAAATGGGGAATCTACTGGGATGAAGACAGAGGAGCAGTCTGACTCAGCAAAAGGCAGAAAGATCTTGTCAAGAGAAGCTACTGTTCAGCCTCAGTCCTACATCCTGAGAGAAATTTTTCTATCTTCATGAGCAAAAAATGGTATCAGTGTCACCCAGATCACCATTCGGTGGTCAAACAATGGCTGAGAACTACATGTAGATCCTAAAAACACTAGTTTCTGATGTCCTTTGAGATTTGACAGCTTGATTTCTGGTAATGAATTTTAATACATCCATCAGTACTCTTTAGGTAGGAAAAGTGGCATACAGTATGTAATACTGAAACTATTTCCTACCCGCTCTCCATATGGATACTGTCAGAGTAAGCTGCTTCACATAAAGATATTCTTAGTCGGACAATAACAGCATCTGTGTAAGGATTGAACAGGGGATTATTTCTCCCTGACTGTAAGTGCCTTAGGTGCTTCACATGGAAGCCTAGTTGTATCCAGAGGGCAATCAGATCTTAGGTGGGTTGGAACATCTCGAGGAGATGTCTCTCTTTTGACTAGGCAGTGTGATTTTGCACTCGGTTTTGGTATCTAAGATGGTGTCTCTGTAACAGCTCATATGTAACTCCTTCCCCTTAGTACAGGATTACTGGTATGTTGCAAATTCTTACCTCAGTGTGAACTGACATCAAGATGAAGATGAAACCATCCTCAAAGAACAAAATCAATAGTTGCTTTGTCACTGATTCGAAGGAGGATTTGGTTTAAATTAACATTCCTAGCCAGAATATGTCTCCTTTAAATGTATACCTTGCCATGAATCCCTTCCTCTCAGGGCAGGAATATGGTAGTTAGGTAGTTCTAAGTTTCTTTACTGGTTGCTTCTACATGATTAATTCAAGCCTTTAAGGAAGAATTACTTCCAGGTTGACTTTTCCACTGCTTGGATTTTCTCCTGTCAGGATTATGAAGCTGTCTCCCACACAACTTAAAAATCTCTTTGATGTAGCCTGTATCTTGCTTTAGCTGCATGGCAAATATCTGGGAAATTAAACTCTCCAATGGGGAGGGTATCCTGTGGTTACAAGTATCTTGAGAGCTGGTCCAAGAATTACTATTCTTGCTTTCCTCCAGTCTTGGTGATCTATAGTGTTTACCTCCTGTAGATTCCCCTTTGATTTTCATTCCTTTTGTCCTCATCCAGGAATTTCACTACCTTATTCTGCATTTTCATATTGTCGTCTGCTGGCATTGGAGATATTTTTCACATACAAAACCATCCCTCCTCTGTCTCTTCCTGTTGTATCTCTTCTATATAAATTGAACCTGTCCGTACTGATATTCTGGTTATGAGAATCATTTTACAAGGTTTCACTTGCACTCATACTTTCCATTATTTAGTGATACTTCTAGTTATTCTTGCTTGTTTCCCATACAGAATTTCCATTCATATAATGCCACTTTACAACTTCAATACTTTTATTATTCATCTTCTGTTTCAGAGCCTTAACTTCTGTCTTATTTAGTGTGTTAAAAGCATAGACTTGATTCTTTGGATTAAGTAAAACTTCTCCTTTCAGCTTATTTTAAAGCCCACATAACAAGCCAATTTTGTACCTGAGAAATTGGTACCCTCTCTGTTTTAGTGGAGACCATCTAAGCAAAGTAGACATCTCTTGTCACAGAAGATAGCCAAATGCTTTTTGATTCTAAATGTAGTGGTTGGTGTCTCATATCTGTTTTTGCTTTTCTTCACCAATGCATCATATTGGAAGGCTCTGAGAAAAAATTGCCTGAGTTGATTTTAGCTTCGTTTCTTTCCTTGTTTCTTTTCCTTGATCTCTAAGGAGGTCTTTCATCTTCCCTAAACAAAATTATAGCTCTTCCTTAAGTCAGAGATTGCTTATCAAAAAAACCCCTTCCTTCTAAATAAATAAATAAATAGAAAACTAGATGAATATGAAACAAATGTTTCACAGTTATGCAGTTATCAGGATGTTAATGTTCATGCTTTGCGATATTACTATTGAAATACTGTGGTATTACTGTGGAAACAGTGATGCAGGTTATTAAAAGAAAGATGATCTACTGTCAAATGGCTGCCAAAAAAAGAGGGGTTGATTTCTTTATGAGCCTTCCTATTAAAAAGAACAGCAGAAAACTGAAAGCCCAATCTGATTCATATTGCTGCAGATTTTGAAGGCTGAGCTCAAGGCATCAAAACAAAACTGCAGCACCAGCACTCTGGGAGATGTTCCTAGGCTGTGCAGGATCACTGAAGGGATAAGCAGAAATATTATTTGTATTTTAACTGATAAATGTCAGTTAGCTCTTTTCCTGTTCTAACAGGGAATTTGAATGATGATTCCTGAGTTTCTCTGAGGTTGGTTCTCTTAGCAGCTCTCTTTGATATTTGTGAAATGCCAGCTTTCTATGAATATAGGAGTTTGGCAAAGAACGAGAGAACTATTAATTAAAATTCAAAAGTACATAAATGACAAATAAGGAAGTAATTTAGAGGATGTATTTGGCATGTGGGGTGTGGAAACTAACCAAGTAGCCTACTGCAAATTTGACTATATTTGAAGTTATGTATTTAATTAATCCTTCTGATCCTAGGCTGACTAGAGTCTACAGAGGAAGCATTCTCAGTCCTGTGAGAGGCACCAGGTGTGCTTTATACTGAGGTCAAGTAATGGCCTCTAGACATTAGTGAGACCATGGTAAAGGCTGATGAGCTGGGCCATCTGCTGCCCATGCTCCATGGGGTTGATGGAAAGTGACAACACTGATGTAACCAAATGACAAACAGGGCAAATACAGTGATGTAACTAAGAGCTTAATTTTTCGTATCTATTGCCACGTGACTCCAGGAATGAGTGTTGTCCAACTGATGGCAATTTTTTTCTCAAGAAAAGACAAAAGCAACACATTGTTTTCTTTCCACAAGGATTAGAAAAGCTTGCTTTGTCTCTGCCAAGCTTAGATCTGGCCTATCTGTGGATATTTCTTGAGCAGGGCAACTTGAGGAGAGATTTTGCCTCATCTGAGCTATAAGCTTGGGATGCTGAATTTTCATTGCTATTTGTACTTGGAATAGACAGATTAAACCTATACTGGGATCACCTGTACATATCAACTGCACTGTCAGCATGTAGAAGCAGAGTGATTTCTGCTCAAGCTCATGTTGTGTACCAGGCAAAAAGCATCTCAGAGATGTCAAAGCTTCCTTTGCACGAGCAGTTGTCTTTGCATGCCACAATGACTGTGCCGACTGCCTTAAAGAGCTGTGTTGCTGCCTGAAGTTTGCAAACATGCCTTAGCTCTCTTTTCACAGGCAGTCGCTTGCATGGGAAAAAGCTAATGAGTTCGGAGGCAAGGTTTGAAAATACGCAATACCGTGAAAAAATATTACACAAACTATCATCAATCCTCTTCTCAAAGAAAGAGAAATATCAATATATTATTCCTTGTAATAAGCTCATTGATACACACCAAAGCCAGGAATTACCTTTATTGGCTTGTGTGCCATTTTAGGGTACACAAACTGCATGGTAACTTCATTGTTCGCAATGGTAATTTAATCACTACATTATCTCATCACAGTGAGTCACTTAACTGGCATCACTGTTGCAAGATGGGAAAATTTACCAAGCTGGAAAATTACGGGTCAGATTAACTCCTGGTGTAACATTCAGAAGTATTATGCCCTGAATACATTTGGCCCATCCTTTATAAATTACATTGTGTTTAATGTGCTTCGGAGAGGAGATGAATCAGACCTACAATTTGAAAAAAAGAAGAGAAGAAAAAACCTGTCTCATGTTTTTAGTTTGCCCATTCCTTAGGGCAAATGGCTGTTGAAGTTGTGGAAATAACCCCTTGTTTTTCCAGTAAAAAGACTTTCTTGCAGCTTCAGCAGTAGATCACCAAAAGAGCGTATCTTCTGTACCAGGTCATAGGAGTTCAGTGCAGAGTTGTACAGTAGAAAGAGCATGCCTGCAGTCTCTTAAAGACATAAGACTGCTGTAAGTCAGCCATGGGCATGGCCCTGTAGGGATATCTACAAGGCACTTAAAGCTTGCAAAGGTGTGAGACAGAAACTGAGTCTAAAATATAAAATTACATTTGAGATGTTTTAAAACAGACCATGAATATCTGTTTCCAAAAACTTCCTATGACTGAATTTTCTTTTTGACCATTAAATATTTTTTTAAGATGAAGGAAAACAGGAACTGTTGATACTGTAATATTTTTTACTGATGACTCGTATTATCCCTGAGTGACAGCTTCTTAATTCAATTGCAGGAAAATACGGACATCATGCCCAGGTAAACACTCATTAACTTTTCATGACAGCCCTTTTTAAATTAAAGAACAAAAATAAAAGCAGAATTCCAAGCTGCTGCCAAATTTGGCAGCTCTGATCTTGTTCTGATTCTAAGCCTAAGGAACATTTAACAGATTTCTTTTCTGAGGACACTGGTATGCTGTAAGTAAAGCTTGTGCCACTGTCTCGAGCAGGTCAGGGCCACATTCCCAACTGCCACGGTGGCCTTCCCAGCTGGGAAACATGTGGAACAAAACCCATTGGTGGATGCAGAGGGGTACTCTCCGGTTTTAGTTTTGGGAACAAAAGTTAAGCATTTAGAGATGAGGGTTCAGGGAAGGAGAGTCTGAGCCTGTTGAACTTGTTTGCTCTCCCCCCGGCGCTGCCCAAGTTTACAGTCTGGGGCGCTAGCTGTAGGGCTTCAGACAGCAATAAAAGGGAGGCAAAGAGGTTCTCTGACAAAAGCCTGAAACCCTGGTATCTCTTTTGTTTTCACCCTAGTCTATGGCCACTGACATTACTCGCTTACACCATGGATGGATAATAAGCCCCCTTCTCAGGAATAGAAAAGCTCTTATACATTTTAATGTGACCTTAGACAGTGCTTTTCAGAAATCACAGGCACATCTGACTACACTTGAGGTTGAATTGAGCTAATGGCATTCACCTCATCTTTAGATGCAAAATTGGAAGATAAAAAGACCTTGATGTGAAAAGGAAAGGGGGGTTGTGGGGAGCGAGGGTGGGGGGAAGAGAAGCAGATTAGAGATATTGCTTAAAAATCTTATGATTGCTAGTTGATAACGAAATGTCTCCTTCTCTTTCTAAAACCCTATGGGCTTGCAAGATGTCCTTGCGCTTTTATTTTTAATGATAGAATCTTTTTATTCCCTGGCCAAGGAAATTTCAATGTTGCTGCATATGTGGCCAGGAGATATGTTGACCTTTAGCAAATCTTATTTTTAAAATCAGATGGAACAGTTATTGCAATATTCCAGCCCTGTAAGATTAAAAAAGAGCTTTCTTCCTCTGTAATCAGACATGGATTAAATTTATTAAAGGTGCAGTATCTCTTTTTTTAAATGACACTTGCCAGTCATACTGAATTCTAATAAACCATTTGAAGATTTTGTATCCTTCTATTTTTTTCTAAGAGCTGAAACCAAAGCATTATAAAAAGAGTAGGATAACTTATTTGACTAGCAAAGAAACTTGATGTTAACAGGAGAAGGGCAGCAGACAAAAGAAAGCAGCTGAAACACTAATGAATGATAATGCTGAGCAATGAAACATGCAAAGGAGCCTGCAATGAGGATATTCAATGAGGAAAATACAATTTAAAGACCAAAGTAAATCTAATCAGTGAAAAGGTGCAACCGACACAGGAAAACGGCTTGAAAAATCAAGTGGTGAGTTGGTTATAATAATTTCAGTTCTATTCCTAAGCAGAACTGTCTGCCTGTTGGGTGCATATGCACATTTGAGAATGCAAGACCAGTCAATCCTATTTGAATGTGTTTGTGTTTGCTAAGTATGAAAAGTTGCTCGGGGTTGTCCAAAATACAGGCAAAGCTATAATATAATCCTTTCTCTTGGGAGTGTACAGACTGACTACATGGGTTCCTTGACAGTGTAGAAATTTTCAAAGCAAATTTAGTTACTCAGCAGCTTCTATTAAAACAAACCTATTTTGAGTCTTCCTTGAAGATCTTAACCTCTAACCATGGGTGCAAAAACACCGATGGCACAGGAAATGTGGAGTGCACAAGGACACTCAGCAGAAGTTTCTTGTTAAGTATGTCCATCCTTTCAAAATAATAAGTAGAGTCCTAATTAGAAATCTGATCTGTGCTCTCTGATTGAGCCTAGCAAGGGAGTCTTTCTGTCTTACCTTCCCAGTCCTATTTAGCCAAAATTTGCAGTGTTTATGAACCTGCTTTTCAGAATCTGCCTGGATATCTGATAATCATTGGGGGCATCTTCAGGGATGGCCTCCCCAAAGAAAGCAAAGAATACAGTTTTGCATGGCTGTGTGCAGAGCCCTGGATTGCAAGCAGTGCTGCAGCCTTGGGATCTGGCTGGGGGTCTGACTTAGGAGAGTACTATAAGTGCACCAACCATTCCACAATAGTGTGGGGAAAGCCGTCCAGTGCCAGACACTGTCAAAGCATCTTCCAGCATCCCACTCTGAAATTCCTGATTCTGTTCCTGGTTTCTATCTCTTATTGCCCAAGAGATGCCTGTTATGGGAATTACATATGATAGTGTGATACATAGAGCCAAATGTATCACCAGGGTAGCTTTGCTGACTCTAGTAGATTATCAAGTGTGATAAATATGGCTATTCCTACGATTCAAAAACTCTTCATTTTATCCCTAAATAAACATTAATTTAAAATTTTATATACATAAAATATATGAAAAGTGTTCATATATTAATGTTCTAAGAAATATCACTTACCATAGCAAAAGCTAGCAAATGAAGTAATTCAGGCTAGTCTAGAAAATTGAAGCACCAATGCCAGCTAACAGCAGCTGAGAATTAACTACCTGACTGCAATTTGTTAGTCATGTTATTCCCTTATGATTTTCATTATACATAGGAAAACAACCTGACTTCGAATGTGTGATTTTCAAAACCCAGATGCTTTAGGAGCCTTAAAACTTGAAAATCAAAACCAGAAGAGATTTTTCTTTGTTCTGTTTTTCTGTTTGCCTGTTCGCTCTTTCTTTCTTGCTTGCTTTCTTTCTCGCTTTCTCTCTTGCTTTCTTTCTTTCTCTCTCTCTTTTCCTTCCTTCCTTCCTTCCTTCCTTCCTTCCTTCCTTCCTTCCTTCCTTCCTTCCTTCCTTCCTTCCTTCCTTCCTTCCTTCCTTCCTTCCTTCCTTCCTTCCTTCCTTCCTTCCTTCCTTCCTTCCTTCCTTCCTTCCTTCCTTCCTTCCTTCCTTCCTTCCTTCCTTCCTTCCTTCCTTCCTTCCTTCCTTCCTTCCTTCCTTCCTTCCTTCCTTCCTTCCTTCCTTCCTTCCTTCCTTCCTTCCCTCTTTCTCTTTCTCTTTCTCTTTCTCTTTCTCTTTCTCTTTCTCTTTCTCTTTCTCTTTCTCTTCCTCTTTCTCTTCCTCTTTCTCTTCCTCTTCCTCTTCCTCTTCCTCTTCCTCTTCCTCTTCCTCTTCCTCTTCCTCTTCCTCTTCCTCTTCCTCTTCCTCTTCCTCTTCCTCTTCCTCTTCCTCTTCCTCTTCCTCTTCCTCTTCCTCTTCCTCTTCCTCTTCCTCTTCCTCTTTCTCTTTCTCTTTCTCTTTCTCTTTCTCTTTCTCTTTCTCTCTCTTTCTCTTTCTCTTTCTCTTTCTCTCTTTCTCCCTTCCTTCCCCCTTCCCTTTTCCTTTCATTTTCCTCTCTTCTCCTTCCCTCTTTTTCAACTTCTTTCTCCTTTCTTTTTTCTCCTCTGCTGTAGTTGATGGGAGTGCCTAACATTAGGACAGTGTTCTTGTCATAATTTTCTAAATAAAAATTACTGTTATTAGAGGGTGGTCCATTATTTCCTATGTTTAAAAATGTGTTTTAAATTACTTTTATGATATTGTACAATGCCCCAAGCACTTCAGTGAGGGAGCACTTTATAAATAAAATTATTATTATTATGCTTAGTGCACATGTCAGCAAGTGTTCATAAGAAATAAGTGACTGGTACCCTTGCCCTCCAGAGACTGAGCGCCTTATTTCTCTATCTTGACTTTCAACGGCCTGAAGTCTGGGTAAGAATTAGAGTCACTTCTAATCTTATTCTTTCTATTGGCACAAGAAAATGAGCTGTCATTGAGTAGCACTGGCAATGAAGGGCCATTTTTATAATTCCTTCTACATCATATGCTATAACCACATTCCCCTCTTTTAATTTGAGGATGTAAAGTTGTCAAATGGGAAAAAAAAGAAGAGCTCTTCAAAATTTCAATGGGACCTTCTAGAAGATTCATGTGTGTTGTGTTGCATGGGACTGTGGGTGGACTGGCAGAAAAGCTGCAATAATCTTAGATTGTGTTAATGTTAAGGCTTAACAAGCAGTTTGGTGCAATATATGCAGAAGGTGTTGATCCTAAGTTCTGATTGTGTAGTTCTTGAAATCTGCAATTCTTTAATAGATATTTTTTTTCCTTTAGATGAACTTTAAAGAAAAATGATAATGTAAGCACTGCTAGTTACTCTAGGTTGGGATTTAAGATTACAGCACTTAGTAAGATTATATATTTGATGAACAAGGCGAGGTGGTGTGTGTCAGCCTTTGAAGGGGTTACCTCGCCTAGGAAGTGAGTATTAACAGCATCTCAGCCCTACCAAGATTAATGTCAGTGGAATCAAAACTGGCATTAGCAGAGCACTGTTGTCAGGAAGCTCACAACAGTTCAATAACTTTAACACGTTGGGTAGATTTCAGTGTGTGTCAAAGACTAGGACTGCTTAAAAAGGCATGTGGCAAGTAGGAAGTTTTAATATAAAGATCATAAAAGATTTGAATACCAAATGTACAAGTGTTGAGTATTACTTGTGAGTGCTTGTAAAAACACAACTTTTAACATTTTTTTCAGTGCCTTACCCCCCTGCCCTCTTCTTTTTTTTTTGTTTTAGATGGGGATTCCCATTAATGAAGAATTGGTACAGGAGTCTAATTACAACCTGTATATCTAGTCTCTGACATACATAACTGCAGATGTACCTAGTAAGAAAGTGTGGTTTCTTAGCTAATGATAAAGGCAAGGATATGTAAGGGAGGGATGAAAACTGCTTTGATGGCTTTGTTAAACTCCATGCTGTATGTCTTGGGTTTGATTTTCACTTTTATGTTTCTTTACTTTTTCTGTGGCAATAGTAAGGAGTCCAAGCACTATAAAAAACGAACTGTAAACGACCCTTTGCTAACTATAAAGGCCCTTCTCTGATCTTTGAAGCCAGGGGAACACTAATGAAAGCTGGTGATAAATATACGTAAATGTATTTTTAGGGGCACTTGAAGAATTACAGACGAGGGCCTTCCTCTTTTCCACCTCATTCCCTGAAGGGAGAAACAAAACGAGCCCACGCTTCGAGTCGATCTGTGCATAAAGGCGGGCTGGGAAGCTGCGGAGCGTGGCCGCGGGGGAGCACCCGCAGCGCGGCTGCCGGCCCTGCCCGGCCCTGCCTCGGGGCGCTGGAAAGCTGGAACGGGGATTTGTTTTTGAAGCGTCTGAGAAGCTGCGCTCCTCTCCTCCCTCCGAGAGTGGGGACTGCCTGTTTCCAGTAGTGATGTAAACTAGGAAATATTTTATTTTTTCGGCTTGCTTTGTCAGACGTTTCGAGCTGGAAGCATGAAGGCAACGCTCGACGTAATACTTCGGTCCAGCTCTGCTTTTTGTACGTGTGCGGATGGTGTGATTCTTATTCTGAATTGGGAGCTGCAATTCGACACAAACACTAGTGCTTCTAGGGAGAAACTCGGGATTAATTTATATGAAACATATAATAGTTTAGTTTACAGGTCAAATACAGACAGTATGTTATGCCAGGGACATTTGTAGGAACGATAAGTTTGGGGATGCTGCCTGTCTCTTTGGAAAAGGGAGGAAAAGATATATATACATTTATTTATTGTTATGTCCTTCTGTTAATTTGTCTAACTAAAATATGAAATCTTAGAAAGCTAAAATGAAATTATATAAACAGCATAACGTGTTTATTTGCCTCTGGTATAGATTTTTTATAAATAAAGGAATTTGGCTGTAAATGACCTGAAGTAATATTTTAGGACAAGCCTCAAATCACACACTATTATTATCCATTCCCATGCTTCTTTATGTATCTGTGGATATGTTTGCTGTCCTTGACATTGTGGAAACACAGTTCTTTGTGCAACTTTTTTCTCTTCTGCTAGTTACTGGTATTTGAAAACCTAAATCTGACTTCTGGTCCCTCTTGATTCTTGAATAGCAGTTTGCTACTAAAATCCAGAACTACTGGGAAGGAAAGATAAATAAATAATAAAAAAAAATTATTTGCTTTAAATGTGTGAAGTGCCCCAATAATTTTAAATAGTTTAATTTGAATTTTAAACTGCAAATCTTCAACCTCTAATCACTTCTAAACTGAAGTGGTTTTTATCCAAATGTGAAGTGCTGCAGAGTTTGAAATGATTATGCCTGGAGTAGATGGCTGTAAACTTTGGAGAGGGTTTCAAAGTATTTTTTTTTAAACAAGCACTTGCACAGCATTGAACTATTCCTGCTGAAGAAGTCGAGGGGTTGAGAGGGAAGCTCTGTTAATACTACAAGAAGAAAACAGTGAAAAGATGGAAGCGTTTGAGTTTTCAGAGGTAGTGTTCAATGGCAGGCTAAGGCAAGCTTAGAAAGCAGAGAGCCAGAGAGCCTTGGTATGGTTGGGGATGTGTGGGGTTGCGGGTGCAGGGCAGGGAGGGTGCCGAGGTGTCTGTAGTCCCCAGGCTTCCGCAGCGTGGGAAGGCAAGCCTCGATGAGGCTCTGTGGAGAGGAAAATAGGAATGCAGCGTGGGGATGGTTAACACTTGCAAATTTGCAGCTATGTTTTTAGGACTCTTTCCAGGCTTAGTTTCTCTTCAACATTTTTATTTTAGGGCTTTCAGTCTTTGCATTATGTGTTTTTCCTCTTTGAGGGAGAGAGTAAGAAACTTAAACTAGAATTCAGAAGCTGGTCCAGGACTCAGTTCCAGCTGGAAAAACACATGTTCTGGCATTCAGCTCCTGTAAGCTCCTTTCTGACTATTTTGAATGCTGGCATTGTTGCAATAGGCAGGGGAACAGCCATGATAGCCCAGGGTGACAAATTGCTCAGTCTTGTGCATATATGTTTTTGCCTGGCTGGTTTTTATTAGCATGTAAGCATCGTCTGCGGACTGCGCATTCTTTCCCTTTCATTTTCATGACCCCGTGCAGTGCAGACGACTGACAGATTCACTATGTGATTTCCAGCTTTTGATGATTAACTTTTTGACAGCAGTCCTTATCTTTTATTTAATAATATTATGATGATTATAACAAAGGGCTGCATGTCGGACGGCATGGAAATCAGACTGGGTGCTGCCTCCTTAACTCCGGTGAAAACTTTGTGTTGATTTAACAACAAAGCAGTCCACAACTTCATGGATTAAATGAGTTAAAAAGGGAGACAACTGCTGAATCTGATTATTTGGGTTACCGCAGTAGGTAGCTATTTTATGCCCTGCTCCTTCAAGGACATTGGTACTTATTTAACTTTCCTTGGGGGAGTAATCCCATTGAGTTAAGCAGGACTACATATATGTGTGTAGGGGCCAGGACCTTATTAAGCAGAGAGGGTGTAAATAAACATCAACTTTTTCCCCTTTGGTTAAAAGGAGACTCTTGTAAATGAATTAAACCAAATGAACAAACAGAAAACAGATGAAAGAGAAAAGATCTTTTCTTTCTGAAAGAAAAACGTTACATGCATCATTTCAGATTTGGCAGCCTCTTGTCTCTTGCAGACTCTGTTTTTGTTTGCTTAGAGATGGCTGAATTACTATTTTTTGATACCACTTAGGACTATGTGCTAGAAAAGGATTCTCATCAAAACCTCCCAGTAGGACTGGACAAGATCTCTCAAGTACACTCCGTGCTCTCCAGCAGATTGAATGGGGGAAAGGAGTGAGGAGTAACTTTTGCTGTGCAGCCTCTCTTTTCCATAGGAATTTGCATGAAAGATATAAACATACTTTTTGTGTGCAAATCAGAAATAGCTGCTTGTTAAGCATTTGTCAAGGAGAAAGGCTTTGACTTTGCAGCTTGTTTTCACTGCTGGTCCAAGAGCTTAAATATCTCATCCTCTGGGTGATTCTTAAATTATCCAATTTTATTGCTCTATGTTTTAGATGATTTTTGTTCAGTTTTGTTGTCTTTCCTGAAGGTGGATGCTGGTAGAAGAACAATAGATGCAGAAGACCAATTTCTTTTCTACTGCAGGGTCTGCCTGGTAGAAGATTGACTTCCCAGTTTCCCAGCCATCCTTTCCCCATGTGAGTTTGATGCTCCTTTGCTGCTTTGATTTGGAACAGCTGTTAAGGGGATCTTTGCCACTGAGGTTTTGGTGACAAAATGGAGATTATATCCTCAAACATCCTCCCAGACTTGTCTCCTTCCTACTCTACCTTGCAGGGAAGGAGGTGAGGTTAGCATTGAAAAATGTCTCTGGGGGTTTTATGGCAGCAGAAAATATTCCTTTGCTTTGGGAAGTTAGTACTGGCAAGTAATGGAAGCATGATATCCCTTTTTCCCCACTGAAGTGAAGTGAAGGGAGTGAGTCGGGGCAGAATATTTTATCCTTGCTTAGCAGATGTTTCTTTCATGCATTGAGATTTTCTAATCAGTACATCTCATGGTTGGACTCAAGAAATACAAGATAAAATCAGTCCTTTCAGTGGGTGGAAAACCAGTCATGATGTGTGAAAACCGTCTGGGAACAGCCACGCTCCTCATTAAGGTCTTTGTGTATACAGAGGCTGAGGGAAAACCTCCTGCCATCTTTGAACTTTGGATCAGGCTTATACATGGATTTCAGAGATCAGCAGATGTCTTGTTAGAGGTTGCTATCCAAACTAAATGCTCCAGGTTGACCTCTAAAGGCACAAGGACTGAACGGTGACAGCACAAATTAAGAAACTGGACTTTTATTTTTTCTGGCTGAAGCAGAATCTCATATTCTATGGAATGACTGCTGAGGAAGAAGTTTAGCAGACTGTGCTCCTCTGCAAATCTGCTCAAAGCTTTTGTACCAAAACATTTCTTCTGTTAACAACACACTTGTTTGCTGGCACTGAGACATTTCAAAAGAACAGGCCAGTTCTGATACATGGAATCATGAATGGTTTGGATTGGAAGGAACCTTAAAGATCATCCAGTTCCAACCCTCCTGCCATGGGCAGCGGACACTTCCCACTAAAGCAGGTTGCTCAAGGCTCCATCCAACCTGGCCTTGAACAGTTTCAGGGAGGGGGCATCCACAGCTTCCTGGGGCAATCTGTGTCAGTGTCTCACCACCCTCAACCTGAAGAATTTCTTCCTAATGTCTAACCTCTTCCAACTTAAAGCCTTCAGGTACCGGAAGGCCTCTATAAGGTCTTTCTGGAGCCTTCTCTTCTCCAGGCTGAACAAGCCCAACTGTCTCAGTCTGTCCTCATAGCAGAGGTGCTCCAACCCTCTGATCATCTTCATGGCCCTCCTCTGGACCCATTTCAATGGTTCCATATTCTTCTTATGCTGAGGATTCCAGAACTGGACACAATACTCCAGGTGGGCTTTCATGCAAGTGGAGTAGATGGGGAGAACCACCTTCCTTGACCTGCTGGCTGCGTTTCTTTTCATGCAGCCCAGGACATGGTTGGCCTTCTGAGCTGCGAGTGCACATTGTCAGCTCATGTTGAGATTCTCATCAATCAGCACCCTCAAGTCCTTCTCTGCAGGGCTACTCTCAATCACATCATTCCCCAGCATGTATTGAAACTGTGTGTTGCTCCAGCCCAGGTGCTCCCTGCACTTGGCATTGTTGTGCCTTGTGAGGTTCACATAAGCCCATTTCTCCAGCTTGTCCAAGTCCCTCTGGATGACATGCCATCCTTCTGGTGTGACAACTGCACCATTCAGCCTGCTGTCATCTGCACACTTGGTGAGGGTGACTCGATCTCAGTGTCTATGTAATCAATGAAGATATTAAACAGCACTGGTCCCAGTACAGACCCCTGAGGGACACTACTTGTCACAGATCTCTGTCTGAACATTGAGCTGTTGACCACTACTCTCTGAATGCAACCATCCAACCAATTCCTTATCCACCAAGCAGTCCATCCATGAAATCCATATTGCTCCAATTTAGAGAGAAAGATGTTGTGGGGGACCCTGTCAAATGCTTTACAGAAGTCCAGAGAGATTACGTTCATTGCTTTTCCTGTGTCCACTGATGTGGTCACTGCATCATAGAAAGCCTCTATGTTGGTCAGGCAAGACTTGCCCTTGGTGAAACCATGTTCATATCTTCCAAATGATTTCAAAACTTGATAGTGAAGCAGGTTTCCATCAAAACCAGCCTGACTCTTTACTTCTCCTCTGTTGTCCACTCCATGGGCTACCTGGGCTAGGGTGGTCCCCTTCATGCTTGCTGCTGGTGTGACCCTCTTGCAACCCCACAGTGCCATTGCAGCTCTTGGTGCCTGGCACGCCTCTGTGGCAGCAGGTTTTGATGCTCCTGGACACTGTGCTCTGGTCCCTGTTCTGCTTGTAGGGCCATAGCTAAGCTGGAGCTGTCTGTGCTTGAGTTCCCCTGCAGAATTTGATCTCAAGACTTGTAACCAAAACACTTAAGTCACTTACAGTAGCTTTGCCAGCCCAAATTTTCCTGTCCACACCCAGCTTTAAAATCTTTACACTTCACTCTGATATGGATGTTCGCTCTTTCAAAACTGCAAAGTTTATCTCAGGAAGATCACCTTGGAAGCCAACTTTGGTCATAGTATGGACTTGATAACATGGCCTTAGAAGCAAAAGTGAGAAATACGTGTGAGTATGCAGACTGATGAACTGAGTAGAGGACTTTTTAGTGTCAGAAAATAGATATATAGTGCCTCACTCTGCAAACACTTACTGAGAAGTTCTTGGTTTTGGGGCCAGTCTGAATACCTAAATGAGCCTGTGCCCTGGGAGTAAATGTGGGACTTTGGACCATCACCTTATGTAAGGCCGTGTTGCTCTGTTTGGATAAATTCACTTGTGGTGGATCTGACTCTCTTTTGTGGGAAGCTTTGCAGAAAGTGGCCTGCACTGAGGCCTCATCGCTTATTTAGGGACCGCACCAGCCATGCATCATCTCTTTCTAGCTTCTTCCCCACCAAAAGATTGGGTGTCTGCTGTTGCTGTGTTCAGCAGGGCTGAGGGAACTGGTGTCAGAGAGGCACCCTGGGCAGGACAGCTCTCAGGAGTGTGGTGAAGAGTTAGATGATTTCCATTGCTATACTTTTCCATCAGAGAGGTTGAGTTTAATTTGCTGGCTAATCTCTGGTGGTGAAATTCATTTCTGCTCTATCTGTTTAGATTGCTGTGACACCCACCCATGCTGGCATTGGCTGCATGCTTTGGCTGCCAGGCGCTCTGGGTGGAGCATAGTGAGGAGGGGTGCTGGCTGCTAATAGCTGCTCCCTGCCGTGCCTGACCCTACTGTGATGTAAAGAGACTGGGATCTGCTCTGATATACTGGCTTCCCATGCAGAGTCCTAGTAAACTCATCACAGTGCGTCTGTGACATTGGAGGTCTGAGATCTCCTGAATTTTGTCCCACTCTTTATGGGATTTAGGACATAAATCAATGAGATTGTCTCAGTTCCTCTCCTTTGTTGTTTTGTTGTTTTATTTTGGATTATAAAATTTTGGGCAGAGGAGGAACACAAATAGAAGAATAGAAGGTAAAAGATGAACTCTTTCTGGTCCTGTTCATGTGTGACAACATTTCAAAACTTCTACATGTTCCTCAGTATTTTTGCTCTGGTTTTAATAACTTTTAATCATTTTCCTCGTTAGCCTGATTGTTCATTTTTCAATATGCTCCTTTAAATACTTATACACCTCACAAAGAACAGTGCAGAAAAAGCAAACTAATTTATTAGAAAATCAGAACCACATGGCATTCCATATTGGGCAGATTTGTGATGAGCGATTAATTATTTCTATTTTATTTCTCCTTGGTTTAAATACAGTTTAAGTTGTTGATGCTACTATTATCAGACCAACATTTTTGTATCATTTGCCAGGTTTGACAGAATTAAATGGATTTCTTTAAGTGATAATAGACATAATTAATTTGGTGTATAAGTTTCTTCGTCATATTTGAAGTTAGGTGAAAAATGAGAAGTTAAGACTGAATTAGTGATATTTAATTGGAAGCCATTATAAAAAATAAACTACGTACATGGTAGTCCCATGAAATAGAAGAGAAAGTGTACGTATAATCGCAGAAATTAACAGTTTGTGGTTGAATGTTTTGCTTTAATAGATGTGAGGGTGGCAGCAGTGATTGCAAGCACAATGGAGAGAAGACAGAGTGACACAGAAAGGGCAGGGATGAGCTATTTGAACATGATTGACAAGAATAGTTACGTGAAATTTCTTTATAGGTCATGCAAACAGACAATGAAACTATTACTCTTGGAGACAGTGTAAGTGTTTCATTTTCCTTATTTTATCTTTTGTAGTCCTATAATAAATAGTGGTTATATGCAATGTTAATACCTTGCAAAGGATATTAGGTTTAGTCATGCGCCTCTGCACCTGGCTTAGTAGATATTTGGAAGATAGAAGAAGATGTTAGCATGTTTAATGGCTTTTAACATACAGCACTGCTTATCAGGAACCCATTCTGAAAAATTACATGCCAGCGACCTGGCATTCTCTTGTGCATCAACTGCAGAGCTTAGAAAATCCAATCTGTGATACCAGTATTATAAATGAGATACTACTCTTGGATATTATCAACTGATTATCAGCTCAGTCCGGTGCAAAGTAAAATTTGGCTGTTCATTAAAATATCTAAGTTTCTGGCCAGCCTATTTTCTCAGAAATAACCTAATTTAAGTCTTATGTTGTTAGAAGAAAGTTCTGTTTTATTTAAACCCAAGAGGATAAAGCAGCTGTGGCAGAAGAGTATGTGGAAGGAGAGGAGAAAGGCTGGAGATGAATTCCCTTAAGTGGAAGAGAACAGACTAGTAAAAACAGTAATTCTACCCAATAACAGTGGTTAAGGCAAGGTAAAAAATGGGTGCTAGATATATTCCTGTACCGTTGTGTACTGGATGCCAGTTAGGTAAAACAGGCTGTGTAAGTGAAGAGACTACTGAGATGCCTACAAAAGGAAGAAAACTAAAGCTTTTATTCCACATGAATTTGCAAGGAAATAATGTGAATTATAATACTGAGATTCTGTTTCCCCCTCCTACACCTGTGTTGATAATTAAGACATGCACCAGGTTCACTCTCGGTGAAGTATGTGCCCACAGACCTCTCCAGTCTGGGTGGAAGAAAGAGAAGGTTCTATTGAGGAGTAAACAGAAGATACCTGTGGTCATCTTTAAGTTACTGTTATGGTGAAAGATGATAATAGCTGCAGTCAAGTGAGCCTTTGATCCAAACACAATAATGGATCTCATTAAAATCAGAGGGTTTGCCAGACTTCTTTTCAGACTCTGAAGAAGAAGCAATTGGGCCTCTTTAAATACGAAGATAATAACAGGCAGAGACAATGGAGGGATTTCAGACAGCACATGCCAGGCTGGAGCTGAGCATGTAGGCAAGGGGATTTCCTTGATGGCACAGAGAGGATGGGATACTCGGTTTTCAATTCTTGAGTGCCCAGTGGCAGCAAAACCATCCGAAATCTAGGAGAAGCAGATGTGAGCATGAATGGGGCAGCAGGCACAGTACTAGGGGTCTGAGGTGGGAAGCAAGATGGTGAATTCTGGATACAAAAACTGGGCATGGAAACCCCCTCCATGTTCAGGGAAACATGCTTCTACTTTGGCAAAGAAAAAGTAAAAACACAACCTATAGAAGATCACTGTACTGTGTCATTGGTTTCTAATCTAGAGTAATCCTGGGGGGAACTGAATCCTATCTAACCTCTAAGACCAAAGGAGCAAGAATGATGAACTTGAAAACCAGTGAAGTATGTGGAAGACTCCTATTGCCTTTTGTGAGCTCTGGATCAGATCAGAGTTGCCAAGAATTTGGTACTGCTGAGATGATTATCTCAAGAGGATGTTTCTGAGGAAGCTGTACAGTGCGGGAGACAATACTTGCTTTGCCTGGCTGTGACAGTGTGTCACATTCGATGGATGCTCTCTCCACTTCCCAGCATTTGACAGGCCATAAAGGCTAATTAAACAAAACTACTAAATTCACATGCTTCCTTCAAAGGCACACACACTTTTCCTGCAAATAGTTAATACTGACTATCATGGGTATGTAACTAGTCAGTGTGATATAACACATATTGCAGAGCCTACTGAAGGCAGATATTGCCAATTAACACATGGTATTACCAATCAATGTTTGTGCCATTTATAGAACATGTTGTTTTGCTGCTAGTGGAACTTCAAGACCCACAATGGTATGAAAGTGTTTTTCAAGTAGGATTTTATGTCAGAGAAGGAGTAAAACTCTGTGTTGTTGAAGAGATGAAAGAACAATGACGGGTTGAACTCTAGCGAAAAAGCAGCACTTTACAAATGTACAAGAAGACAAAAGTCTCTGTCCGGAAGGTCTTACAGTCTCAGGCTGAGGAAATTCTGTGTATGAGACATCAGAGGATGGCAGTGGGAGGGAGGAGGGAGACAAACAAAGTGGTGTGATAAAACACAGATGCGTACCCAGGAGAACAGATTTTTTGTATTGGGCTTTGTCAGTGTATTGTGGAGGTAGGGGAGGTTTCCACCTCATGGGCAGCATCAACAGGAAGCAGCAGGAAATAGAGCAGAGGAACATAGTTTGAAACAGATATTTAAAAGAAGACAATGGATGGGTAAAAGGCCATTGTCTACGTCCCCAGTTTTAGATAGCCTGGGGAAAAATTGATTCTCGAGACAGTATCAAGCAACTCTCTGTTGCTGTGAAATATGCCACCCCAAAACCACTTCAGTGTGAGCATCTGTCAGAGTATTTTCAGTCCTCAACACTCAAGAAAATCCTGTCTCCTTGCCTAGACTTCCTGACCCTTTGCTGTCACAGGTGCCTAGAAAATCTTCCATGGACTGCTATCAGTTCTTGGGGCAAAGTCTGCTATTTTCCTCTGTCCTCAAAGTGTACTCAGCAGCAGAGAGGTTCCTGTATTTGAGGGACTGTGAGTGTCAGCCCAGGGGTTAATGATAGGGGTGCACAGGCTCATCAGTGAGGAGACATAGGAGGCAGAGAAAAAAAACCCCAAAACATATATATACACACGTATGTATACATTATAGACACATACATATAAACCAATCAGAAAATAGACACTACAGAGAAAGTATAGTCCCTAAAAGTGGTTTAACATACCTCTCATGAAGCAGCAATATATGCTATCCCTAATGGTGCAGTTTGCATGCATCAGGAGTAAAAATGAGCCAACACTTTAGGCTGAAGCAAAACAAACTGTGCCTGGAAAGTATGAGAGTATCACCCTCCACTGCCCACTTTTTGTCTTGTCTTTGAGGAAGAGCTGTCAGTACCTCGTGCTGCAGTCCAGATATTGCTATAGGCAGGTAGTAGCATCTCATGAGGGTTGTGGGTTTTTGTGGGGTTTTTTTCAGCTGAGGTGCTGTAATCTTAGGTTTTATATTCTCTTGATGCTAAATAATCACATTATTCTCACTCAACTTGTAAGGAGTTTGCACTGGAGCCTCTGAGGTCACTGGACCTGGAAAGCTGCTAAAAAGAAAGATAGGTGAATAATTGCTAGGGGTATTTTAGAGCAGTTTCTGCCTCCTCGGTAATTAAGAAAGCACAGCTTGGGGTTTATATAGATGTTTGCACAATTTTTTTCTCATCTTATTTATTTTTAACCAGAGAAGTCTGAGTAATGCTCCCTTATTTCATTTCCTTCCCTTCTTTCTAAATAAAATGGGAAAAAAGAAACAGAAAGGAATTTGCAAAGTCAACTCTGAAAATGTGCCTCTCCCCTCTATCCGTCAATGAGAAATGAATACAGAATGCAACTAACACCCCATTTTCCATTAGTTCCAGACTCAAGAAGAAAATGAGGGGAAATCCTCAGATTTGTAGCGCAGGTGTCTTCTCTTCCTAAAGCAGGTTTTTAGTCATCACTTCAGCCTTAAGTGTTTTACATTAAAATCATACTGTTCAGTTACCTAATTTAATTCCCCTAGAAGATTCCACTGGTCTCCAAGTACTCATCTTTCCAATCATCTCTAGTAGTTTGCAAGAGCTAATGAACTTTTTGAATGAATATTTTCCATTTCTTGAGGCAAGACATTATGTTTCCTCTTCATGGCTGCAATGGAAATTGTCAGGGGATTTCCATGATTGAGGCAGATTCTGAGGATGGCTTCAGTGAAGGTGATGTCTTTGCAACATTGTTCTTAGAGAACTTGTACAACACAACCATACAACTCAGGTGAGCTTTCCTCTTAATAGTACCTACTTAAAAAAAAAACCCAAAATATCTTTACCAAATAATACAGCACTATAGTAGGGCTACGCATTTTTATTCTATTGCTGATGAATGTAAATACTGAGTTAACAGCATGCAAAAATTTGATATGGAAATACAGAGAAAAACATTTATAGAAATTTTATTTTTCTTTCAGGTACTCTCTTCTTCAGAGAAAAATCACAATTACAAGATAGCTTTTCTTTCTAAGGTTTACATGAGTTCTGATTAAAATGAGTAGGTCTTTTCAAATAAAAAGCTGTTTGCTTTTACCAAAATTCACAAAAGCAGCAATTTTCATAACCTACGAGAACACAGGAAATTTTGAAAATCATAATTGTCCCGACCACCAAATAGTAGGGGAAAAATGATAGACATTTGGTTAGCTTTATTGAGCACATAATGTGCTGTTTGGCCTTCAGTATGATGTTTCAGAGTATTTGGATCCAAAATACTTCTCTGAGTCATATTGAATGTTTTATCTTCAATGTAGCAGTCCTATTTATGGGAGTGGGAGCTGTGATATTGATCATTAGCAGTTGCATATTGCCAACACTTTAGCCATAAACTTATTAAAACCCTAAAAAAATAAAATCAGCATCTTCCCAGGAGTGTATCGAAGTGTGTATTTTACAGATGCCTGATGAAATTTCTGAAGTTGCACAAGTGGCATGAGATTTACTGTTTTACATTCATTTGTTCCTGTCATTTAAAGGATAAAGTTTCACTGAGGTGCACCCCTGTTTTTCTGCCACAAACCCTCCCAAAATGCAGGAATCTAGTCAATCACTTTCACACACCCCAAAAAATAATGGCTTGACCTGCTTGTGGCCAGATCTGACATGCCCTGCTGTAGTGGGAAAATTTATTCATCTCACTACACTGCAGTCACCCTCAGCTGAGTCTTGCAATTATTTCATTATGATCTAACTAAGGCTGATAACAGATCTCATTTGATACCGTGGATGGCTGGGGGGGTAACATGGGGGTGGGAAGTGAATGCCCACACATGTCAAGCCCTTGCGTCTAACTAACTGAGCTTTGTGAAGCTTTTTTGCCTGGTGGAAATGGGGGTGATTAAAGACATGTTGTGCCTGTCTGTGTAGCTTCCACATGATTTCTCTCCCCTAGATGATGTACTGTGCAGTTAGCATATTTGAAAACCTAGAGGCTTTTCATCTTCTGCAGGGACAAGGAGGGATGTTTATGATGGACTGGCTGGAGTAGCACGCTCAGAGTCCAGTGTTTTCTGGAGAAAGGCTCTATTATCATATTTTCTTTCTTCTTTTCTCTTTTTTCCCCCATTTTTTTCCTTTCTTTTTTTCACCTGTGCTGTGACAGATGGACAAAAGGAGCCCTGGAAAAGTGTTAATTGCTCTTTTTTTTTCGTTCAAGTGGTTCGGAGGTTCAGGAGACCCTCTAATTAAAGAATCTCTGAGTGAGCTGGGCATCTGGCCTCTGCCATTTTAATCAAACTTGTAATATGAGGAGAGGGCAATGGTTGTCCAATTACTTGGCAGCTTGAAGATGTATATATAGTAAGCAAATACATTTGCTCAGAAGATGCCAAATTGTCATAACAACAAAATGCCTGCTATCTATTTTATGTTTATCATTTTTTTAAAAAATGCAAAAAAGTGTACCCCATCCACTAAATGTATCTATGTGGGTTATAAGTCTTCTGCATGATTTAGCATCTGCAACAAAATTGCTATGCAGAAGTTTTGTAATATATGCAAATATCATGACACTGAGTCACAGAACAGTTTCTCTAATATGACAAAACTACTGAACTGAAGTTCTTTATTTTTGAGTCTGCTGTGAAATATCTAATTTCACCCATTTGCCTGCAGAAAGTTGCCATTCATTTGAATAAAGAACGTAGTTATTATTTTCCTGTTTTTCAAAAGATCCAAATCCTAGCTCACACACCTGGAATTTATCACAAAGTGTATCAAGACTTCTTCATGTTAGTGAACATTATGTTGAGTATAAAATGATGTAGTGCTGTTCTCCTGAATCTGATGACAACCTGGAATAATTGCTGAGCAATGTGTGTTTTGAAATTTTTCCTAAATGCTGTTAGCTCTCTAAGGCAAAGATGAATGTTCAAATACCATCACTGTTACTTAAACATCCAGGCTCTTGTTGAATTGGCTGAATTCATATTATTTCACTGTTTGTCTTTTTAAGGGAAACAACTCATAAAATGCTTATCTTGTTACCACAAACTACATCCCATACTCTTCAAGATAAGACGCTAATGTCAAAGTAACAGGCAGATGCCTCTTTAATAACTGTATAATTCAGGTTTATATTTAATTAATTAAAATGTCAGCACCAAGATATAGAAGGAAGCTGCTGCAGACTTTAGAGTTTGCTGCAGAATCCAAAGGACCTTGCTGCAAATATAAGTTATCCATGATAAAATACTCTTTAAAATGTGGATGGCTCGGTTGCTGGCATCTGAGCTATTTTTCTGTTGGTCTTTGAGTCAAAGTTAAGCACTGCATAACAATAGATGGTATTTTTTTTTTCTACAAACCAGTCAGATCTATCACCTCAAAACCATTTTCATAACTCTCAGCTGTATTGGAAATCTCAGCAGAAAAGCCAATACAGAATGGATTGTTAGACTCAGCATGGCCTCTTCTTGATCCAAAGTTAGGAGTCTCTGGCTGCACAAAGGAATCTCTCTTCAAGCCCACTGTAGTGTTCCAGTTATAATTTCCAGTCCTGTGAAAAGAAAGCCCTCCATCTCATATTTTTTACATATCTTTATCATTAGTCTTGAACCTTATTTTAAAATTTCCTCCACCGAGGAAGGTCTCTATCCACTTCTGACTTGCACACAATATAGAATACTGGCAAATGTCGGTACTTTCATAGCTGACCGCCAAACCATCAATTTGAATGAACAAAGCAGACTATTTTCTCGTACTTATAAGACCTACATTTATAGTATCCACATGCTGGGGTAATTACTGCTAAATAATTTAATACTGTAAAAACTGACATATCCATTTAGGTGTATGCCTGTTATATTGTTAAACTGTATTGGGGTTCTGACCTCTATTAGACAGCAAATAATCCTACTAAAGACTGGTCATTCTCTCTTTCTTACTCTCTTTTTTTCACTTTCATGGTGAATTTTATTCATAAATCTTCAGGTTTTGCAGCTATTCTCAATGTTGTACGATTAGTAAATACACACTTGTGGCAGCACTAAAAATTCAGTGCAATCACAATCATGTGTAATTACCAATTCAGAAGGATCTAACTATCTAGCTACAAGGATAATTTTGCTCACTGTAAACAGCTTGGAGAACTGTGTGTGATCATGTTGTGTGACCAAAAAAAAAAAAAAAATCGAATTAGATTATTTGCTAAATGCCAAGGCACATTAAATATTTTTGACAACAATGAAGATTCTTTGTAAATTGTAATTAGACTGGAAATTATTGCACAGAGCCTGCTTCTCTATAATCCTTTTAAATCAGAGTACTTGTAATTGGCCTTAGAGACTCAAACTGCTTCGTGTTTTATTTTCTAGAAGTTCCGCTTCTGCACATGTAATAACAGAATCCTTTGTGTATACAATACAATAGGCATGTGTGTAGGGTTATTTTAGTTTATTTGTTTTGGTATTGAGTCAGATAACCAGAGAAAAAGAATATAAAAAAGAAAACATGCCGAATGCTCCTGGATATGGATGGTTCTTAAATGCAAAAAAAAAGCATAGAAATCGTAATAGGCCAGATGAGGCTGAGGGAAGCAGCGTAACCCTGCTGGTTAATATCCGCCAAGAATCTGGACCGATATTTTGCTCATGGTACTGCCAGGGGCTTCAGGAAACCTAATATTTTGGGTTGTCCTAAAGAGAAACCATGGATTTTCTGTAACTTCCAGATTCCTTAAAGTTTTCCTTTCAAATTTATGACTTTTTTTTTTTCTCTTCTGAATTTAAGTTCACAGGAATGGAAACTTCAGGAGAACCTGTAGGAAAGGATGAATTCTGCTGTAACTGTTCTACATCAAAAGAAGGCCCTTTTCAGTGAAAGATCCTTATGTTACCAATGGCATTGGAGCACAAATATGCCTTGTGTTTGTATAAATAATAGCTGTGGGAATGAGAGGGAGCAGTGGCAGATAGTCAAGGAGTTAAGTGGAAGTCAAAATTAAGTGGGAATTTTGAGGCTTATTTGATGTAACACTTGGCTTTGAGGATGGAGGAAGTTGGACTTGAAGCAAACCTGAAAATTACAGCCCAGCCTCATCAGAAATTAGCTGGTAGTAATCAGAGATCCTTAACTGAGTGTAAAAGTGTCTTTAATCTAGAGATGTGGGATTTTCCTGTGTGGCTATTGCTCATTCTCTCATAGGCTGAATTAACTAACAAAACCAAATCCATCAATGCACCTAATATAATTTTTCAGCTCACCTCTGCTGAGCTTTGCTTTATCACCAATATCCAAAATGAAGCAAAGTTCGTCATGGAATAGTTTACACAGCATAACATTCATGTGATCATGGCTTTCACTGAAAAGAGCATAACTGCTGCTTTGTAAATGTGATGAGAAAATAATGAACCTAGAGCCATTTTATATATGGAAGTTACAAACCACTATCTCCACCGAAATCTATGTAAACATGCAAATTTTAGGTCTATTGAATTACTTTAACTTTTCCTTGATCTAGCTGATGCTGGACATTGACATGCATATGATTTTTTAAAATATTTTTAGTATTTAGTTTACACCCATCACTCAGAAGGATAAAACTCGTTTGCTAATATAGGTTTATTAAAAATTACTGGACTCTAAGGATGAGATTTTGGTTGCATTAGTAAAGCAAATGGCAAAATCTGCAAGAAAGGAGTAGAAGCTTACTGTACAAATCTGATTTTCAGAAGATTGTAAACTTAGAGTAAAACCAGTATAAATATCAGTCTTAAGTGTTTTGAGTAAATAAGACCTGCATGAATGATGTCCATCCAAACCAGTGAAAAACCCTATTATCATCAATGGGTTTTGTGTTAGATGACTGAAAAAAGAACTTAAACAATATCTTTATCACTATAGACAATTTCTATTTAAATGGATTATTTCCTTGTCAAGCTGGTTTTTGTAGTTCTTTTTTTTTCAATAAATCTAGAAGTTTCTAGCCAGGATAGAAATTTCTAAACCAAAGTCTTATCCGAAGCACTAGGTTACCGTACACTTCTCTACTTCAGGATAACCGCAAACATATTTGTATTTTGAAATAGATGAAATTTTTAGATGGATCATGTGTGATGTGGTGAAGTTGTACGGGCACCTTGGCAGAGCCTATTGCCTCTTGCCTTTCCTTCCTTCAGGCATACCTCATTGATGGCTTATCTACCTTGCTGTAGAGCATACAGACATGGGAATTGTTGAGGTGTCCAAAGTTGAAAGGGCGGGATTTAAACAAATGGCAATATAAGTATTCAGATGGGGCACTGAGAGAGACATCTGACTCATGTTGCATTGTAAAACAGAGCCCATGGCTTTGAAAAGCCAAAACAGCTTTAAAAAGTATTAACAGTCTAAAGTCCTTGGGATTTCTGCAAGCTGGAACAAGCATCCTTGGGCAACTCGTTGCTGTGGGAGAGTATGAAGGCTTCCCTCTCGCCCATCGCCTGTGTGGATTGTGGGGTCAGCAGTGGGGCTGGGAGCTGAACGATCTGGAGCAGGCGGAAACACTTCCCTGAAGCCTCCGGCTGCTGAGAAATGGCTGATTCACAATGTGTTCCTGGAGCCTCTGTGTTACACCCTGCTGGCCCTGCACCAAAATGCAAGAGGCTTTGCTGTCTGCACCCTCTTGTCACCACACTTCTGTGGCCAGATCCCATGGACTTTGTTTAAGCCTTACTCAGATGAACCACCCATTGAGTCAATGGAAACCTTTTCCAAGCAGCACTTGAATAAGGAAGCTGAAGAAGGCATTGCCAAGGGGATGAGTGGACCAGGTGACCTAACCGATCTTTTCCACCTAACACTTTAACGGACAGAAAAATGCCATGAGGGATCCTGCAGTGTGTTGGGAAAGAGGATCAAGTACACTGATGAAGTAACAGGGCTGGAAGGCATTAGGGCTTAGAGTGGTTTAATTATCCTGGTGTTGCTGCTGGGAAGTAATTCTTGCTTCATCAGTGCCTAAGTCCTTTCAGTACAATTTGTGCTGCAGATTAGCAGCAGGACCATAGCCATGCACTGCCCCGAGCAGCAGAGCCCTAGGGCTGCCTGTGCTGGCTGTGGGGTCATGCTCCTCTCCAGTCCTGGTCCTCTCAGTCCTGCGGCTACTGTTTTTCCAGCATAGAAAGGCTTTTGTAACAGGACCCTATGCTTTGAAGTCAGAAGAATTTTAATACAAAGTGTGCTAGATTTTACTATATATATTTATGTAAGTATATGTGAAAAGAGGGAGAAAGAGGCTTTGTATGCACCCAAATGCATACAAATATTTATTTAGAAAGACTGCACCTTTTAAAGGAAAAATAGTTTATAAAAACAACAGTGAGGTGGAGTCAGAATTTGGGGTGTTGTACTTCAGCTCTGGTCTCTGGTGTCGTTTCTTGTTAGCCACAGTATTCTCATTTGAAAAGTCATTTATTTTGGTATTATTACTAGACACCTGATTCATATTTGTGATATAGAGGTTAATTATCTACAAAATTTGGAAGCTCATGAAAGATGAATAGTGCTATAGTGTGTTGTTGCTGTTTATTTCTACGGTAGGTTTGACTGACAATGTGCTATGTGCTGTGTGCCATTGTGTGCTGGTGTGAGTGCAGGTGCATGATGGACGTGCTGTTCCATGCTCTCTGGTTCAGAAACACTGAGGTACTGATAAATAATCAAATGGATTTGCTATTAGTATCTTAAAGAACTGGTGGGGACCACAAAACTACAAAGTTGGGCCAGGAAACAAGCTCTTAATTTTCCTTGATTTGCCAGATGTACCTGCTGACTGGGCATGTGTTTGTACCAACTGCATGATAAGGCAGTGCAAAGCAGGATCTCCTCTGATCTTCTTTTCAGTTTGTTTTCTGGGGGAGAGATGACTCTATTTCCTCCTTCCGCCTTCTCTGTGCTTGCTGCTCCTCTGGCCAGGATGACTGGTGTAGGTGGTGTGTCCCCCTGAGCACTGTAAGGAACTCCCGGACTTCCTCCCCCATAGTCTAAATGTCTCCTTTGATTTTGCTGATGCCTGTCATCCTGCCACTGTCACTGCTGATGTCTGCAGTGCCAGAGATGCTGGATGTGCAGCAGTGCTTCATGAAGAATGAGGGGCAGAGAGATCCTCACAGAAACCTGCCTTCATTACTGGTCTCCATAGTCCCAGTGTGTGGAGACCAGAGGTGGAGCAGTGAGGCTTAGCCACTCCTGACTCTCCTCTGTCTATCCCATTGCTCCTAAATATATGTCTGCCTCCATCTTGTCACCTTGGCACAGCTCACTCTCTTGCTGATGTGAAATGGGTACTATATTTACCCAGGAGAGTCATGAATATTGCCATGACAATGGTTGTGGTTGCTTGGGAATGCGAAGAGCTAATTTTGCCTGAATAATAAGACACAGAGTTATCTGTCTCCCTCGGTAAAGCAACGAGGAGTTTATGCAGGTGAGAACAGGTAATCTTTGTGAGGGCATAATTGCAAAATACAAAAATGTTCCTGTATCAGTTCAGACCGGTGACTAATAAATACCTCTAATGTGCTGAGGTTTGATGCACTCGCTTGTTGTGCTGAGAATCTGTAGGAAAATTGAATGTCCCTTCCCCCTTGTTTCACTGCCAAATAGAAAAAAAATCCTGGTTAAAGAAGCTTTAGCCTGAAAATAACTCTCTACTGTACATCTTTGCCCAGGGCAAATTTTTCACTGGTGAGTAACAGCATTTTCACAATCTACCTTTTATATTTATCACTCTAATGCTATGTAGTATGCCAAAGTTAATTTAAAGAAGACTACAGCTTTTGCTTTTGGAAATCTGGAGGAGAAGAAAAAGATATCTACCAAAACCTAAAACTTTCTTATGTAGTGCTTTTCCTTCTCCACCACCCTCCATCATAAAATCTGTGAAGACCTATTTGGTGAAATGGTCGCAAAAATTTCATCCAAACAGTGTGAAAACACACTTAAGCAGTTACCTGATTCCAGAAAGTCCTAGTGTCTCTGAATAAACAACATGCCCAGTTACAGCAAGGCAACACCTCCTCAGAGGTACAGAAATTTGGAAGAGGATTGCCATGATAGGCTCACACGCTCTCCATGCGCTCTGAAGTTGTTGACCTGCTGGCCCAGGAGCTCAGAGCCCTGGTGCACACCTCCCTCTCAAATAACAGCAAGGGGCTGAAGCAATTTCAGACGTTCATTAACTTTTCCTAACCTTGATGCAGCAGATCCCTGAGAAAGTTGAGAAAGTTTTTTCTACCCTCACTGCAGCTGACAGCAAGCAGCATCGAGTGAATATGGACAGATACAAACCAACTCTCCTTTACCAGTGTTTCTTTTGCTGTAGCACAGCAGTTTAAGACAGCTCACAGCTGTGACTGAGGCAATTCTGTGCTCAGTTTCAGTCTGTGGGAACAATTAGCCTTCAAAGGCATTGATAAGACACAGCAAAGGGTACTGGTGGCTTTAAAACTGCTCCCAAGAATTAGATAAACAGATTCTTAGGGTTCAGAAGAAATTTCTCTTACACCTTAAAAATTTTTTTTGGTGTCTTGCACTTTTCGTAAGTGACAGTTTTGCAAATTACTAGTAAAGAACTTAAATGTCTAATTAAATCTCGAAGATGTACAAGAGTTTGAAGAGCGTGATTGATGCCCACAAAGGTATGGCTGCCTAATGGAGTCATCCTGACAGCAATCGCAAAAGCCCATTTAACGGCTGATGTCTTGTTGTGATCCATGTTGTCATTTTTTCATTACTGATTAAAATTAAAAATCTGCTTGGCAAATCCATTGTAAAAATTTCCTTCATGAAAATCGACGGGTACAAATTATTTTGTCAATCGCCTGGCAATCAAACTGTGACTGAAGACTGCTTCATGCCCATAGGTTTGTTTTTATCTTTTTTTCTCATGCCAGTAAGTTTTCATAGCAAAGTTTTTTAAGCGTAGGTGGCAGTCTTGGCAATGTTTTTTTTTTTAAAAAAAACCCCAAAACTGAAGCTGTATATTTTAATGAAATGTTTTGTTTATATTGTCTTCCCATTCCCTTTTGAAATGAAAATGGGAATGTTGCTCACTCCAAAAGTCGGGCTGTACTACTTGATTGTCTAATGCCGTGTAATGGCAGGTGAATAATAGTAATAAAAGCCTTTATTAGGATAAAATCTGTTTTGAGAGTGGAAGCGTAAACTGTCTAAAATGTAAAACTGAAAATAAAGAGGAAAAAAACCCAACCAAGCCTGTGACGCTGCATTCAGTATAGCTAGAAGATATTTATGGCTCCACATCTTTGTGGGGTTTCCAGCTCAATGTTCCCGTAAGCAGGTGCAGTGAGCCTGGGTGGGCTATCCTGGAGTGAGCTTGGCACCTCACCAGGGTTGGGCTGCAAACCCCCTGAGAGGGATGAGCCCTGGAACCACAGCCAGGGCGTCCAGGTACCTGCTGGGATGGCAAAATGGGGTGAGGTTGTGAATGAGCACTGATATACTCTTTGCAGAAACAGCACTGAGAGCTTAGTAAAGTGTAGTTCGGTGTCAGAGGAAAGTCTGTAATTTCTGTAAAGATCCTAATTTCTCTGTGAAATTCAAAAGACACTTTGCTCTGGCTAAAAACACACAACTCAAGCAGCAAGAAAAACATTATTGTACCATTAATAAAACTTTTCTCCCACTTAATTGATATTTCCGCTTCTCATAATTGAGTCTCATTGCTGAATATAAATCAAAGATGATAAAAATAACTCTCCGTAGCTAATACGTGCGCTGGTTTCAAGTTTGATCTCTGTTGTTGTTCATGCTTATCTAATCTAATCAATGTATCTTTTTTCTGCAGGTTCTTATATCACCACTGTGAATACCTTTTATTTCAGAGACTAAGAGGAAAAGAATATTTTAAGTTTCAGAGTTGTATATTGTGATCTTTAAATTAAAATGTTGAAATGTATTGTGTGCCTTATCTCTTCCTTCTAAACTCTTCTGAACAAAAGAATGCATTGTTTGCTCTGAATGAGGAAAAATTTTCTAAATCATTTTCTCCTTGTTTAAAGTTTATTACAAAGACCATCATGTTTTGAACATGAGCATTTTATTAGTAATATTCTCAGGATTGTGAAATATTTAGAACAAAATAAAGAGTTTGCAAACAACTTTACAGTAAATAGATTTATGCTTATACAAAATTGGTTGCAGATTTTAATGTGAAGAACTTGTCTGCTCATGACAAAACGTATTTGTAGGATGGTGTTTTTGGAAAGGACTGACATACTCTACCCCAGAGCAGAGTTGTGGAAAATCATTCCAGGGGGTAAGCTGGCTGACCAAGTCCCAGTTTTAAAAACTCTTGAATGCTTCTGGCTATGTGCTTTAGGCAATTACTATCTGGAACTGGTGTCTTTTTATTGCTGCTTAAATTTGAATGTTACAGCAACTTTAATAAGAACAATATTTTCTGAAATGTTAATTTCAGGATAAAATGGGTGTTTTGACCTTTCCTGTAGAGAGTTATAAAAGTATGTGCTTTCAAAAGCTGTGTACTATGCATCTACTTGTGTTGATCTTCCCTCTGAACATGCAGAACCGATGACCCTCATCCCCACATGCTCCTTTTTTAACTAAGAATTCTCCTCAATCTTTCTAAAAGGGAGAGACAGACCTGAGCTATTGCAGCCTGCTTTTTGGTAACCTTGCATGCTGGACTGATACACTGGGCTGAACTACTGGCAGCACGATGAGACTACTGCTGCTCTCCAAAGAATTGTGCAGGGTTTTGCTGCTTCATTGGTTATTGTTCATGGCATGGGTAATAAGTGAAAACAATGGGTTGGAGTAGAATAAGGAAACAAGCAAAATAACAATGTGAACACCAAAACAACAACAGCAATCCCCTCCCCCAAGTTTACATGCTTTTAATAATGTTAATGTGACTGAGAGAAAGGCCAAGTAATTTTAGCCATGTGGGATATGTCACTCTTTATTTCTGCCTCTGAGGCAATTGCAAAGCAAAATGCTTAATAGTTTGAGCTTGGAGCAGAGTGTCAGCCTCAGCTTATGAAAGGTTATTATTTATTTTACAGTAGTGCCCTGAATGTGCCAGCTGCTACATAAAAATACTGGGAAACATGCTTTTTCCCCCCAAGAGTTGGTATGAGGTGACCCTTCTTCGAGGCTGTCTGCAGGGTTTGAGTCTGAGGCTTACATGCATTCGAAATGTGTACACGCTGACAACTTTCCCACTCTGCCATCATAGCATGTCTCCATTACAGGGTAAAACTCTGGCATGTACCATTTTCGTCCCACAGGTCTTTTTCCATGGAAACAAAAGCAGGAATGTAGGTTTGGAGGAATGCTGGGAGGCTTAGATGACAAAATCCTCTGGTGTGCTATGGTGCTCTTTGACCTCAGAAGTTGGATGTAGCAGGATTTAGGGGTACAATATCGAATTTGGGTAGTTAAATCAAAAAACATAATTCGCAGAACTCTCACCTAGCCTCATGACTTTTATTAATTTATACCTACCTCTGTTAAAATTACAGCAGAAGCTCAGCAAAACTAACATGTCTGTAGGACTGAACTTAGTGCCTAACTCATACTTGAGGTGGTCAGTGATTCTCTTAACATGGGCTAGGTTATAAGTGTTCAGAAGTTGTTTGGGTTTGGACTCATCTTTACATATATTGACATATCTTATTCACTTGATTAAATGTTTGGGGTTAAGTTGTTGCCAAAATTGCACGTATGCATGAACATACCTAGCAATGGAATTCATTGCAGAGGATGTCTACCATTCTTCTGAGTAAAAATAATGGAGGATCCAGTGTCCAAATTCCTCGTAAAGTATTACAGGGTCATCTGACTGAAGGGATGTTTGAGTTAGTATTGTGACTTGCCAGGGTTTTATTTTAATGAACACTGTTTAATCAGGAATGTCTGATTCACAAAACCAATACTATTTGCAAAAAGGAGCTTGCTTCAATGTGTTTCTCTAAAGACCATAATTTTTATGCGTATGTGAAAATGTTAAACAAACAAAGTTTGAAACAGAATTTTCATATTCTCTCTCGTGTACCATACACACGCAGTAGTTGTCATATATAATAACGTATGCTACACTTTATGCATGTATACTGGAGTATTATATACTCTGTGCAAATCCAATATTCTAAATCATTCTGTGTATTTATATAGTTGTAGGAGACTGAAAGTTTCCAAAATAGCCAGAATCTTTCCAGATTTTTGTGCTTGTGTTTTAGACTAGAAGCTGTAAGATGTCCAAAGTGAGGCTGGAATCAGTTGTCTTTTGCGTATCTGTATATGCCTGGATTCACTGCATGGACAGATGTGATCCTGTCACAACTATCAGTAAACCAAAGCTAAACTGATCTCCAGTAGCACTGCATTCTGACTGTCATCCTTAACCTAACAAGGTAATAGGATACTTGCTTTCCTTAGTTTTTCTCTGAACATGAATGATCAAGTTTGGAATCTCTTTTCTCTAAAGGCTCAGGAAGATACAGACTCCTTCGGTGAGTGTTGGACAGAAAACAGGCTTGTATTCCTTGCCTTCCTCAAGATGCTGCATCTAATTCAGCTTCTCCACTTAGGGGTCTAGACATACAACATGTGGTAGTACAAGTTTTGGTGTGGGCTGTACACTAGTGCTGAGGAAACCAGGTTCTTATTTAGGAGGATGAAGCCTCTGCTGTCACATCTTTGCTTCCCAGTTACCTGAGGGAGCTGCACTGAGTTGACAGCAGGTATGTCTATCTGTACTGGAGTCACACCTCCTGATTGCAGCACAGAGATAACCTTTCCATTCAGGAATAAATGTGTGACTTATGTATGACATACATATCAAGTATTTCAACTTTTGCCCTAGAGTGTGTAAGTAATTGTCTGTATGTGCTAAATACATTACTACTTATTAAATTAATTATCCTTTATTCTCACATTAGACATTCTGATGTGATCCCATCAGTCTAGTGTCACTGAGTTGATAATCACATAAGTTTAAAATCACATAATATTTCATATTGAACCGTTTCCAGAAGTTATTTACCTTTAAGATCTGTTATATTTAAATGTAAGTAGTTTCTGCTAGTGATGAAGTTAATTCAAAAAGTAACCCCACAGAAAAATGTTAGAGATTAAACCACATTATTTTTTTCCCCCCACGGTTGTAGGAATTTCTCTGTAATATTAAATATCTCAAAGCTAATGAGACCACTTACAAACACAGCCAGTACATAATCTTGTAGTGTGCATGGTTCTGTAAAACTGCACTACATGATCACAATTATCTACAGCTTTTTAATTACCATCAGGGACATGCTATAGCTCATAAATCTAAAGTTTCATGTCTGTAGAGTTTTGATCCCAGGAACGGTGGTTTTGGAAAAGAAAACATTTTTTTGAGAGTGTATAAAGTATTTGAAAATAGAAAAGTGCCTCTCAAGGTGGACCACTCTAACAGGTCAGAAACTGGACCCTTCCACTTTTGAGAGCTTGTAGGTTAATGCCTTATTATGCCCCAATAGTCAGGGGATTAACAGTGTTTCCATTACATGCTCCTGTTTTGAGAGGTTAATATCTCAGCCCATAAAAATATGCTGTGTGCTGAAACTTGGCACACAAGGTCTCGGCACGGGAGAAACTTGTTTTTACAGAATATGGTTTAAATCACTTGGATATTTTTTAAGTTAGAAGAAAGGAAAAAAAAGAAAAAAGAAAACGCAGAAGTCTGTGGTTTCACGCTGGATTTTTTATGGTCATAAAAATGCAAAACTAGCTGTGGCTTAAGCAGTGTAATTTTGCATAATGTAAGCTATTGTCTCTCAGTATTAAACAGAGCCTTGCAAACTCCTGCCATTTCAGGTTTCTGACCACTGTTTTTACCCCCTGTTTTCAGTCTTAGCTTTCATTTCTGGTTAAAGTGAACTTCAAATCTAAGTGAAACCAGGCTGAATATATATTGCACTTCGAGAAAACATCATGCTTCAAAAATTTCTATGAAGATTTCTTGATGTTACGTGACCGTTCCTTAAAATTAAGCTTGAGGTGTCTTAGATTCACCTCAGCATTTCTTTCCTGGGATTAAGGTATCCACAATTGTATTAGTGATGGGCCAAAGAACTGAACGAGGAAGTTAAGAGATTGTTTTGACCTGTGTAAAAAACTTGCCAGTGAACTCTAACTGTTTTAGTAGCTGCTACTCAGAAATAAATGGTCATTTATCTTGTTAGGCACAGGCTTGCTTCTGTTTATTAGGCCAAATTCTGCAGCACCTACAACTGTATTACTGAGGCAAAAACGTATGTGGCATATATTTAATAGTAAGGATCAGAATTTGTTTCAATTTTAACTGGTCTTACATCTGATGTATCTTAAATTCCATTAGTTTTTCTGGCATCACCTATAACCTATTGTGGTTAAAATATCTTACTCTACTTGAGTAGAGTAAGATTAAGCATTCAGCCTTAAAAAATATGCTTATGCTAGAGATTTAATATAGAAACATCAGCATAAAAAATAACTCTTCAAGAAAATTTAGAAATAATAGACAGCTGGATATCAAGTACATATAAATCTTATGAAATTTGTGGTTCCAAACTTTTTGGGTACATTTCACAACTTAGAAAAAATAACTCTGTTTTGTTGACTAACAAGACACACACAGAAAGTCTACAAAATTTTCATTGAGGCAAACAAGTAAATTACTTGAAAAGTTATATGTGTTTTGCTTGTTTTAGGACTGGAGCTGGGTTCTGTTAAAGAGCAATGTGCATTCAAACAGTACTTTGAATAGCTGGCACAGAAAGAAATCGCTGCAATTAATTAGTTATTTTGAGTTTTTTTACATTCACATCTTTGTCCATTTTCTCAATGGGAATATTTAGCACTCCAATTCAGTTTATGTACTGCTGCTGGTAAGTGACATGACAGATTGTCGTGTTCTGCAGGGCCAAAAGCTGCATTTAGAGAAATCAAAATGAAATTAGTTTGAAAGGTAGTATAGACAGACTTGCACTTGTATGAAGCCAGTTAGATTTGGTGACAGCACTATGGACCTCAGCAGGGTCCAGTTCTCCTGCCAAGACAGCTGAAAGCTGACCTGAGTGCCTGCCCCTGAGGTACTGCAGTCTGAAGCACTGGCATACGTGGTTTACAACTCCGTACCCTTTTCTCTAGGAATGTTGTACGCAACTGTATATGTACATATGGAGAGATACCATGTGATGTCTGTGGTGTATTTACTAAAAGGGACATGAAAAGAATGCTATTAAGCATCAGCTGAGGCCCCAGGAGTCATACTGTACTATATTTAAGTTTTCCTGTGAAACTGAAAATCGATAACTTGTTAGCAGGCTTAACATTCTAATCTTTAGTCATGTTAATTACATGAGCTGAAAATTACTGAAAGAAAACAAAGAACCTGCTTTTCCCACAGGACAGTTGTGCAGTGGGAAAACGTGTTGTCTGTAGGAACCCTGAGTCTCAAACCTGACCTGCTGTACACGTGCACTCTTCCCGGCCCATGTCAGCAGTGAGGTGTGAGGCATTGCTCAGTAGTAAGCACTAAGTGCAAAGATAAAATACATCAGTAAACAGAAGAGGGGTTGCTGTTGCACATTGCTGGTTCCCAGCCCATTTCACCTGAGAAAAACCTTTTCTTTTCATTAAAACAAAGTAAAAGCAAAGATGTATTTTGTTGGTGACCCTAAGTATAGGAGTCACTGCCACTGTGCTCTAACCCTAACAAGTACATTCGTATGTATATGTGTATTTCAGATGGCATCCTTGTGGGAACTTTTTCAGATCAATGTTACTGTTCATATTGTACCTTTACAATGTGTGCTATCATTGAAAATACTTGAGTAATTTCACGTGTAAATGGCTGGCACAGGAAAATTATTGCAACCACAGACCAGCAATAACATAGTCTTCCTGATTTTCCATAATTTTTTTCCTTTTTATATATTCAAGAAGAAGTGTCTTCAAGGTTATTTCCAATTATTTCTCCAATTCTACTTTAGAATGACACACTACTTCAAGGCAACCTAGTGAATTGTGTTGCAACTGATGTGAAAGGATTTAAAAGGGAAGGAAAAAGCATATTTTTGGCAAGAGATTTTTGACTTTTTTAAGTATAAAATAAAATAAATATTGATTGGATTCTCCATAAAGGAACTGTAACATTCAGCCCCTTGGCATTTCAAATGATATAGTGTATTTTTATAACCCTTTCTGCCCTAATCTCTTTTGTGATGTTGTTGTGTTTTATTGTGTTGATAAGAGGCTATCTTGGGGCCAGCAAGGGATAAGATGTTAATAAAAATCTTGTTTGCCATTACAGAATCAAACAATTTAACTGTACTCTGGTGTTTCATGTCAAATTATTGCTGGTTTCTCTTTGTATCAATCACTGTAAGAAATACCTCTTAACCCATTATGAAGACGCAAATGCCAAAATAAACCAGAAATCTTTCAAGATATAAAGAATTAAGTTTAGAAAGAAAGCTTTCATTTATTTATTTTCTCTTCAGCAACATAGAGTCCTTTATGGGGAAGTCCCTGTCTGTCAACCTCTCAGATGAGATGATATTTAAAGGCTATTGGAAAACTTTGACTTTTTTATCAAAAAAAAAGACAGAAAAAAAAGAAAAAGTAATTATTTTGAAATCAGAATGCCCAACTTACATTTGGAAGAGAAACCTAGTACCTTGCTTCCACATTTTAAATTGAAGGGTTTTAATTTTTTATTTTGAGACATTCTATTTATTGTATCTGCCATAATGACAAAACAAAAGAGTAAAAATTGATACAAAAATTTACATTTTTATTGGGTAAATACTTTTTGAGTCCAATCAGAGGTAAATTCGAGGTAAATTTCTGTTCATAATTAATCTTAAAATTTGCAGGAATATTTCCATGATTCAGAAATAATCGAGCAAACATATTTTTCTCCCCTTTCCCAGAAAAGCCCGCTCCAAAGCAGTACATCAACCAGCAATGATGTTTAGAAATAAATGTTTTCTTTTTTTTTTGGTAAAATTAGAAATAGTTGAATTTGTCTGGAGCAACTGCAATTGTAGCAGTCCAATCCCAATTTTTTTAAAGAAAAGAAAAGACAAAAATAGGAACCATGAATAAATAATAGCAATGGCAGAAAATACGACTTCCCTTTCCAATGCATACTTTTGTTAGCTATTGAGCTTCTGTGAAATGACACAAGCACAACAGAGGGTTTTAGGCTCGGAGAAACTTGGCAAAATTTTACCAAGCTCATCCTGTTTAATGAACTGTGATTACTTGCATCTCTATTTACTATTCTCCGAAGTGATACAAATTTTGAATTTGCCTGACCCCACCAGGTCTTTTAGACATAGAGAAGGGTAGCATGGTGGGAAAGCAAAACTTTAGGTAGGTTGGGGTGGATGAAAGAAAAATATAGTTTGCATCCCAGATATGGCTTAAGATTTAGTTAAAGCTCATGGACATACTGATGCCATCTGGTTTCAGCCCACCTTGTGAGGATATTGCGGATGATCAACAGTGCCATGGTGAATGATGCAGTCCTGGATACTGGTACGATTGACAACAGCCATACTGGTAAAGCTCATTTCTTCCCAACTATTTTATCTCATGGTTTCCTTCAGCAACTGCCAAATAAATATTGTGAAGAAATGAAATCTCACATTCATGTCATTAAAGTGAACGAAACAAAATGCATTCTGTTGATTTTAGCTGTATACATTTTCTCCTATTTCTAGACTCCCTGAGCTTGTTGTCATGCCAACTTGTGACTTCACCAGGTAGCTCAAGGACACCTTAACTAAGCTACTTCAGTAATAAGTAGGC